>JZKD02S1613758.1:148647-169488 GCA_000966675.3 Picea glauca
AATTTCTAAACCAAAAAGGTAATGTTTTATATACATTATTGACTATACATTGAGTGTGGTTTCATGCGTAAAACTTATTGAAATATAACCCATTAACAAGGCCTTTGAAGAGGTCTCCTTCTGGGAAAGCCAACATGTAATCCCCTTTGGTTAATTAGTGCTTTATAATAAAGGGGCTACATGGGTAAAGGGTTATATTTGATAGAGGTTGTATGTGTTGGTTTTTAAAATTGTTATTTATGTCTTATAGGTTATGTCATTTAAAATTGATAGTTTATAGGAGTCATATGGTTATATCTCCTTCGAGATAATGGTTATATGGTTAGGGATTAGGGGCTAAACAACTAGACATAGTTGTATTTGTTATTCAAGTTGTGGGTTATAAGTCACAAGGATTAATAATGTTAAGGGTTGTATGTGTTATAGGTTATAGGGGTTAATGGTTGTAAGTGTTCATGGTTAATTGTCATAGTGGTTTCTCATTATATAGGTTATGGGTTATATAAGCAATGGGATACAATGCAGTGGGTTATATAAGTGTGAGGATTTATAGATGTTATATGATTACATTTGATAGAGGTTCTAAGGGTTAGTTTTTAAAAACTTCATATGTGTTCTAGGTTAATTATGCCATTTACAATTCCTTAAAGGTTTAAGGTTATATGAGTCATAGTGTTAGGGGTACTCATTGTGGATAATGGTTATTATAGGGTGAAAATTCATAGGGGTTATAAAAATTAGGATTTATAGGTGTTATTCAAAGTAAGGGTTAGGAGATGTATCTGTTAGAGTTTAGGTGTTAGAATTACAAAGTTTAGGTTTTATAATTATAAAGGTTAGCAGTTAGAATAATAATGTTTATTGGGGTTAGTTATATCATTATTCTTGGTGTTAATGGTTAAATAGGTTACGAGTTACAATGGATTGTGGTTAGGGGTCATAGGGGATAGCTAAGGGTCATAGGAATTAGGGTTGATACATTCTCAGGAGTTACGAGATAGGGTTTATGTGCCATTGGTATTAGAAGTTTAGTTGGTTTATTGATGAAGGGTAATAGGGTAAAAGTTTAAGGGGTTATAAGGATTAAAAATATGTTGTTATATGTTATAGTGTCGAGTTTTAAGAATTGTAAGAACTACAAGTTAAGGGTTATAAGGATTAGGGTTGACAAGGATTAAGCATTATGAGTTATAGGCGTTAGTAATTTGGGCTAATATCCATTGGTTGTGGTTTTTATAGATAGTAGCTAGGGATAGTAGGAATATTGTTAATCCATTCACGCATGTCACTAATTAGAGGATGAGGCATCTTACTACCTTAGGAGAGTCATAATTACTCTCATCATTTACCTGTGCTTAGTTGAATTTATTTACCTTCACATGCAGAGCACTGGGTATAAATCACATTGCATCGACATCCACAGGGACCATAGCAATGATTTGTTTTAATTAAACAATCAGATTCCCCTTGTCTATACTAGTTTTGACAAGGTTTAATACTATATATATAATATATATAAATTAATTATATTAAAAACGAAAAATAAAAAAACATAACATAAAAACTAAAACATAAAACTAAATACATATATATTAAATTATATATATTTATTATATACTAATTATTAAAAAAAAAAACAATTAAAAAAAGCACAACATAAAAACTAAAACTAAAACTAAAAACTAAAACTAGTCCGCCCATGCACCCATTCATGATAGTTAGAGAAAAAAATTAAAGCCATTCTCTACCATCTCAGGGAACCATATCATAGCAACAAAGGGTCCATCTTGCCCATATTAGAGAAACAAAGAGTCATGCCACCCATTCTAAGACTAGACACATAGCAACTAAACCTGACCGCCCATTCCAAGACTCACAGAGCAACTCACAGATTTGGACAACAACAGAGGAGGAGACCTATTCCGCCAAACCTGAAATCATATCTCTGAAATCGGTAATGGATCTCCAATATCTTCCTCTTAATGTATTTTACAGTAGATTTGTAAACTTGATTCTCTTCATATCAACTATATTTTGAAATTTTTGAAACTTCACTTTTGGTCAATTTGTGCGGGAGGGGGATTTTATTTCCTCGACGTGTTCAATTTGTGTGGGAGGGGGATTTTGATTCCCTTGGCATGGAAATTTTGTCCAACCACGTGAAAAAGTTTGAAATAAAGGCTAAAATACCACTCGATGTTAGTTTTCCTACCCAAATTTCTAATTATGTGCCTGAGAGATGGAGGACGAGGGTGCAGAGAGATCTATGTGGTGAAGAACGAAGAGACTCTGCATATTATCAACATTAGTTGTGACGCACCCTTCATTCTCATAGACAATCCCCACATCAGTTATCGACACACCCTTTAGTGATTGTACAACACTCAATCATAACTATAATGTGGCTTAAAAATGTAAATTACATGAACTATTTTGGCATAGTTCCGTTTGTTTGAAACTGCTCTCCAAGTTCTATTTTTTTTTAAATTTAAGTGTATTCTAGACAAATCTCGTATGTGGTTACATTGTTTGCAATATAAGCACACTCTGGACCAGCTAACAGGTGGCCACTTTATGCAAAAGTAATCATTGAACTTGGTTATCCAATAAATGGTTTCATAACTATCGTTAAAGGCGTGCGATATAGAAAAATAGCTTGAAGGACCAACATAGATATAGATTAAAAATAAATGGAGGTTTTGCTTCCCTGAATTTCTATTTCATTTTCAATGGTATTCCTTAATAAATTCTATGTTATAAGGATCAATGGTGATAAGGTTGAGCAGTTTTGGGATTCGGGGTTATATTTGTTGAATTTTCGAGCTTGATATAATATGCAGATTATTACTTTAAATACTTCAACACTTTGATTTCAACTTATTATACTCCATAAACTAGAATAGAAAAAACCAAAATAACTCACTAGCATGCAATATCAAAATGCATATACCCTAGGGAAACCCTATACAGGGAGAAAACCCCATCAAACAATATTCTTTTATTGCATTAGTAATGTATGATCACTTACAAATATTCCACCATGAAATTCTGCTCTTAATGAGATTTCCAAGATGGCTTATACCATACTGTGTAACTTGTAATAGACTTAGAGACTTTCTAATAAATACGTCTCTTGTATACCCACATTGTGGAATAATTTGTGCGTTTCCCAAGTGCTAAACTTCTGTCTTTTTTGGGCTGATATAACTGTTGATATATATGTAGCTACTCATAGCTTGTATCAGATGATATTCGCAGCCTGTGTAAGATGATACTCACGTCCTGTGTTCGCTGTAACTCACAGCCTGTATCAACTGATATTCATAGCCTATGTAAGATGAAACTCACATCCTATATCGATTGATATTCATAGCCTTTGTATGTTGCAACTTGTAGCATGTATCAGTTGATATTTGTAGCTTGTGTAAGCTTCAACTTGTAGACTATGTAAGATGCAACTCATAGCCTATATCAGCTCATATTCACAGCATGTGTAAGTTGCAACTCGCAGCCTGTATGAGTTGGTATTCGCAGCCCGTGTAAGTTGCAACTTGTAGCCTGTATTGACTGATATTTGCAGCATGTGTATGTTGCAACTCACAGCATGTATCAACTGATATTCATAGCCTTTGTAAGTTACAATGCTCAGCCTATATCAGTTGATATTCACAGCCTGTGTAAGCTGCAACTTGCAGCCTGTATTGGTTGATATGAAAAGTTTATTTTTTTTTGTATTGAGTGTAATATCATCATGTATTTTCTCTTCTTCTAGATCTAATTAGACAACCATGTCTTTATTCTTATGTAATATTTCAACTTGATTATGAAAATGTTGGTTTTTATCCCCTGGACTAGCAAGGAAGACTATATCTTCACGAGACTCTTCAAAAAAAAAATTAGAAATACTATACTAAAAAAAAACAATTTGTCTTGTTCATCCCTACTAAATCTTTGATTCAAATTGAAGAAATACTATGCAACTTTATGCAACATACAAATTTATGCAACTATGCAACTTATGCAACTTTATGCAACTTATGAAACTTTATGCAACTATGCAACTTATGCAACTTTATGCAAAATGCAACTTATGCAACTTTATGCAACATGAAACTATGCAACTTTATGCAACTGTGCAAATTTATGAAACTTTATGCAACTTTATCCAACTTTATGAAACTTTATGCAACATGCAACTTATGCAACTATGCAACTTTATGCAACATGAAACTTATGCAACTTTATGCACCTATGCAACTTATGGAACTTTATGAAACTATGCAACTTATGAAACTTTATGTAACTATGCAACTTATGAAACTTTACGGAACTTATGAAACTTTATGCAACTATGAAGCTTATGAAACTTGAGTCTTATACATGGGAATTTGAATTTCTTCATGGTCGATAGTGTTATACGTGCCAACGCACTATATTAATACATTTACATCATGTATAATATCAGGAAGATTGTTTGTTTCTATCTCATAGGAATTTTATGTTCAACCTAACTTTTTCTAGATTCCTTGACTTTTTCTTATGGATCACAAGGCTTGACTAATCTTACAGAGGTTGTATGTTCTCCCTGACTTTTGCACCAATCTATATATGCTCACAGAGGTTATACATTCCCCCTGAATTTTGCACTAGTCTTTCATTGCTCACAGAGGTTTTATGTTCCCCCCTGGATTTTGCATTAGACGTACATCTTGACTCGCAATATCCTAAAGCATCTCATTCATCCTGATTTTTGGTTTGACTCACAGAGGTTGTACATTCCCCATGGATTTTTTCAATACCTCACAAGACTAGTTGATTCTCCAATTCTCCCTAGCTACCCTCAGGGGGGACCATCTGCCCTCTCATTGCAGAATGATTGTTGATGCTGCAAATTTAACAAAATGGTAGGCCTATGGAAACTCATATGTCTTACCAAGACAGATCATTTTTTGCAAAATAAGAAATGTGAATGTGTTGGCATAGGGGCAGACCCAGGGTTCAGCTCTAACAATGCACGAACAATCCCTATCTACTGGCCCTTTCGGAAACACCTACGAAGAAGATGCAGTCTCACCTAAAGTAGCAATAGGGGGTTACAGGACATAGGTGTCTACAACTAGAGGAAACTCAAAGTGGATCTAAAACAATAGCAACACATCATATAGATATTAATTACCATCTTAACCCACTTCGCACAGTTATATCTCAGATCTACAACTATTATGAAATAAAAGAATAATAGAAGGTAAAAGAAAAAAAAACCAATCCCAAAGAACAACAAGATATACATGGTTCACCCTCTCCCTAGGGTTATGTCCACAGAAATATGTTTCTTGATATTATATGAAAACATACAATTCTATCTTTGATCTTAGCTTGCAGATCTCTCTTCCTTCCTCTCTCTTTTTCTCTCCCCTCCTTGCACACCTAGCTACAGGGTTAATCTTCACACCCAGCTGAAGATCTTACAATAAAAAATACTCTCACACACAACACTTCTCTCTAGCACAATACACAATATTATCAACAACAATGATTATCCACTCTAACGACGAACCCCTCTTCTCCCATCTAGGTTCTTATTTATACATTACAATAGCTCTCGGACATCCTTAGGTCGAAACCTAGGTGTCAAAACCCTAAATACCAAAACCCTAGGTCCTCTTTGACCCACATTTTTTGGGCTTCGCCAACCTGTCTTTCCATCTTTCCCGCGAGGTGCTCTAAAGCATCTATTGGTGGTGTTTTCCACTTGCTTAGTTTTCCAATATCTATCTTCCTTGTTGATCTATTCTCCTCTATGTTCTCGTCCAACGACTTGTTTTCCCTTGATTCACTCCTTCTTTTCTTCTTATTTAACAACTTCGACCCAATCTCAGTCAATGTGCCTTCTACACAGTTCACACTTCATCTTTTCTTTTCCTTTTTGTTCGCTTTCTTTCTTAATCCATACCCATGCCCAACATGCTGCCAACACTCACATGTGACTCGTCCCCAGGCACTGTAGATCCTAATCTTCTATTTTACTTCGACTTCAGACTACACAACGTAGCTTGTGCTTTCTACTCAGTTCCTCCCTTCCTTGTGAAAACTATCTTTTATGTGTCCGGTACCTAGTTTCAACTGCACTTGTTACCTATACCCTTCTCCTTATGATTTTACTGAGATTTTTGGGGCAGCTGGTTTTCATAGTACAATTTCAACCGGCTCCCATTTACAAAACCTTCCTTCCATTCTCCCTTCAAATTCTTGAACTGTGCAACTCCTCCTTCCGTGACATAGGCAACCTCATATGGCCCAAGCTAATGTGTCCTAAACTTCCTTGGATGCTTTATGAACTTGTTGTCATATATCAATACCATATCTCCTTTCTTAAAGGCTTTGTTCTTGATGTGTCTATCATGGTAGGCCTTTTCTGATTCCTTTTCTACATGTTGATGAAATACTACAATAAACCTGTCTTCCTTCAATTCGACCAACTGCGCAAGCCTCTCGTGAAAAACACCAATGTCATCCATATCTGTAAAGGCTACAATTCTTAGACTAGGAACCAAGTATTCCATAGGTACACCTGCTTCTAGACCATAAACCAACTTAAAGGGAGTCTCCATTGTCAGCTTCTTGCAAGTGGTGCTATAAGCCCATAATACTATTGGTACTCTCAAATCCCAATCATCTTTGTTTATACTGCAAATTTTCATCAGTGCTATAAACAAGATATTATTTAAGGCTTCGACTATACCAGTCGCCCGTGGATGGTATGGATTTCTCTTCTGATGATGAACTACAAATTCCAGAGTCAAGGCTTCAATAGTCTTATTAATAAAATGTGTTTCTTGATCACTCATCAAGATCTTTGGAAATCCAAACCTGGTTATGGTATCATCAAATATGAATCACATAGTTGTAGCTACACTACAACCCTTGACTACTCTTGCTTATGCCCATCTTGTCAAATACTCTATTGTAGTGAAGATGTATCTTGCTCCTGTGCGCTTCCCTGGTGGGTTGATAGGTCCCAAGAAATCAATGGCCCATTTCTCAAATTCTTGTAAGGTCATATGAGTGGATAAAGGCATCTCATATCTTCTGTAATGTTTCCCAACTCTTTGGCATACATCGCAGGCTCTGTAGTATTCCTTAGCATCGTTGTGAAAAGTGGGCCACCAGAGGCCAGCTCTGAGAACCTTTTGCATTGTTTCTTTCTCTGCATAGTGTCCTCATGTGATGCCCTCAGGTGACTTTGCTAGAATCAGTGGTCTATCTACCTTCATAACACATCTCCTTAAAATCTCATCAGGTCCCATCTTGTATAGTTGCCCATCTATAAGTGAAAAATATGCAGCACGAACTACCAGTTGTTTCTTTTGAATGATTGTATATTCGAAAGGTACCATTCCTGTTGAGAGGAACTGGACTATCTCAATGAAGTGATCATCAACCTTTCTAATGGCCAACAAATGTTCATCAGGTAGTGTATCCTCAAGACTAGTAGGTTCCTCTCCATGTTCTAACCTAGACAAGTGGTCAGGTCCCTTATTCATTCTCCCTGGCTTGACCACAGTTTCAAAATCATATTCCTGGAATAACAGAAGCCAGTTGCATATTATTCCCCCAAACATTGAGTTTTTGACTAGGTATTTCAATGCAGAGTGATCAGTGAACATATTACAGTGTCCTCCCAACAAATAGTGACGAAACTATTGTAGTGCATACAACATGGCTAATCCTTCTCTTTAAATGGTAGTGTAATTTATCTCAGCTGTTGAGAGATTCCTGCTAGAAAAGGATAACAAATGGTTAATATATCTTTCTCCTGGTTCTTCTAACACTAATCCAAATGAAATAGAGGATGCATCGACATGCACTTGAAATTTCTTACTCCATTCTGGGAAAACCAGAATAGGCACAATAAGCATTTTTTGTTTCAGCATGTCGAAGCTTCGCTCAATTTCTTCTGTCCATTGAAACTAACAATATTTGTTCAAAAAATTATCCATGGGTGTTGTAATCCATGCATAGTCCTTAATGAACTTTCTATAGTATCCAATATGTCCCAACACAGTGCACAACTATCTTAATGAAGTAGGAGGGGGTAGATCAACAATAATGGCAATCTTGGATGGATCTACCAACAACCCCTTCTTACACACAATATGGCCTAGAAGCAATCCAAAGGGTGAAAAGAAGATGGACTTCTTCAAGTTCATGGAAATATGACATTTCCTGCACTTATCCAACATCAGTCTTAAACATTCAATATGATTTTGCAATAAGTTAAAAACAGTCCAATCATCAAAATATGCTTCCAGAAATTTATGTAGAAATTCCTTGAATGCTTCGAACACCACCCTAGAAAAGATGGTTGGTGCATTATTCAATCCAAAAGGCATCACTATGTACTGGAAGGATCCCCATTCTATTGCAAATGTGGTCTTATGGTGATCTTCCTTAGCAATCCTGATCTGGTGATAACCTAAAAAATCCCTCTGTGAAGGAGTAAATTTCATGTCCTCCTACATTATTTAACACTTCTTTAGTAAACGGTGTATGGAATGGATCATGTAAACATGCATCATTCAATTTACTCAAGTCTACATAGATTCATATCTCTCCTGTCTTCTTATCTTGAACCACCATAGGGCTAATCCATTATGATTCTTCAACAGTTTCTATGATTCCTTCTTCCAACATTCTGTCTAGTTCAATATTGAATTTCTTCTTATATTTGGGATTCAATCTGTAGGGTCTTTGATTGACTAGCCTTTTATTTGGTTTCAAGGGAATATTCATCTCTCCCATGGGCCCTTTAATTCCCTTCATAGCATTGAACTTGGTTGGAAACAAGTCCTGATATTCATGCAGTAATTTGGTGATATTGTCAATAGTGGAATCATCACAATAATCTCCAACGTTTGCGAGATTAGGTTTTTTCTCTCTTCCAATGTTAACTTTCTTGATTTTGATTGGCTGTCCAATAAAAGGCAGTTCGACTCCTGGTCCTTCTATGTCTCTCTTTCCTTCTATCTTAAGAATTTTCACATTCCTAGGATCATCGTCTTTATTAGCATTGATATTGTAACATCCTTGCAATTTTTGAAGAGGTGCAGTCCATTCATTCTCTTCTTGCTCCGGAGGGAGTTTAGGTGCCTCCTCAAATACTTTATTTTTCACAACTTGTACGGCTTGATATACTGTAGGGTATTGAGTTTCAAATAAAAATGTAGCTACAAAATTCTGAGTCATACCTTTCCAATCTGCAGTGGCGAGGCGTAGTTCCGCTTGAAGATACCAGTTGATAGGGGTTGTGTCCAAAGTTTTAATGAATTTATACACCCACTACTCTTGAGGAATGTTTCTCTAGGTTTCCTCACAACTTCCCGCATGGTCCTTTGGACAACTTTGTCCTGTGTATCTAACTTCACACCCTTCTACTTGATCTGAGAATCGCACTATCATCAAAGTGCGACATTGCACCCAATTTGTGATGTTATTATTATGTGTTCCCCACCATCTCATTGGCATTTATTTCAATGCCTCATCCAGTTCCAACAGTCTCTGTTGTACTGGTACAATTTATTCAAATTCTATTAAGAAAGTTTCTAAATGATTTAAACCATCAAATGTGGGAAAATTACTGACTTTTGTGTTGATCCAGAGAACTTCCCTCGTCAATCTAGCACATCTCCGTGCATAAACTTCATACATTTTGTTCTTCCAGTTCTCTAGTGCTTCTTTTGAATCTGATGAACATGCGTTGTCACTTCACCAGCTTAAATTCCCATCTGTTGTAGGATTAATGTAATCCTACTATCTTGCTATCAATTTATATATATTCTTTAGCTCATGCGTGATATTCTTCTCTAATGGGCTCTATGTATATACAACCTTCATCAGGATCTAGAGGTGCAATGACCCTAAGGCCATCACCTTCAAATTTCATTCTTCTTTTCTTTAAGTCAACAACGGTAGAATTATTGAAATCCCAATAAATTCTTAACAACGCATGATGAGGACAACTATAATCAACTATCTCAATCACCTCAAAATTCACAAATGTCCTTACCCCATTGATGTCCATAGGGACATGCTCCAGTCTCCCAAAGGGGCTTACTTCATGCTCATTAGCCATCCTAAGCCTGATAGGGGAATAGATCAAAGTAGGTTTTCCCATCAATGCCCAGGTCTGCTTCATAATAACATTGACTTATAAACCTAAGTCGAGGAGCACATAATCTATATCATAGTCCCCAATATCAGAATTAAGGTGTAATTCCTTATTTGTCCTTCTCTTTTTGGATACTTGATGTACTGCTCTATTAAGTAAGGGATCCACCTTTCCTAGCTCATACTGTCTAATCAGATTTTGTAGTTCTTGGATAGCTCTTTCATTCATAATCAGATTAATGGAAGTGCATAAGAATTCCATAATCTTTCTTATCTCTTTTCCTTCTCTAGGAAAAACAGACTGATCAAATGCTAGAGGCATCCCACATTCTCTCACTTCTGGTTGTGTTTTTAATGAATAATCTTGATCTCTTTCGAATTATTTTCTTGCCTCTTCAAATGTCTGTTTCTCTTTTCTCGGATCAAAATCTTGTATCTTCTTTGCAGCTCTTCTGACCCTCGATTCTTCTATTATCTTCCCTGGGGTCACTCTATTTTTTCCTGTAGTAGTGCCTCCTCTAGTGATAATAGTGACTCTCAGATCCACTCCACAAGATTATGATGAGATTAGTTGTACTTGTTGGTTTCCTCCTCGTCTCTCCTGAAGTTTGGCTAACAACACAGGACAATATTCTATGACATGTTCAACTGAGTTGCAGTAAATGCAAGTGGTACAAGGGTTCTGATAGTCCCTTTCCAAGTTACTTGGCTGTGCACAGTTATAACAAATGATATGACCTCAAGCTTGACCCATGCATCCACCTTGTCCTCTTCCTCTGAATCCACCGCAAGGGTTGAATTTTCCTCTTCTTAGAGAGTTAAACTACATAACATCTCCTTCCTATTGTACTTTTCCTTGAATTCGATATGTGTCTCTTGACCTATCATGAAATAGATCATAATCCTTACAGTATTTCTCATCATGCCCCGCAGATTTACAGAATGTGCAGTAGAGGCTTGTAAGTGTCTGGACCTATTTTTTCATGTAGTAGCATTCACCAGGGTGATGTCTATTTCTACAGACCTCACACCATGGTAGAGTAACCTACTTCAAAGGGATTGAAGCTCTAGAGGCCAAGTATTCATGGAATAAGGGACAATGTTCCTTATCACGACCTTCTAACTTGCATCTGATACACCAGATGTCCTCTCTCTTATAATTTCCCTTGTCTTTCTTCATATGTTCAACCTGTAGAGATAAGCTAGTTAGATGACTCAAAATTTGGCTCATACCTAAGTTGGATTCTCCCATAGGGGCTGACTCTAGTTTCATGGCGATCTCGAATGCCTCAGCCTGCGAAGAGATCTTCTATTGCATTAGAGGGACTCTAATGTGTGGTAAGAGGGAAACAATGAACCATTCTTTATTATGTTCATCTGGAATATGAAAACTCAAGTGGTATGTCAAGGTTTTAAACCTTTGATAAAACTCCCACACAGGTTTAGCTACTCTCTGCTTGATTTCTTTCAGCTTTGTAATACACTGTGACTCTGACTTGGTTTTCTTGAATTTTTCACTCAACACCGTATTGATCTCGTTCAGTGGTTTTGGTTGTGCAACTCCTTGGAAAAATTTCATGTAGCTGCTCAGTGCGCGGTCTCTTAGGGTAGTATTAAACTAATCTCTCTTAATAGTTTTGTCAGTGATATTCTTAATAATCCACACAACTTCTCATAAGAACCAATGCTGATCAGGATCTTCAGATCCATATCCTCTAAAGATAGGTAGCCTCATTTCATCTGCCATAGATCTTCCTAGGTTTCCTAACTGAGTATGTAATGAACTCTTGTTAATAGTAATCTGAGTTATCTGATAACTTAGATTACTCTAGTTACTTAATGTTTCTAAAACAATAGGATGAGTGATAGTACTTACTTCGATAGTAGGCACAATCATTGAAGTTACTAATTCTTCTCGGCGAGGTTCTTCAGTATGTTCTTCCTCTGCCCTAGAGGACTCTGAGTGTTCCTCATTCAACAACTCTTATTCTTCTCCACTATAGAACCCTTTGGCCTGTGCCAATGGCTTGTGACCCTGCTCAAAGAGGTTGACCAGAGGAACTTCTCTAAATGATCTCCCATTGCGGGTGTGTCCAATCTTTGTGTCACTGTCATTTTCTGATTTCTTGAAAATTATCCTTTTGATCTGACCAACTACAATATCTTCAAGATGTTCTTCTCATTCAATAGCATCTTGATCTTCAACTTCAAAAAGTGTAAAAATTTCCTCTAGGTCCCTTAAATAAATATCTCTCTGCTTGGCTATATGACTCTACTTTGTCAATAGAAAACTCGGTGATGTACCCTCCAATGGTTCTATCAAACCAATGATCTATCGCTCTTGACACAACGTTATCAACTCTCTTGAACTTCTTGATTAACGCCAATGTCCAAACCATAGGCGATCTAGATATGATCTCAAACTGGGTATTTGCTAGTCTGGCCAACCACTCGTATAGCTCCTTATGAATTCCTCCAAAGAAAATATCATGTATATCAGTAAAGATATACTTTCCCAACCAGTCTTCTGTTCTAAGATTAGGGTTCTTATTTTGAGCCTCATTGAATTCCTTTTCTTGTTGTTCTATCCACTTTCAAATCTCTATCTTCGATGGAAACCACCTTGACATTCCCTCAAGAATATCCTGGTCTTGGCAATGGAAACCATTTTTTGGTATAGGGGAAGACCTAGGGTTCATCTCTAACAATGCACCAACAAGCCCTAACTATTGGCCCTTTCGACACAAACTATGAAGCAGATGCAGTCTCACCCGAATAGCAATGGGGGTTTGTAGGACACAAGTGTCTTCAACCAGAGGAAACACAAAGTGGATCTAAAAAAATAGAAACACATCATATATATATTAATTACCAAATTAACCCACTTCGCAAAGTTATATCTTGGATCTACAACTATGATGCGATAACAAAATAACAAAAGGTAAAAGAACACAACACCAATCCCATAGAACTGTGTTTCTTAATATTATAAAAAAACATATAGTTTTATCTGTTCTCTAAGCTTGCATATCTCTCTTCCTTCCTCTCTCTCTTTCTCTCCCCTCCCTACACACCCAATTGCAGGGTTGATCTTCACACCCAGCTGAATATCTTACAATACAGAATTCTCTCACACACAACCCCTCTCTCTCTCACACAATACACAATAGTATCAACAACAATGATTGTCCACTCTAACGACAAGCCCCTCTTCTCCCATCTAAATTCTTATTTATACATTACAATATCTCTCAGACATCCTTAGGTTGAAACCTATGTGTCAAAACCCTAAATACCAAAACAGTAGGTGTCTAAAACCCTAGGTCCTCTTTGACCCACGTTTTTCGGGCTTCGTCAGCCTGTCTTTCCATCTTTCTCGCAAGGTGCTCCAAAGCATCTATTGGTGGATTTTTTTGCTTGTTGAGTTGTTCACGACCTATTGTTACAGGTGAATCCTCCTGCGGACAAGAAGATTCCCTCTTGGTATCTAGACCCCTAAAACCAAGACAGAAAGGGTGTTATCATTGGTCACTGACATCCTTTTAGATCTAATTAAGCTAATGAATGAAGATGAAGAAGAAAAGTCTACCTTTTTAATGGCATTTGTCCTCACATAGTCCAATGTTGAGCTTCGATCCTAAGCTCCTCGATAGGTCCTGTAGAACAAAAATAGATACAACGATCTTCCTATTCTACTGAGATTACCCCAAATATAGATCTATCTACTAAAGACAAGTTCATGTGTAAGAAACATAAACTTGAAAGAAACAGGCCAAGCATGTATACATATTAATGAGAAAAAATGAAGAGTACTTACAATCCTCTGATGAAGGTGCAACATCTTCTTCCAGCCCTCCTTGTCCAACCCCTTTTCTCAACTAATCTACAATGATTATGCTTCAATGGCATCTCACTTATGGGATCCTAAGTTTGGTGTAATTCTCAATCTCCATATGCCCTTTCACCAGGAAGAGGCCTCCTTATATAGGCTTGGAGAGACCTAGCCACTTGAAAGATCTTTTGGATAAGTTGATGATTTCTCTCCTTCAATTGTGGATCTCCCCTAAGATCCTGCCTCGACCTCAGATTCAAATCCAACCACCTTGAGATATTGAGGCGATTCTTCCTTGATTTCCTCCAATAAACCAAATTTTGCCCAAAAAAGGCCAGTGCTCCCTCAAAAGGGACACAGAGCACTAGAACACTCCCCTAGAAGAGGGTATAGAACACCAACACTCCTTGAGAGTATGTAGGGGAGTGCTCCCTTCCAAATTTGACTTTTGAGTGGCTTTTTAAGTCGCAAAAGGTTTGCACTCCTTGTCAATTGATTTCTCTTCTTCAAGACTAGTCTTTTGAGGTGTCTTAAGTGTCTTTACGATGTCGTTAGAGAGATGACATAGGCAAGATAACAATGTGATGTTTGCGACACTTGTGAAACTTACGACCAATATGCGACACTTGCGATATTTATAATGACGACACTAGCCATCATTTCAATGCGTTATTTTGATGTGTAACATCTATCTTCCTTGTTGATCTGTTCTACTCAATATTCTCTTCCAAAGGCTCTTTTTTTTTACCTTGCTTCTCTCCTTATTTTCTACTTCTTTAACCACTTCGATCCAATCTCAGTCAATGTGCCTTCCGCACAGTTTTCACTTGGTATTTTCTTTTCCTTTTTCTTCACTTTCTTTCTTAATCCATACCTAGGCCCAACATAAAGTATCTGCAATTACTCTTGACTCAAGATCAATATTATCCAATGCGAATTGATTACCATGAAGAAATGGCTTTGTGTAAATCTGTTTTCACATCTCTAAAGCATCCTCAAACATAACATTTAGATCTAGAGAAAATCTCTCTATGAGAAATAATGAGAAATTAAAATCATGATTGATGACATAAAATAACATGACATCAATATCAAAAGGACTTACATTCTAATTAAATCATGCTTTTTGAATGCGGTTCACATTCCATGACTTTCAAGTAAACAATCGTCATCTCTTCCAAACCTATATAGGGAGAAAACCCCAGGAAACAATCTTATTTTATAGCATTAGTAAAGTATGATCAATTACAAATATTCTACCATGAAATTATTCTCTTAACGAGATTTCCAAGATGACTTAGACCATAATGTGTAACCTGTAACAAACTCATAAACTTGCTAATAAATATGTATATTATATACCAACACTGTGGAAGAATTTATGTGCTTCCTGAGTGCTAAACTTTTGCCTTTTTTGGACTGATATAATTGTTGATATATATGTTGCTACTTGTAGCCTGTAACAGTTGATATTTGCATCGTTTGTAAGATGATACTTGCATCATGTGTATGTTGCAACTCGTAACCTGTATCAACTGATATTCGCAGCATGTGTAAGATGCAACTCACATCTTGTATCGGTTGATATTCACATCTTATGTATGCTGCAACTCGCATCCTATATCAACTGATATTCGTAGCCCATGTAAGTTGCAACTCACATCATGTATCAGTTGATATTCACATCCTGTGTATGTTGCAACTCGCAACCTGTATCAGTTGATATTCACATCCTATGTAAGCTGTAACTCACAGCCTATATCAGTTGATATTGGAAGCCTGTGTAAGTTGCAACTCACGGCCTTTATCGACTCATATGAAAAGTTGATTTTGTGTGTACTGGTTTGTAATATCATAATTATGTATTTTCTCTTCTTCTAGGTCTACTTGGACAACCATGTCTTTCTTCTTATGTAATATTTCAACTTGATTATGAAAATGTTGGTTTTTATCCCCTGGAGCAGCAAGGAAGACTATATCTTCACGAGACTCTTCAAAAACATTTTCAGAAATACTATGGAACTTTATGCAAATTTATGAAACATGCAACTTTATTCAACTTTATGCAACTTATGCAACTTTATGCAACTTTATGCAACATGCAACTTTATAAAAATTTATGCAACTATGCAACTTATGCAACTTTATGAAACATGCAACTTATGCAACTATGAAATTTATGCAACTTTATGCAACTATGCAAATTTATGCAATTTTATGAAACTTATGCAACCTTATGCAACTTTATGAAACTATGAAACTTGTGCAACTTATGCAACTTTATGCAACTATGCAACTTATAAAACTTTATGCAAGTTATGCAACTATGCAACTTATAAAACTTTATGCAAGTTATGCAACTTTATGCAACTTTATGCAACTTGACTCTTATACATGGAAATTCGAATTTCTTCATGGTGGATAGTGTTACACATTCCAATGCACTAGATCAATACATTTACATCATTTTCAATATCATGAAAATGGTTTGTTTATAGCTCATAGGAACTTTATGTTCAACCTAACTTTTGCTAGTGTTATCGGATAAATTGGTAGGTGCAGACACTAACTGATCTCCCTAGATCCACCTGGATCTAGAACAAAACACACCAGAACATGAATCTTTCCTTAAGTTTTAGATATTGAATTTACTAACTAAAGAGGGATAGGTGACATACCGTTTAAACACCACTTCCTCTCGCCATCGCCTTCCTAGCTCTGTTCCAATGCTCATACAATGATGAACCTACAAAAGAATGCAACCAACCAAAGTGATAGCAATAGCATAAACGCAATATAAACCTATGTCTGTGATCAAGGAATCATACAATAAAACACAACAAGATTTATAGGAAAGAATCATATTACTGTATCATATTAAATGTGAAAGAGAGATTGCAACCATGGCCTTGATGTCATAAGGTCCCTTCCAACTTTCCTTCATTCCCCACACACTTCTTTCTCCAAGGATTTTGAGACCATGGATCTGATAGCCACTCACAATCTATCTTGACAAAGAAAATCACAAAGCCACTCTAACCAAGCTAACAATCCCAAGCCAAAAACAACTAACTTTCTCCATGAGAGCTCCTCTCCTTTTATAAGTTGAAGAGGATAAGGTGAGGAGTTTAGGATGATCCCACTAAATCATGAAAGAGAGTAAGATCCAAACCATTCAGGTGTCACCTCACCATGGAAGTTTCTCCTTCTAGAAGCATCGAGAAGATGCTCGTTTTTCCCACGTATGAGCATTCTCACACCCTACCTATAGAGAAGACTGCAAACTCCTCACAACCTAGCTATGATGTAGCCTACGAGAATCAAGCATTCTTTCACCCTAGCTATAATGTAGCCTGTGAACTTCCTTTTTTATAGGGTTTTTACAAAGGAAAATGCAACTTCTTTTTTCAGGAAAAGTTCTTCTCCCTTCTCTCTTCAGGAACTCAGGCCACTGACCCCTCTAAAGGCAAAAAACAGGTTTACATCATTAACGGTCATAGGGATGATGAAAATAATGTGTAACAGAGAACCCCCAAGGTATGAAATTAGAACAGAGTGATAGTTGAAATACTTTGTCAAGTGTGTGTAGGGAACAAGGAACATTCAATCGAAAACCTGCCAACAAACAAGGAAATATAGTACAATAATACATCATCACTGAGGTAGGCATTCCCATACTCAGAATAAAAATAACTCAAAGCATAAATGTCTACATGCGAAGATCCATGTCAAGTAAGACAGGTCATGGCCACCAAACATACATTGTGGATCCATGCCATTATGAGTCAAATCTAAACATAGCCACTAGAAATACACTATGGATCTATGTGTTAAGGACTCAAATTTGAACATAGCCACGAGACATACAATGTGGATCTATGCAACAATACAAACTGAATATACTCCAACGCAACCTGAATCTATCAGAAAGATCCAGGGTATTCATCTCCACCACTCTATAATACGAATCTAACCATGCGAATACATGTGTCGAAGTCGAACATGGTAGAAACCACTTGATTACCAGTCATTAGTGTATCCCATTAACAAGTGCAAGGGAAATCACCATTAATGTCAATGACTCCCAAGGTACACTAGTACAATCCAACGAATGTGAATTAATGAGTTGAAGTCGAACACTCGACGAAATCTCCCGATCAGGGGTCAATAATGAAAAACCATTGTCGAAAGCGAGGAAACCTACCATTGAGGCATGCAAGTTCCAAGGTACCAATTAGTTTCTAAGTCTAATTCCTGGATAATGAGTTGAAGTAGACAGGAAAAGACTCGTCACAGGAAGGCCTTAATGTATCCCCCATCAATGACACGAAATGGGTAACAAGATTTGAAGTAGATCAGAGTAAAAAGTGATTCAGGATTGACTCAGGGATGGTCGACGCAATGGAAGGATTTAAGGACTGCAAAAATGGATGATGCAATAGAAGGCTTTTCAGGTTGGACATCTCTTTGAACATAATGGTGACACAACAACTATCTTGGAAACACTAACTCAACAACAGGGATCACAGACCGATTTTTAATCTTATAAAGTAGTATGATAAAGAGACAAGGGGATTTTCCAACCTAGACACAAGGTGAGTGAAAGGGTGTCAGGTTCAAATGTGACTCTTCCATGGAATAGAGGCTTAGACACATTTCTTTCCCAATTTCCCCCCCCACCATTTCTGGCGAGTACCTCTTTATTTTTACACAGCTTGAGGAGGATAACATATGCTTGAAATGCAAGCTCATCCTTTGGATGAGTCCCTTGGAGTATGTTTAATGAACCCTAGGAAGGATTGGTTCAGTCCCATTTGGGGCTTTCGATGTTTATTTAATGAGTCCAAAGATAGAAAACTCAGGTTTTTTTTTATGTTTATAGAGTCTAAAAAACACTTAAAGAGAACTCTCTCAGTTCATTTTTCGTAAATTAGTTCGACGAGACCAAAAAAGTGATAAACTATCACCCATTGAACATTTTCTTCAAATACTTTTACGAGCGTGAAAAGAACAAGACTTGTTAGCAATCTTTTCATGTTTAGAGAGTCTGAAAAGAGCTTAAATGTGACTCCAGGTGGTTCTTTTTTCTTGTAACCTTTACGAGTCCGAAAAAGTGATAAAAGTATACTCGGTTACATTCTCATGTATTTACGAGCATGATAAAGAAAAAAGACTAAGCTCGGTAACTTATTCTCATGTATTTACGAGCATGAGAAAGAACAAAGACTAAGCTCGGTAACTTATTCCCATGTATTTATGAGCATGAGAAAGAAAAAAGACTAAGTTCGGGATTGTTTTCATTTTTACACAAGCTTTAAAACAAAAAAAAAACTATGCTTGGGATAGATTTTATTTTTTCACAAGCTTAAAACTAAACAAAATTATGCTTGGACTTGGTTTCATTTTCACAAGCTTAAAACTAAACAAAACTATGCTTGGATCTGGTATTATCTTTACACAAGATTGAACCAGCATAAAACTATGCTTGAGGTAGGTTCTTTCATTTTTACACAATATTCAACCAAAGGAAACTATGCTTGAGACAGGTGGTTTCATTTTTACACAATCTTGAACCATAGAAAACTATGCTTGGACTTCCCAACACAGAACACAAGAATGGTTGGTATTTAGCCCCCAGTTTAAGAAGCTAGCAGCTCAACTTCAACATGTAGTCTAGAGGTTGAGGCAAATGCCCCACAAGATTCATTTCATCCAACTACAAAGGATAATGAAATGAAACTTCAAATACTAGATGAAGGACTTGACTCAAATAGAGAGGGGGAACAAATCTGTTTCATTTTTTAACGAGCTAGAAAATCATGCTCAAAGATATCTGTTTCATTTTTTAACGAGCTAGAAAATCATGCTCAAATATCTTTGTTTCATTTTTTAACGAGGTTGCCTCAGAGACGCAAAAACTATCCTCGGCGTTGGTTTCATTTTTTAATGAGCTTGAAATCAGAAAATCATGCTCAAAGATGGTTTCATTTTTTGACAAGCTTGAAATCAAAAACCATTTTATTTGATAATAGCTAGATGCCTTGACTTTTACTCATGACTAACAAGGCTTGACTAGGCTCACAGAGGTTGTATGTTCCTCCTGAATTTTGCACCAGTCTGTCTATGCTCACAGAGGTTGTACGTTCCCCCTAACTTTTGCACTAGAATGTCTATGCTCACAGAGGTTGTACATCCCCCATGGAATTTGAATTAGACTTACATCTTGACTTGTAAGAGCATAGAGCATCTCCTTCATCCTGACTTTTGGTTTGAATCATAGAGGTTGTACATTCCCCCTGACTTTTTTCAATACCTCACAAGACTAGTTGATTCTCCAAATATCCCTAGCTAGCCTCAAGGTGGCCCATCTAACCTCTTATTGGAGAATGATTGTTGATGCTGCCAAATTTAACAAAATTGTAGGCCTATGGAAACTCATTTGTCTTACCAAGACAAATATTCATTGAAAAATAATAAATTTGAAAGTCTCTGCAATTACTCTTGACCCGAGATCAAGATTCTCCAATGTGAATTCATTACCATGAAGAAATGGATTTGTACAAGTTTGATTTCACATCTCTAAAGCATCCTCAAACACAACATCTAACTCTAGATAAAATCTCTCTATGAGAAATAATGAGAAATCAAAATCATGAGCGACGACATAAAATAACGTGACATTAATCTCAAAAGGCCTTACATTCTAATTAAACCATGCTTTTTGAATGCAGTTCACAGTTCACGACTTTCAAGTAAAAAATCATCATCTCTTCCAAAATACTTAGCTCACTAACTTATCTTCTCATTTTATTTAGTGTAGGTACCACCAAATAGGTACTTGT
>JZKD02S1613769.1:14701-27893 GCA_000966675.3 Picea glauca
GCTATAACTAAGTATTGGGAAGTGATGACTAAGTACGATGGATCTTGGTTCAACTAGATATAATAACAATGGAGCATAAACTCATGATTACATATTTACTTAATTTATTTTAGAACTGATTAAAATATGTTTTAAATAAGAATATGAATGAATGATTTCTATTTTACAATGAGGAGCTTCGTATAAATATTCCTAAGCAGGTGCCTTGGTATCTTTTCATTAAAGGTCATGTATCCTTATTATCATATTAATTTTATTAGACTCCTTTTAGTATCCTTTGTTATTGTATTTATATATTTATTATTTATGTTGTTTATTACCTAGCTTAATATTTTTATATGTAACATCCTCTTTTTGCTAGAGTGCCAAAAAAAAGCATCAACATTGTGACTTTTCTTCTTACAATAGAAACAAACCAAAGATGCCTTGACTTGTACCTCTTCATTGTATGCTTTTGTTTGTTCTTGCTAAATTATTTTCTTGGTTCTCCAAGTGCGGGTGTAGATTTGGGTGCTGGAAACATCCATTTGATACCCTCACTTGAAGCTTCCAGAAGTATATTGGAATGATGTGTTTTGCATTCCATTTTTCAGTTTCCTAAATTCTTTAATTTAAATGGTCTTTTTGGGGGGTCCTCTTTCCTTAAAAAGTGTTATCTTGTTGGTTCTAGATTGATCTAATATGTAATTACTCACTTTCTCTTTGGAATTGAAACCTAGGCCTCTATTAAGTTACAATCGGGTATACTTTTCCTTGGCCTTTCTTTCCTAGCCCTTGGCCATTATATCCCATTTTTTCTCACAAGTTTGGAATTGATGCCTTTGGTACTAAGTTTATCTTGAGAAAGTTCCATGGAGAGTGAGCTTAGCATGTTTGTCTCAATCACAGTGTTGGATTTTGTAGTGGGAATGGGAAGTTTTCATACTTCCTTGGTCTCTCAGACAATTACATGCTACTTGTCTAATGTATCAAGATTTAGTTCCGACTCTACTATCCTCTCCTTCAAGTGTTAGTTCTCCTCTTAAATTTTCACATCAAAACTTCTCAACTCTTACAAACTCTCTCTTTTCAATGCTTTAACCATGTTGGGTTTACTTCTCCTCAAAGTGTTGGTAGCTACTTCAAGGTCATATATTCAATAGCTTTGACACCCATATGATCTATTAACAATAGGCCTATGGCCAATCCATCTCATCAACATAGATATATGCATAAATAATAATTGATCTCTATTTTAAATCGAATTACAAGCTTATTTTTCCTTTTTCTGAATGGGTGTCCCTATTTAGACTTGGCTCAAGGCCTCTCTAATTGTTGATTTCATGACCCCCAGTAAAATATTGTAATACAAATATCAATTCATTTTAATTCAAATACATCATATATGTATATATCCTTCAGAGACTATTAAACCATGTAATTTCAGATGCACTAAAATCATAGTAAAACAATCAAACCCCAATGGCACACTCCCTGACTCGATCCGGAGTCCAAGAGGTTTCGTCAATGCCTCTACATCCTCGAGGTCCAAAATCCTGCACACTCAGTAAAACCGAGTCAGTGGCACTTGTCTAGTCAAAGCGGTAAAACAACATGTCATCAACCCATAACACCTCATACTCAAAATCAAAAGTTTTAATAGCATAATAATCTGAATCACTTGCGAGCAAGTGTCCTCAAAGAATAAGTTTGCTTAGTGTGCCAGAGAGGGATGTTACATACACCCCCTCTTGGTCTAAACTTCGTCCCGAAGTTTCACAGTATAAATGCTGAAATAAAGTGTATCACAGTATCATATGTCTATCTATCAAACAAAAATGGAAACTGCTGGAGCATATTAGATGCATCCTCCCAGGTCGTCGAATGTGGACTATAATTGTCCCACTGGACCTTGACCTGATCTATCGTTCGATGTCATAGCTGTCGAACGCGATGATCCAAGATGTGGACCGGCTCAGGCGTGAGCGCCCCCTCATCCGATACCTGCAAGGAAGTCATGTCAATAACATGTGTAGGATCACTAATATAATGTCTCAAAACAAATACATGAAAACCATCGTGCATACGCCTCAAAGATTCAGGCAAGGCTATTCGATAGGCCATGGGCCCCTTTCTCTCCATAATCTCGAAAGATCCCACGAACCTAGGAGAGAGTTTAGCTCCCTTCCCAAACTTGATCAAACTTTTATGCGGTTTAACCTACAAGAAGACTCGATCGTCGACCTCGTAACTACGGTTGACACGGTGCGCATCGGCATAACTCTTCTATCGATCCTACGCTTCTTTAATCCTTTTTCTTATTGTTTACATTTTCTCTAACATTTCTTATATCGCTTCTGGTCCCACCAGGACCCTATCCTCAAGCTGATCCCAACTCAAGGGCGTCCGACACGGTTTCTCATAAAGAAACTCGAAAGGTGCCATCTTAATGGTGCTCTGGTAACTATTGTTGTAAGCGAACTCCACTACTGGAAAGAATTCTTCCCAACGCTTTTGTTGGTCCATCACGTACATGCGCAACATGTCCTCCAAGGTTTGATTCGTTCGTTTGGTCTACCCATCAGTTTTTGGGTGATACGCAGTACTAAAGTTAAGTTGGGTTCCCAAGGCCTCTTGGAATCTCGTCCAAAATCGTCCAATAAACACCGATCCTCGATCGGATATAATCCTCTTAGGCATGCCATGCAGGCTCACAATCTCACTGATGAAAACTCTAGCTATGTCAAGTGCCTGATACGTCGTACGCACAAGAATAAAGTCAGCACTCTTCGTTAGAGTGTCTACTACTACGAAAATCGAGTCATGTCTCTTTGCCGTTAGTGGCAATCCAATCAATAAAATCCATCGAAATAACCTCCCATTTCGATTCTGGAATGGCATGCAGTTGAAGTAATCCTACTGGGTGTCTATGTTTAGCCTTTACTTGCTGACATTCTAGACATCTGGCCACATAGTTGACTATGTCTTCCTTCATTCCCTTCCAGAAGAATAAGGGTTTAAGTTCTGCCCTCATCTTCGTGACTCTCGGGTGAGCCATGTAAACTACTCTATGATCCTCGCTCAGAATCAACATCCTCAACTCGTCATTCGGTGATACGTAGATCCGATTTTTAAACCTCAATAATCCATCACTATCAAACGAAAATCCTTCAAATCGTGGTATCATCATTGTGTTTTGTCTGATAAAACCCTCGACCTCTTTGTACCAGTCATCATCACGCTGTAAAGTTAGAATCTTTTCATGTAGATTCATCTAAAGAGGCAACACCGAAAAGATGTGTGGGGTCCGACTCAATGCATCCGCCACTCGGTTCATTGTTCCCTTTATGTAAGTAATCTCAAAGTCATACTCGCTAAGAAATTCTGACCAACGTCGTTGTCGCGCGCTTAGGTCACCTTGAGTAAAAATGTGTTGTAGTTCACAATGGTCAATCTTTAGTTCAAATTTTCATCCAACAAGGTAGTGTCTCCATACCCTCAAGGAATATACGATGGCTAACAACTCCAAATCATGCGTCGCGTAGTTCTCCTCATGCCTTCTCAGTTTCCTCGAAATGTAACAGATCACTCGTTCATCTTGCATCAAGACTCTGCCTAAGCCTTCCTTGGATGTGTTAGTGCATATCAAGAAGTCCATGTCCATGTCAGGGACCTTTAGTATTGGTGTTGTTGTCAAAAATTCCTTAAGCCTCCGAAATGCTTCCGCACATTTCTCAGTCCAAACAAACTTCTTTTTCTTCTTCTGCAACTCCGTGATCGGACTTGCTATCTTCAAAATCCCTCGATGAACCGTCGATAGTATCCTACTAAACCCATAAAGCTACACATTCCGGGACATTCGTCAGCGTAGTCCATTCCATGATAGCCTCGAACATTGTTGGATCCACGATGATGCCTTCGTCGGAGATGACATGGCCTAAGTAGTGAATCTTCGATTGGTAAAAAGAGCATTTGGACAACTTCCCATAAAATTTGTGCTCTCGCAAACACTGTAGCACCAAGTGCAAGTGCTCGTCATGCTCCTCCATCGTCTGAGAGTAGATCAAAATATCATCAATGAATACTTGGACGAACTTGTCCAAGTACTTGCAGAACACCCCATTCATCAAACTCATAAATACCCCTGGGGAGTTTGTCAGTCCAAACGGTAAAACAATAAACTCATAATGTCTAAACCTCGTCTTAAAGGTGGTCTTAGGGACATCATCTTCCTTAATCCGTAATTGGTGGTATCCTGATCGCAATTCGATCTTTGAGAACACCATCGCGCCTTTAATTTGATCGAACAGATTATCAATCCTCGGCAACGAATACTGATTCTTGATCGTGGCCTTGTTCAATTGATGGTTGTCAATGCAGAGCCTCCACGATCCATCCTTCTTTCATATCAAAATAACAGGTGCACCCCATGGTGACACACTAGGATGTATCAGTCCCAGGTCCAGCAACTCCTTCAATTGCATTTTCAACTCTTGTAACTCCGGGGTTGACATCCGATAAGGCATTTTTGCTATCGGTTCAGTCCTTGGTTTTAGGTCTATGGTAAACTCCAATTCCTTGGTTTTAGGTCTATGGTAAAAATGTTGTTATCTATGGTTTCATTTTTTCAAAGCCACCTTATATTAAGGAGATGCGACTTCCTTGAGTGTCTTTCATACAAATGCGAGGGTCAAAGTTATGGCCTTATGATACCAAGTCCGATATCTATAAAGGATCTATGAGGAGGTTAACATTAATCAAAAACAAAAGTTTAAAGGGTTTCAAACAGATTTGAACATTAAACTTTGCACCTTGGAAATACATTACGCATAGGTTAACTTTTGAAGTTATGGTTATAACCGTGTGCACACCACTCACTCGTTAGGTAATGACAAGGCTATTCACCACGGGTGGTTAACGCAAAGGTAGTTTGGTTTTAACATAATCAATGTATCAAGTCAGCAATCTGGTTACCTCGCCATTAATGTTCTTAACCACCGATACAGATTGGAACCCTCGTGCCTTGAAGGCCTATCTGCAACATTTAAAGCGCCTAGAGAAATGTCTGTGAGATCAGAGCTCGACTGGCGTGCCCTACTGACGAGTCGACACATACCCCATAAGCACATGGCCCAGGTATGAAGACCACATCCCCTTTACTCCTTGCGAAAGGTTTCTCCTGCAGTTTCACATTCATTCTAGTTTTGGTTTCGTGTGGAAGGGAAAAACACCGTTTCAGTCCATTTTTGTTTGCATTCTAGTTTTGGTTTAGTGAGGGAGATGAGAATGTCTCAGACTATTCTTTGTTTGGTTTTATCCTTGGGAGTATAGGTTTTGGATTCGGTCCCTATACAGGATGGGCAAAGACCTTGGGTGGAACTTCTCAACCACAACTCTGCGCGAGGGGTAAGTTTACCCTTGGCTATCTCTTTCTCTTTAACTTGTTTGGTAGGACTCTATTGCTTCTTATCTCGGTCTATCTTTCGGTAGTAACCTTCAAAATCAGTGTGAAATGGTAGATGATACCCTGGCCAGGTTTACTTCTTCACGGTTTAACCCCTCTTCTGTACTAATCTTTCCGTCGGCAGAGTTATTCTCCTTCCTTGGAGGGGATTACTACAATTTTCTGTTGAACGAGTGTATTCGGAATATACTATATTTTTATTTGAAATTTCAGTAATGTACTAGTTTTTAGTCATTTTTTGGAATATGCTATATTTTTGTTTGAACTTCCGGTAAAGTCCTGGTTCCCAGTCATTTTTCTTTGGTGAGGGTCAAGTCCAGTCTGCCCTTACTCGAGTGTGCAACAGACCTGTTGGCCTACTGTTGAACTTGAGAGTGTTTCCTTTGTTAACTTTGCTAGTTCCATATAATGATTGTAGTGGCGTTCTCATGGCCGAGGTCATTTAATCCTTCCTGTTCACATTTGCAAAGTCATATTAATTTTATGTTTTAATATTAATTTATGGTTATTATATGCAATTCTTTTTCTGTAGTGTTTTGATTGAGACTGGTATCCTTCGCTAATGATGGGCCCCTTACTGTGCGAGGGTACTCATTAGGGTGACACAGAATCCTCTTCCCTTCTCGGTCTGGGAGGCGCACGGCATAGTGCGATGGCAGTCGGCAAGAGCACCCTTTCAGTTAGGTATTCATCGAACATTGTTCTATATTTTTGCTCTGTAATTGAATCATCATTTTTTTCTGTTGAATACATCGTAATGCTCCACAGCGTTTGTGTAGGTGCGGTCATACCGAAGCATGGGGACGCCCTTCTCACTCCTTCAAGAGGTATTCAGGTTTCGAAACAGTGCCCTTCCGTCTATGATGAGTTTATAAGTAACGATGGTCAAGGCTTTGTCTCATCCTTAATGTTTGAAGTTATTTGTTCCAAGTTCTATATTCGATTAATACGGGGTATGCCCCTAATTTTTATATATAAACATTTCGGTGTGAAGATACTTTAAGCCAAGCTCGCGCCTGGTTGGAATTGTGATAGACAGATAGTCGTACTATTTAACATTTTGATATTTATGCCTTGAGTATTATTCCCTGTGTGAAAAGGATTTAGTATATCACTGTTTAAATGTTTTCCTTGATATTTCTGAAAATGATTTATTATTACATATTTGAAATCTTTAGTTATGTTCCAGAAATTTAAGTCTCATTATTATGTACACGGTCTCTTCTCAAACTGATTCGATTAATAATAGAGTACTACCGAAAAACTAGTATAAAACATCTACGCATGAGGGTTTTGCTTTCGCCGAGCTTGGGTGATGACTTTCAGATTTTGTTTAATCTTTGTACACTTGTATTCTTGTTATATCACTAGTCGTTTGGGTCGGAGTAGGACCTGAGACTTATTCCGCATTTTACTATTTTGTTTTTAGAGTCGGCTGTAAGAAATGGTTTCGGGTAGCGTAAGTCTGTGGGACTCCGTCTAGATTCCTTTGGGGTTTCTTGTATAAGATCGACAGGGAAAAGAAATGTTTACTTTCTGTGGTTAAAATGGATCGGTATTTTCCAGAAAAGAATTTGGGCTTACTTTTCCTTTCATGTGCTCCGCTACTCTGTTATACTAGATGTCCTGTAGCAATGTGCTTACGACATTACTTTTACTGTAGACGTGCCTCTAAATCTATGACAAAAGTTATGTTGTAGATGCGCCTATAAACCACAGGGTCATTACCAAAGTACCCCACTACCATGCTGATGTACAAATGTTCAGTTTTCTGCAATGGGGTTTGGATAAGTTTTTGAATCGTATTTCCTATGTGAATGTTTTATGTATATCTGTCTAGTCTTTTGAATACCTTGATAGGTCAGTCTATTCCAGCGTCATATTATATCATCTAGAAAGCTCAATATGTTTATACCTAAATGCTCAGGATATATTCACACAGTTTGATATACATATCGCTTAATATCTCCGTATTAAGGAGTATATTTACCTTTAAAAATAAACTGGATTGGTATTCTCATTAGAGGAGGCTTCGTTGTATACTGTAAATAATTTGTAGGAGGATGAAATCTGCCACAGTTATTAGTGTGTGTGGCTTCAAGTATTCATACAAACAATTTTAAATCTTTCCCTTTTCTTAACAGAACTAAGAGGCTCACTGTAGTCTGTAATCTATTATGAAATCAATAACTACTATAGAATTCATTTTTTTTTTATTGTTTGGTACATTCCAATATCTCATTAACTATTCAACATTAAATCTACATAATGAGTCCATTTCCAGCCAGTGATTATGAAATAAAAAATAATAGATCTTTCCATCACTGCCATCAGCCAGAATTTACATATAGAAGCAACCAGATTGCACACATGACATTGGACTAGTATAAGGTAGAGTTACTTATCTGAGTCAAATTGTGGAAATACAAAGGGAACAACCA
The DNA here is from genome assembly GCA_000966675.3 of Picea glauca. Taxonomy (NCBI): domain Eukaryota; kingdom Viridiplantae; phylum Streptophyta; class Pinopsida; order Pinales; family Pinaceae; genus Picea; species Picea glauca. The sequence goes on from JZKD02S1613769.1 coordinate 22,586, forward strand.
CGTTCCATCCAACTGTAGAATAGGGTAGCCAATCTACTTTCCTGATTCACCCCCTAGCTTGACCATGAGTCCATGAGGGCGAATTAGAATTTCCTCTCCAGGAATGTCCTTCAATTCTAGCAGTATCTCCCTTGCCTCACACTCACACAGTAGTGTTCATAATAGCAAGAAAACAAAGAATAGACTCCATATTCTTCCTTCCCAACATACTTGGTAGCGTCCTGCCTCCTCACATATGCTATTTATTAATTCGCCTAAGACTTTTTTCCCTCCCATGGGTAATTTTCGTAGCTTTCTAAATCCTTGATTTTGAGGGGCTTCCAATGGCCAAATCATTGATTTTCCACTTGTAACAATAAGCCCAGAGTTAATTCCAATGTGTTCTCCACTCATGGAGTCATGGTCAACTAAATTTAACATGGTTGTTCCATTTGTCCTCCTGTAATAAATATAAAATATTATGTTTTCATACAAGTGTCATAGTCAAATAGTCAGTTGGGTCAAATCAAGTTTCTGTCCAACAGTCATAATCATTAATTACAATCATCAAATTTGAAATTCGAAATTGCCATAAATGGCAAAAATTTTCCAATTCGAATTTACTAAAAACGAAATGAATTTCCAGCAAATTTAAATTTCTAAATATTTTATTTTTTTTGAGACGTCATATCCTTTCTCTCTTCAGTAAAACATTGTCCTCAGTGTTCATTCCTTTCCTGGAACAGGAGTGGATGATATTTCCACAAATCTCCCTCCAACTCCCAAGTGGCCTCCTTGGGACTAAAGTTCTTCCATTGCACCTTTACCTGAGTGATGACTCTATTCCGAAGTGTTATTTCTCTCCAGTCCAGAATGCGTAGGGGTTCCACCTGGAACTTGCCTTCGGGTTCCACCTGCACCAAGTTTCAATCAATCATATGAGTAGGGTCATGAATATACTTTGTCAACAAGGAAATTTTCAGATCAGCCGGGAGTGCAAGTTGGTAGGCTACAGGTCCAATTCGAGCTAGTATCTCGAAGGGCCCACAAAACCTAGGTGCCAGCTTGGCACAGTTTCCTAACTTTAATGAACTCCTTCGAGATTTGACTTTTAAATAAACATGGTCTCCCACTTGAAATTCCAAGTGTCTTCTTTTCCGATCTGCATAGATTTTTTGTCTATCCTGTGCTTCTTTCAAATTATGTTGTACCTTCCTTACCGTGTTTTCCATTTCTTGGAGCATCTCTGGTCCTACCATGAGTCTGTTGGTCGGGTTATCCCAACTAATTGGAGTCTTACACTTTCTGTCGTACAGTATTTCGAAAGGGCTCAATTTAGACAAAGTCTGGTATCCATTATTGTATGCAAATTCTACCAAGTGTAGATAGTCTTCCCACTTGTTTGGTTTTGTTCTTACATACATGTGGAGCATATCCTCCACGATTTGGTTTTTCCTTTCAGTCTGTCCATCTGTTTGCGGGTGATAACTTGTACTGAAATTTAAGTTAGTATTTAGCCCTGCAAACAATTCCTTCCAAAAGGCGGATGTGAATTTTACATCTCTATCTGAAATCACCAATTTAGGAATACCATGCAGTCTAAAAATTTCTTTCATGAATATCTCAGCAATATTTATAGCTTTAAAAGTAGACTTTACAGGAATAAAGTGTGCAGACTTACTGAGCTTATCAATTACCACCATAATAGAATTGTTTTGTTTTTGAGTTTTAGGCAAACCTGTTATAAAATACAGCGATATGGTCTCCCACTTCCATTCTGGTACGGGTAATGGTTGTAATAGGTCGGTTGGATGTTGATGTTCGGCCTTAACCTGCTGACAATCCTGACACCTAGCCAAGTATTATGTTGTTTATCCCTTCATATTAGGCCAATAAAATAGTTTCCCGAGTGTTGTTATCATCTTCTGGTAACCTGGGTGGCTAGAATATGGTTTCTTATGCACTTCATCCAAGATTGTTAATTTTAATTCTGTTGAATCTGGTATGTAAATCCTATTTTTAAATCGTAGCAGTCCCTTCTCGTTGATACTTAGATCTGGTTTCTCTGAGTTCGCGGTATTGTCCGGTGCTTCTATCATTATTTTTGTACAGTTTTCTTCATCAATGCCTGTCGTTCTTATTCTTCCTTCCAAATCACTTGCTACCCGACTAACATTTATCTCAAATAACCCATGGACTCTTCTACTTAAAGCATTTGCCACCTTACTTGCCTTGCGTTAAGATCTGGTTGGTTAAACAAATATTTCACCTCGCTATTGTCCATTAATAATAGGAATCGTCTTCCCATTATGTAGTGTCGCCACTTCTTTAAGGCGTGTATTAATGTTGCTAATTCTAGGTCGTGAGTGACATAATTCCTCTCGTGTTCCTTCAATTTACGGGACTCATAACAAATAACGTGTCCTTCTTGGGTTAGAACACCACCTAGTCCTTCTTTACTCACATCAACACATATGGTGAAGTCTTTATCTGTATCTGCTACTTTAAAGATGGGTGTCGTTGAAAATAACTCTTTTAGTTTCCTGAAGATGTCTTGACATTTCTCTGACCAATTAAACCTGGTCCCTTTCTTTTGTAATGAAGTGATAGGGTAGGCTATCTTGGAAAACCCTTCTATAAACTTGCGGTAATATCCGGTGATCCCCATGAATGACCGTATATCCGCTACATCTTTAGGCACCGGCCATTCCTTAATGGCTTTCGTCTTTTCCGGGTCTACGACAATGCCTTCTATTGAAATTACATGTCCAAGATATTGTATTTCTCTCTAATAGAAGTCACACTTATCGAAATTGGCGTACAACTTGTGCTTCCTTAACATTTGCAACATTATTCTTAAGTGTTTCTCATGTTCCTCCTCCATCTTTGAATAGACTACGATATCGTCGATGAATACTACCATGAACTTGTCCAAGTACTCACTGAAAATATTGTTCATTAGGCACATAAACGTGGTTGGGGCGTTAGTGAGTCAGAAAGGTACAAATACAAACTCGAAGTGCCCATATCTTGTCTGAAATGTTGTTTTGTTTATGTCCTCGTCTTTTATCCGAACTTGGTGATAACCGGATCGTAAATCCAATTTTGAAAAGATCTTGGCCCCCCTACTTGATCGAACAAATCATTTATCCTGGGTAAGGGGTATTTATTCTTAATATTCATTTTGTTCAGTCGTCTATAATCGATACACAATCTTAGAGTACCATCCTTCTTCTTCACAAAGAGGACTGGTGCTCCCCATGGTGAGACACTTGGTCTGATGTACTCTTTGTCCAACAATTCCTGTAATTGTATTTTTAGTTCTGTCAATTCTGGTAGACTCATCTGGTAAGGCGCCTTTGATATAGGGGCAGAACTGGGTAACAGGTCTATGGAGAAGTCTATTTCCCTTCTAGGGGGTAATTCTGGTATCTCATCCACAAACATGTCACTGAACTCACGTAGGACAACAAAGTCTTCTAATTTTGGCTTATTCTCCTTTCCTAGCAGATTCGTTACCTGGATGGCATAAATTTGACATCCCTTCCTCATACATTTCTTGAGTTGCATTGATGAAACTTGTTTGACTGATACCAGTTTTGGTATACCTTGGGTTGTTCTAACAGTGCCAAATCGTCCTTATAGCTAAGTATTTTTGTATAGAAATCCAGTACTTCTTTGTGTTGTTCCAACCAATCCATTTTGATAATCATATTGTAAGATCCTAGTGGTAGGATATTCAGATGAGTCTTTATATTTTGACCGTCTAAGCTGAACTCAAAATCCAAAACAAACTCAACTACCTTCCTTTTAGTACCAGTAGCTAATTGTACAGGCCACAATTTTGCGTGCTTCAGTTTCTTAAGCTTGTTTCCCTCTACCACATTAGGTGTAATATAACTTAACGTAGCTCCAGGGTCAATTAAAAAAGAGATTCGAGTATCATTGATTTTACCTTCAATTTCCACCACCGAGGACTGGTGGTCAGCATGTCGACCATCTATGGCTGCATTTATCCGATGTAGGCTTTTGCCCACATCTCCCACTATCGAGGCTTCCTGCAGATTATGAACAGCAGTTCTGTTTGTTGAACTCAAACACAGACAGTTCCTCCTTAGATGAGGTTCTTCGCATTCCCATCACTTTAATGGCTCGCAGGGGTTGTCTCCAAACTTCTTCATTCCCAGGTTTGTTGGTTTACCACCGCCTTGCATATTTGGATGGTTGGAGTGAAAATCCTTTCTCGGAAAACCTTTTGTTGTATTCTAATAAGGAGTTGCTTGGTACCCCTTCTTCTATTGGTTCATTCGCTCTTGTTTCTTATCCTTCCATGTTTTGGGAAAATCTACCCGATGTTTACACTGATCGTAGCACATTCGTGCCTTCCTGAATACTTTGCTCAAATATTTGGGGTTGTCAAACTCAATTCTTTCCTTGTAGGACTGTGGTAGACAGCTTAGAAATTGCTGAATTTTCACTTTATCCTCACGGATGTATGGTACAAACCTTAACAGCTCCAAAAAATTATTTATCAGGTCCTCCATTATCATCTGTCCAAGTCATAACTCATAGAACTCTTTTGTCTTCCTTTCATAGTAACTTTCCGAAAGGTATTGTTTTTTGAAATACTTTTTAAAGTCATACCATTCCAACTATTTTTCCTTTAGGCCCTTGGCCAATTTCAGGTCCTGCCACCAAATGTTGGCCTTCCCTTTCAGATTGTAGATGGCCATCCTGACCTTCATGTTGCTGGAATAGTTGTAGATCTAGAAGTATTTTTTGATGTCCAATAGCCATGCTTCAACTTCCTCTCCCGTCCTGTATTCTCCATCAAAGGTAGTTGGTTTAATCTTCTTAAATTCTTCTTCGAGGTGGTCTACCTTTTTTCTTTTTCAGTCAGATTTAGTTCTATCTTCAGCTGAGGGTGTTCCTTCTGACGAACTATCTCCTTTTTCTATTTTCAGCCCCGAGTTCTTGGAAGCCCTTTTGCTGAATTCTTCCTCGTGATTATCATCTTTTGGGATTTTCTTGGTAACTATATTGCGTAACAGGACTTCATTTATCTCTTGTTGTTCCCGTTGTGCCTTTTTTAATTTTTCATTATCCTCTTTGAAAATTTGTAATTCAACAATAAGGTTCCTCATTGTTTCTAATACTTATGTGGGTGAACTTTCGTCACTGTTCTGTCTTGGATCTCCAGGGGGTCCTTGCTGTGGGTTTTCTCCCACTCTGACTTCTGCATCTTCCTAAGCTGCCATATTGCACACAAAATAGAAACAACTTTATGTTTGTAACCATACAAATTTTTTTATTAGTTTTACATAAATCG
>JZKD02S1613769.1:27943-40178 GCA_000966675.3 Picea glauca
ATTCAGGTCCAGTATTGTGACCTTTTTCTCTGATACCATATGTAATGAACCTCAAAATTCACATAAAAAAAAAAATCTTTGGTACATGTTCAACAACCTTATTGCCCTTTACTCCTCTTATCCTACAGTAATAAAAAGTCGTCGCTTCCTGTTTTCGGCAGTGAGTTACATGTGATCAAAGTTATTAGATAGGGATATCATTTTTCATTCCAACATATTGTTATATATGGTTTCGTTTTTCCAAAGACACCTTATATTAAGGAGATGTGACTTCCTTGAGTGTCTTTCATACAAATGTGAGGGTCAAAGTTATGGCCTTATGATGCCAAGTCCGATATCTATAAAGAATCTATGAGGAGGTTAACATTAATCGAAAACAAAAGTTTAAAGGGTTTCAAACAGATCCGAACATTAAACTTTGCACCTTGGAAATACATTACGCAGAGGTTAACTTGTGAAGTTATGGTTATAACTGTGTGCACACCACTCACTCGTTAGGTAACGACAAGGCTATTATCCCTGGGTGGTTAACGCAAAGGTAGTTGGGTTTTAACATAATCGTTGTATCAAGTCACCCATCCAGTTACCTCACCATTAATGCTATGAACCACCGATACAGACTGGAACCCTCGTGCCTTAAAGGCCTATCTGCAACATTTAAATCACCTGGAGAAATGTCTATGAGATCAGAGCTCGACTGGCATGCCTTACTGACGAGTCAACACATACCCCATAAGCACATGGCCCACGTATGAAGACCACATCCCCTTTACTCCTTGTGAAATGTTTCTCCCGCAATTTCACATTCATTCTAGTTTTGGTTTCGTGTGGAAGGGAAAAACACCGTTTCAGACCATTTTCATTTTCATTCCAGTTTTGGTTTAGTGAGGGAGATGAGAATGTCTTAAAATATTATTCATTTGGTTTTATCCTCGGGAGTATAGGTTTTGGATTCGGTCCCTGTACCGGATGGGCGAAGACCTTGGGTGGAACATCTCGACCGCAACTCTGCGCGAGGGGTAAGTTTACCCTTGACTATCTCTTTCTCTTTAACTTGTTTGGTAGGACTCTACTGCTTTTGATCTCGGTCTGTATTTCAGTAGTAACCTTCGAAATCAGTGTGAAATGGTAGATGATACCCTGGCTAGGTTTAGTTCTTCACGGTTTAACCCCTCCTCTGTACTAATCTTTCCATCAGCCGAGTTATTCTCCTTACTTGGAGGGGCTTACTACGATTGTCTGTTGAACGAGTGTATTCAGAATATACTATATTTTTATTCGAACTTTTGGTAAAGTATTGGTTTCCAATCATTTTTCGGAATCTGCTATATTTTTGTTTGAACTTTCGGTAAAGTCATGGTTCCCAGTCGTTTTTCTTTGGTGAGGGTCAAGTCCGGTCTTCCCTTACTCGGGTGTGCAATAGACCTGTCGGCCTACTGTTGAACTTGAGAGGGTTTCCTGTGTTAACTTTGCTAGTGCCATATAATGATTGTAGCGGCGTTCTCATGGCCAGGGTCATTTAATCCTTCCTGTTCACATTTGCAAAGTCATATTAATTTTATGTTTTAATATTAATTTATGGTTATTATATGCAATTCTTTTTCTGTAGTGTTTTGATTGAGACTGGTATCCTTCGCTAATCATGGGCCCCTTACTGTGCGAGGGTACCCATCAGGGTGGCACAGACTCCGCCTCCCTTCTTGGTCTGGGAGGCACACGGAACATTCATCGGCAAGAGCACCCTTTCAGTTAAGTATTCATCGAACATTGTTCTAGAATTTTGCTCTGTAATTGAATCATCATTTTTTTTCTATTGAATACATCGTAATGCTCCGCAGTGTTTGTGTAGGTGCGGTCATGCCGAAGCATGGGGATGCCCTTCTCACTCATTCAATAGGTATTCGGGTTTCGATACAGTGCCCTTCCATCTATGATGAGTTTATAAGTAACGATGGTCAAGGCTCTGTCTCATCCTTAATGTTTGAAGTTATTTGTTCCAAGTTCTATATTCGATTGATACGAGGTACGCCCCTAATTTTTGTATATAAACTTTCTTGTGCGAAGATACTTTAAGCCAAGCTCGCGCCTGGTTGGAACTATGATAGACAGACAGTCGTACTATTTAACATTTTGATATTTATGCCTTGAGTATTATTTCCTGTGTGAAAAGGATTTCGTATATCATTGTTTAAATGATTTCCTTGATATTTCCGAAAATGATTTATTATTACATATTTGAAATCTTTAGTTATGTTCCAGAAATTTAAGTCTCATTATTATGTACACGGTCTCTTCCCAAACCAATTCGATTAATAATAGAGTACTACCGAAAAACTAGTATAAAACATTTGCGCATGAGGGTTTTGCTTTCGTCGAGCTTGGGTGATGACTTTTAGATTTTATTTAAGCTTTGTACACTTGTATTCTTGTTATAGCACTAGTCGTTTGGGTAGGAGTAGGACCTGAGTCTTATTCCACATTTTACTATTTTGTTTTTAGAGTTGGCTGTAAGCAATGGTTTCGGGTAGCGTAACTCTGTGGGACTCCATCCAGATTTCTTTGGGGTTTCTTGTATAAGATCAATAGGGAAAAGAAATGTTTACTTTCTGTGGTTAAAAGGGATCGGGATTTTCCAAAAAAGAATTCGGGCTTACTTTTCCTTTCGTGTGCTTCGTTACTTCGTTATACTAGATGTTCTGTAGCATTGTGCTTATGCGATTAGTTTTACTGTAGATGTGCCTCTAAATCTATGACAAAGGTTATGTTGTAGATGCGCCTCTAAACCACAGGGTCATTACCAAAGTACCCCACTACCATGTTGATGTACAAATGTTCAGTTTTCTACAATGGGGTTTGGATAAGTTTTTGAATCGTATTTCCTATGTGAATGTTTTATGTATATCTGTCTAGTCTTTTGAATACCTTGATAGGTCAGTCTATTCCAGCGTTATATTATATCATCTAGAAAGATCAATATGTTTATACCTAAATGCTCAAGATATATTCACACAGTTCGATATACATATCGCTTAATATATCCGTATTAAGGAGTATATTCACCTTTAAAAATAAACTAGATTGGTATTCTCATTAGGGGAGGCTTCGTTGTATACTGTAAATAATTTGTAGGAGGATGAAATCTACCATAATTATTGGTGCATGTGGCTTCAAGTATTCATACAAACAATTTTAAATCTTTCCCTTTTCTTAACAGAACTAAGAGGCTCACTGTAGTATGTAATCTATTATGAAATCAATAACTACTATAGAATTCTTTTTTTTTTTATTGTTTGGTACATTCCAATATCTCATTAACTATTCGACATCAAATCTACATAATGAGTCCATTTCCAATCAATGATTATGAAATAAAAAATAATAGATCTTTCCATCACTGCCATCAGCCAGAATTTACATATAGAAGCAACCAGATTGCACACATGACATTGGACTAGTATAAGGTATAGATACTTATCTGAGTCAAATTGTGGAAAGACAAAGGGAACAGCCACGTTCCACTCAACCGTAGAATAAGACAACCAATCTACTTGTCCAATTCACCCCCTAGCCTGACCATGAGTCCATGAGGGAAAATTAGAATTTCCTCTCCAACAATGTCCTTCAATTCCAACAGTATCTCCCTTGCCTCACACTCACACAGTAGTGTTCATAAAAATAAGAAAACAGAGAATAGACTCCATAGTCTTCCTTCCAAGCATACTTGGCAGCGTCCTGCCTCCTCACATATGCTATTTATTAATTCGCCTGGGAATTTTTTCCCTCCCATGGGCAATTTTCATAGATTTCTAAATCCTTGATTTTCAGGGGCTTCCAATGGCCAAATCACTGATTTTCCACTTGTAACAATCAGCCCAGAGTTAATTCCAATGTGTTCTCCACTCATGGAGTCATGGTCAACTAAATTTAACATGGTTGTTCCATTTGTTCTCCTGCAATAAATATAAAATGTTATGTTTTCATACAAGTGTCATAGTCAAATAGTTAGTTGGGTCAAATCAAGTTTCTGCCCAACAGTCATAATCATTAATTACAATCATCAAATTCAAAATTTGGAATTGCCATAAATGGAAAAAAAATTCCAATTCGAATTTACTAAAAACGGAATGAATTTCCAGCAAATTTAAATTTCTATTTTTTTTTTTTTGGGACGTCACTGGAAGGTGTTCTAAACCTTCCGCTACTCCCTTCTCATTTAACGTAAGGATCGCATAAATCTTTCACCCCTTGCGCATGCTCTTCCGAAGTTGCAAGGAAGAGATGAACCTCAGGGAAACTCCCTGGTTCCGGCCTACAATCACCCGTCTCTATCCCTCGTCATCGACCAAGCTCAATCGTTTCATCTTAGAGTTGAGTATCGCCTCATGCGATTCCAACCAATCCATCCCAATCACGACATCATAAGATCCTAATATCGTGACGTACAGATTGGCCCTCGTGAAAAACTCTCCCAGGTTAAGGAGACAGCCTGTAACCTTTCCTCCAACCTTTTGTTTGGATCCCAAGGCCATCTCTACGAAGCTAAACTCGTCCTATTCGACTACCTTTACCTTAATCCTTTTTAGCGTTGCACCAGAAATGAAACTCTCGATAGCACTGGGATCTATCAAAATACTAAGGGTCTGGTCAGCGACAGTACCTGTCAGCTCGAGCACAGTCGGCTGATGCTCTACCTGGCGGTTATTTACCACTGCATGAATCCGATGGGCCTTGTCCATATCTCCCACGGTAGCGGGTCCAACTGATCTGGACGTTCTAGTCCTCTCCACAAGGAATTCGCGCTGGTAGTGTGGCTCCCCACACGTCCAACACCCCTTCTTCGACCCAGTAGTCCTGGTACCCAAAGTAGAAGATGACGGCCCACCGGCCTGGAATCCTGGTCTGTTTTGTTGAACGGGCCTAAATTGTTGTTGTTGCGGTCGACGTTGCTGCTGATGTTGTGGTCCCCAATACGGTGTCTATTGTTGAGGCGTTGGTCGTTGAGGGGTAGTGAAAGTGGATCCCCTCTGGAAGCCACGATATCCCGGCGTATGTCTGGCTGGTGTCTGATGCTAATGGATGAAGTAAATCCAAATCCAAAGATAATGGATGAAGTAATAAGGCATGTTAAACTATGTTTCACTCAATTTAAATAAAGGTATGAAAATACAAAGTCATGTAAGCATAAAATCAGGGACAATTTTGATCCTAGGAAGAAACCATTTAAGCATCCTCGTTAACCATCACATAGTGCCAGAATAGTAATAAACATGTTGATTCAGGGAACAAGGCAATTAAGGAGATAGTTATATCACCTCTTCAATGTTGGGGTTGTAAATAACCTCACTTGTACCCCGACTGTCTTTTAAATAAAAAAATAAATCAGGCATTACATAACTTTCAGGAAGCAACGCAAGTAAATGAAATCACTATAAGTTTCATAAGATAAATGCTACCCTAGAAAATTGAAAATCTGGTCATCAATATTCCATGGTGGAGATAGAATGTATGATTAAACAAAAACCTATGTCTATTTTAATAGATCCTAGTGAAATTCTAAGTTATATTTCACTGACAGTAGTAGAAAACTATAAAATGGATAAAATCAAACATATGAAGTCTTGGCTAGTTCAGTTAGCTACATGAATGAAACAAAACATTGTTGACTTGGTAAAATAATGTGCAGGGTTTATGGATGGAATGGAAATTAAGGTAGATCTAAACATTTTACCATTAGGATATTATGATTTACTCATAGGCATGGATTGGCTGGAAAAACATGCAGCTACTGTAAATTGTCGTGACAAGACTTTTAATTTCTTAGATGATCTTGGTCAAAGTAGAATGATAAAATGAATACCACAGGGGGTGTTGGTAAGACAAGTCTCCTCTTTATAGCTAAAATAAATGTAATAAATGGATTTGAAATCTATGTTTTGCATGTATCTGAAAATGTAGAGAAAATGAAAAAATGTTTGTTAACTAGAGATTCAATACTGAAATAGTTCCAGTATCTATTTCTGGAGGAAATTCTAGGATTACCTCCTAGAAGGGACATATGTTTCACTATAGACTTGGTACCCGAAGTTGCATTAGTGTCAAAGCGCTCGTACCGAATGAGTACTTTAGAACTACTTGAACTTTAGATGCAACTTCAAGAGTTGAAGGATAAGCAATATACCGGATCTAGTGTGTCTCCATGGGGAGGACTAGTCTTGTTCGTTAAAAGGAAATATGGAACTTTTGGATTGTGAATTGATTATAGAAAATTTAACGAGTTTACAATTAAGAACAATTATCCTTTACCCCACATTGATGACTTGTATGATCAATTCGGAGAAGCTAAGATATTCTCTAATATAGAATTACAGTCTAGATACCATCAGGTTAGGCTTAAAGAGGAAGACATTCATAAAATTTCTTTCAGAACCAGATATGGACACTATGAGTTTGTAGTGGTATCTTTTGGTTTAACAAACACACCTGCTACATTTATGTCTTTGATGAATATTGTGTTGAGAAAATATTTACACAAATTTGTAATCATATTCATAGATGACATTATGATTTATTCAAAAACCAAAGAGGAACATGAAGAACACTTAAAAATGGTCTTGCAAAAAATTAGGGAGTATCAACTATATGCAAAGTTCAGTAAATTTGAATTTTATCAGGATAAAGTACAATATTTGGGGCATGTAATTTCAGGAGAAGGGATTTCATTTGACCCCAAAAGGTCAAGGAAATCCTAGATTGGCCACTGCCAAAGGATGTGTCAGATATCCATTTTTTTATGGGCATCACAAGGTATTATTGTAAGTTCATAGAGGGGTTTTCAAAACTTGTCTATCTAATAACCTCCTTGAAGAAAATAGGGATCAAATTTAAATGGATGGAAAAATGTCACGAGATCTTTGAAAAGATAAAAAAAAATTGTTAACTACAACACCTATCTTGAAGATTGCAGACCAACATAATGACTTTGTGGTTTTTACTAATTCTTCATTAGATGAACTAGGAGGAGTATTGTTACAAGACGACCATGTGATTTCTTATGAATCACGAAAGATGAAAATTTACGAAAATAACTATGCAACACATGATCTATAATTAACTGCTACTATGCATTCTTTAAAAATGTGGCAACACTACTTATTGGGCGGGAGATTTCTATTAAAAACTGATAATATCATCCTTAAGTATATTTTTTATTAATCGAACTTAAAGGCAAGATAGGAAAGATGTTTAGCCTTCCTAAGTGAGTATGATTTTTAAATAAAACATATTAAATGAAATGAAAAGAAGATAGCAGATGCACTTTGCAGAAAACTAAATGCAATTTTCAATAGTAATATACAAACTAATTTGAAACAGAAAATTGAATCAGCAGCAAAAAATGATGAAAATAATAAGAAATTAGAGGAAAATTTTCAGAATAACACATCATTTGAGGAAGAAACAAAATTCAGCTGCAATCAGGAAGTTTTAGTGTAGTAAAAAAAAAAAAATTGTGTTCCAAACAACACCGAATTAAAAAATTTGATACCAGTTGAAGTACATAAGAAACCTTATTCAAGTCACCCAGGTTATCAAAAGACCATAATAGCCTTGAAGAGAGGATATTTTTTTCCTCAAATGAAAATAGATGTAGTATAATACCTTGCCAGGTGTCTTGAGTTCCATCAAGTTAAAGTTGAGCACCGTCACCCAGTTGGATTATTGTAGCCAATACTCATTCCTGAGTGGAAATGGGAAGTCATTAGTATGTATTTCATTACAGGACTACCTACAACTAAGAAGAAAAATGTCTCTATAATGGTAGTAGTATACAAACTCACTAATGTTGCACACTTTATTCTGGTGAAATCAACTCACAAGGATATAAACATTACAAATATTTTCAAGAAGGAAATTTTTAGAATGCATGGTTTACCAAAACCTATCATTTCAGACAGGGATACAAAGTTCACTTCAAAATTATGGAATAATTTGTGCAGTGATTTGGATACTCAACTTAATTTTATCACCGCATATCATCCTCAAACTAATAGTCGGACCAAAATGATTAACCGAATTGTAGAGAATATGTTGCAGATGTATGTGATGAATTGCCCCGCAAAGTGGGAAGAATACCTTCATCTAGTTGAGTTTGCATATAATAATTGTTAGAATACATCATTAAAAATGAGACCCTTTGAAGTGATGTATGGAAGGAAGTGTCGAACACCTATTAGTTGGGACAACCCAGTTGACAGAATTACCTTGTGCCCAGATAATCTAAAAGAATGGAAATAAGTGTTTATAAAGAAAAATAGAATTTGAAAAGTGCACAGGATAGACAAAAGCGTTTTTCAAACCTGCAAAGAACACATATACATAATTCAATGTAGTAGATCATATTTATCTTAAATTCAAGCCTAGAAACAATTTAGTAAAATTGGGAAAGAGTACAAAGTTGGAACCATGGTATTGTGGACCATTCGAGGTACTTGTGAGAGTAGGGTCAATCGCCTATTAGCTTGCACTACCATCCAATTTTAAAGTACACAATGTATTTTATGTTTCATTGTTAAATAAGTATGTACATGATGTAACTCATATTGTAAATTGGAATGTGATTCAGGTGGAACTAGAATGTGAGTTCTAGGTGGAACCACTACGCATTCTCGACAAGAAGGAAACTATCCAGCATAATTGATCCATCACTCATGTTAAAGTGTAGTGGAGGCTAAGGAGGCCACATGGGAGATGGAGTAATCCATGAGAAACACTTATCCATTTATGTTCCATATTTGAGATGCTCATATTGGAACACCAAGGATAGTGTTTAGTTCCACAGCGGGGGAGGATGTAATGTCCCTCCATTTATAAACACTTGAATATTTTAATTTTTTATGGCTATGTTGTGAAAGTTAGAAAAATACTTATTTAAAAATTATATCATCATAAAAATTGATGATGATTAATATTTTTGTAATTATTATTTCAATTTGTTTTAATTTACTAGAAACAAATTAATTAGAGAATCTAGTTACAAAGAGTAAATATTTATTTCATGGGAGAGAGAAAAGGGAGATTTTCCATGAGGACAAGTGTAAACTTACTATCAAATATGTGGGATGTGCGGGAACAAACTAACACCAAATTAGGCCAAGAAGATTCCCTAGGGTTAGGGATGAGACCAACTTGGAAAAAGACCAAGGCATGTTATTTTTCTTCTTGGTAATACAAGAAAATACAAGTACGGAGGAGGCAAGATGTTGTTGAGTACTTGTGAAGAGGATATAAGTTTGATGGTTTTGAGAAAGAGTCAAACTATGAGTTTTTATCGAAAGGGTTATACATTTTTTAGTCCTTATGGAATAAATATTTAGGCTCAAGGATGACATGAACAAGAAATTGTGGTTGTTAAAGTCTATGGTTGGGAGGAAATAGATTTTTTACTCAGTTTGTCCCTTGAATTTTGAAGCATACTCAAATATGTTTATCATGCTTGAACACATGAAAATAGTTGTATCAGAAAATAATTTCTAGTTATTACAGTGTTGGTTAAGACTCGAGATAGACATTTTTATGTTCTTTTATTGTTGATTTTGATGCAGAAGTAATAGTCTATAGAATGTTTAGTTACAACTAAAAATAGATATTTATGTCTTATATTTATTAATGATTTTATTGCTAAACATTTAAATCATGAATGACCATAATAAATAGGAATACTTTTTCAAGATTCATAGTGTAGGTTTATTTATAGCAAGATGTATATATGCATAATTATATTATTATAAGATTGCTTACAAGTATTGTACAAGAAAGAAAAGAAGTATAGTTGAGATTATATAATGATAATCATGCAAGGATTTATTTCATTATTATAATGGTGGTTAAGAAGGAAAAAAATCTTATACATAGTAAGGGATTAGTAAATACTTATCATGCAAGGATTTATTTCATTATTATAATGGTGGTTAAGAAGGAAAAAAATCTTATACATAGTAAGGGATTAGTAAATACTTATGCATACAGTATATGTTATTTAATATGTAATGGTTATTTTCAAACATAGTTTGTATAGATAACAAAAATTATATGCCTTAAATATAAAAACAACGTTTTATTTACACGAAGTAAATAATGCATGTAAGACTTTAACGTGTGACCACCAAGCATGGGGGATATCAGTGCATTCTCATGATTGGCTAGAACGGCATGGGCACCCTCACTCAATTCCTGAAGGAGATGAAATTTTGGGTTACTTTGGCACCCAAGAATTGCACTAGTTGGGAAAGTGGGGACCTTGGGTGCACGAACGCACTAAGGAGCTTGCCCAAGCATGAGGTAAAGCATGGCATGGAAGTGATGAAGTGAAAGAGAACACCAAAGAGTTTTGGGCACGTTGAAATAGGGAGTGCACCGAAGGTTGGGGAACATCAGTCCCAAGAGACTCGAAGTTTGATGAGTGCATGGGTTCATTTGGGCACATGCATCCACAAACAATTGCGATAGTGTTTTTTGGCACATTGGTCCGTGAAGGGGTGCAACCCACCAAACTGACGTGATATTTCGTGAAGGTAACATTTGGAGTCCATACAAAAGAACAAGGAACACAACCAAGAAGAAAAAAAAAAGAGAGAGAAAGACCGGAGTCAAGGTTTCATGGTAGACTTAGACGAAGAGAGGAAAAATCCCTTAAGTATCCAAGTCACTCCACATGGGAGGACTTGTGTTTCCTTGAGGTGATTTTGTGGACAAACTTTGGGCGACCTTATTTGGAGATACATTTGGGGAAGTCTTGTTGTAGGTCTGGGTGAGGCATGTTATGATATAGAACTGCAATTATATGTGAAGTCTTATGATAGAGAATAGATGGTGAGTGTATGGTGGGAACATGTATGGGGTTCACCATGAGATTTTCAAAAGTTTTTAAAATGGATGGGCCTTGGAGGGACAAATTTGTGTATGAGTGTCTCGATGAGGAGAGGCAATTCGTGTGACTCTGCCCAAGTTGTAAACCGAGTTGGTAGTGCACATATTGTAATTGTTTCGCAATAATAAGACTTAGTCGGGTGTTAGGAATATTTTGTGCCACCTACACTATATATGTGTTTCTCTTGTTTGTTTTGCAAGTGTTCTCTTCCTTTCATAAATGCATTTTTAAATGACTAAGTGTAAAGTTGTTAACAAATCGTCTAAGTATACATGTGAGTTACACTATAGTAGGAGGATGATTCACTCGTAGCCTAGAACATAGTATGGGCATGCTTTAGGTGAACATGCATAGCCCAGACAAAGTATACTTGGTGTTGTCAAGTAGCCAAGTGAGAAATATCATTGTGCCGCATGTCCTCAAGAGGTGCACGATCACAAGATTCGGTTAGGCATCCCGTGGGGACGTAACACAGAGAATCATAAGAATATCAAATAATTTAGCATAAAATATATATTCCCACATCAATAAATAGTCACATCAAATTAGAAGAAAGGTTGTAACGACCTCGTCGTTACGACTACAAGCGACGCAAGCAAGTGCGAAATTTTTTTTTTTTGGAAGGAAGACAACGACGACAACAGTTTAACAACAAGACTTGACGACAAACACCACGCACGCAAATCACGAAACAGACATCAACAAATCAACACACTAGAACATCATGCAACTGGATGAACATGCGATAACCAATAGACATGTAGAGACGACTACCCTCCTGACACAAGCAAGACAATGCCTACAAGCTAGAGGACAACATCAACCACTTGACAGAGTGGCTTCAATGACCAAGAACTAGAAACCTCTATGGCACACAAAACCAAACACGTTAAGGAATTACAATCAAGTGTCAACATCAATTACAACGAACAATTCCCACATTGGGAAGCACAGACTCCGACCAGGTTATCCTTCGCCTCTTTTCGTCAGGGCACGCGATGATCCCCTCTTCAGAAATCATGTTGTCACCAGGTGAGAGGCATGACAGTAATCGTGGCGCAACATAACATAACTGGACCAATGACCCAATAAAAATCCAACGGGCCAAGATACCAAATTAACTAACCATAAGACTATACCCATGCACCCAAGCAACAAGTCGACAAGGCACAAGATGACTTCACTCAAATTAAATTGTTGATGCAGGAGCATCCGCACCTCGTCGTGCGCGCCTGCACGGGAAGATGGAAAAGACTTCAAAGGGAGACGTCAGGGTCACGGTCGTGACTATTTTGAGGAGCGCCGCCGATT
>JZKD02S1613769.1:40188-58574 GCA_000966675.3 Picea glauca
GTATGTATATATATATGTATGTATATATATATGTATGTATATATATATATGTATGTATATATATATGTATGTATATATATATATGTATGTATATATATATGTATGTATATATATATGTATGTATATATATACTTTCTGTTGTAGGAATTCAATCCCAGTTTTCTTCTGTAATGTCTACACAGATCACCAATAGTAAATAGACATGAATCTTTTACATGAATATAATTATATCGTGAAATAAATAGCATTTCACACTAGTTTTAATTCAATTCTATGCGGAAATGGAGGTCTCGAATAAGTAATTATGACCCTGAGATTTACTTGCAGAAATATAAATACACCCGTATATAAACTTAGTTTCAAATTCATTTATACATAGATAGTTCTAGATAAGGAATTTT
Source organism: Picea glauca (assembly GCA_000966675.3). Taxonomy (NCBI): domain Eukaryota; kingdom Viridiplantae; phylum Streptophyta; class Pinopsida; order Pinales; family Pinaceae; genus Picea; species Picea glauca. The sequence goes on from JZKD02S1613769.1 coordinate 40,590, forward strand.
GATGCACTGGTAATTTATCCTACAGTTACTTTTGTATAGTAGTAATCTAGTTTACATAAATGATTTCCTCTAGAATTTAACCATGAGAAATATTTCAACTATCATAACAAATAAAAACGCAATTATAACATTCGTTCAGAATTTAATCCAACAGTAAAGGGTATTATATCAATTCAGAATTAATAGATGCACTACACCAATGATTTAATCACTCAAACAGAGATGGAAAAGATAACATATATGAATCTGTTCGCTGGGAGACAAAGGGAACAACCATGTTCCTCCCAACCTGAGAATAGGACAACCAAATCACTTGTCCAATTCACCCCCTATCCTGACCATGGATCCATGAGGGATAACTCATAACTCCTCCTTAGCAATTGCCCTTCAGCTTCAGTAATCTTCTCTTGCCTCACACTCAACAATTAATGTTCATAACAACAATATATCAGTGAAATTTCTCTGCATACTAGGCAACATCTTGCCTCCTCACATATGCTATTTATCAAAACAAAATGCCTAGGTCTTTTTCCCCCTTGGGAATTTTCGCAGCTTTCCAAATACCTAATTTTCAGGGGCTGCCAATGGCCAAATTCCTTATTTTCCACTTGTAACAATCAACGCTGAGGTAGTTCCAACATGTTCCCAACTCATGGAGTCATGGTCAACTGATTTCAACATGGCTGTTCCATTTGTCCTCCTGCAATAATTATAAAATATTTTTTTTCATACAAGTGTCACAGTCAAGTAGTTAGTTGGGTAAAATTAGGTCTGTCCCCAACAGTCATAATTTTTAATTACAATTAATCAAATTAAAAATTTTCATCAATGGAAAAAAAATTCCAATTTCGAATTTACCAAAACCGGAATAAATTTCCTAAAAAATTTCAAATTAAAAATAATTTATTTTTGGGGATGTTACATCCTTTCCCCCTTCAATAAAACACTATACTCATTGTTCGTTCCTTTCTTGGAACATGATTGGATGATATTTCCGCAAATATCCCTCAAACTCCCAAGTGGCCTCCTCCAGGCTAAAGTGCTTCCATTGCGACTTTACCTGAGCGACGACTCTGTTCCAAAGTGTTGTCTCTCTCAGGTCCAGAATACGTAGGGGTTATGCCTGGAACTCTCCTTATGGTTCCACCTGCACCAAGTTCCAATCGATCATATGAGTAGGGTCATGAACATAATTCTTTAACAAAGAAACATCAAATACACTATGAATTTTTAGATTGGCTGGAAGTTCAAGTTGGTATGCTACGGGTACAATTCGAGCTAGTATCTCGAAGGGCCCACGAAAACTTGGTGCCAGCTTGGCATAGTTCCCTAGCTTAAGTGAACTCTTTCGGGCTTTGAATTTTAAGTAAACATGGTCTCCCACTTGGAAGTCCAAGTGTCTTTTTTTCTGGTCCGCATAACTTTTCTGTCTATCCTGTGCCTTTTTTAAGTTCTCCTGTACCTTTCTTACTGTACTCTCCATTTCTTGGAGCATCTCTGGTCCAACCATGAGTCTGTTAATCGGGTTATTCCAACTAATTGGGGTCGTATACCTTTTTTCCTAGAGTACCTCGAAGGGGCTCAATTTAGTAGAAGTTTGATACCCATTGTTATATGCAAATTCTACCAAGTGCAGGTAGTCTTCCCATTTGCTTGGCTTTGTTCTTACGTACATGCTGAGGATATATTCTATGATTTGGTTTGTTCATTCAGTCTATCCATCCGTATGTGGATGATAACTCTTGTTGAAATTCAATTTAGTATTTAGCCCTGCAAACAATTATTTCCAAAAAGAAGATGTAAATTTTGCGTCTCTATCCGAAATCACCATTTTAGGAATACCATGTAGTCTAAAAATTTCTTTCATCAATATTTTAGCGATGTTAATAGATTTAATAGTACACTTTACAGGAATAAAGTGTACAAACTTACTGAGTTTATTGATTACAACCATAATAGAATCATTATGTTTCTGAGTTTTAGGCAAACCTATAATAAAGTCTAGCGATATAGTCTCCCATTTCCATTCTGGTATTGGTAAGGGTTGTAATAGGTCGACTAGATGCTAGTGTTTGGATTTTACCTACTGACAATCTTGACACTTAGCTAATTATTCTGTTGTTTTTCCCTTCATATTAGGCCAATAAAATAATTTTCTAAGTGTTGTTATCATTTTCTGGTATCCTGGATGACCAAAATATGGTTTCTTGTGCACCTCATCCAGAATTGTTAACTTTAATTCTACCGAATCTGGTATGTATATTCTATTTTTAAATCGTAGTAGACCATTTTTTATCAATACTCAACTCTGATTTGTCTGAATTCCCTGTAGTGTTCTGTAATTCTGTCATTGTTTGAGAGTACTTCTCGTCGTTATTACTTGCAGTCTTTATCCTTTATTCAAGATCGCTTTCTGCCTTACTAACATTTATTTCAAATAACCCATGAACTCTTCTGCTTAAATCATCAACTACCTTATTTTCTTTACCTTTGATATGTCTTACCTCAAACTTGAATTCGCTCAAGAAGGATAGCCACCTTATTTGCCTTGCATTAAGGTCTGGCTGACTAAACAAAAATTTCATACCGCTGTTGTCAGTCAATAATAGAAACTTTCTACCCATCATGTAGTGTCGCCACATGTTTAAGGCATGTATTACAAATGCCAATTCTAAATCGTGAGTGACATAGTTTCTCTCACGCTCCTTTAGTTTTCGAGACTCATAAAAAATATCATGCCCTTCTTGGTTTAGGACACCACCTGATCCTTCTTTACTCGCATCTACACAGATGGTGAAGTCTTTGTCTGGATCTGCTGCCGTTAAAATGGGCGTGGTTGTTAACAATCCCTTTAACTTATTAAAACTGTCTTGACATTTCTGTGACCAGTTAAACTTGGTCCCTTTCTTTTGCAGCGATGTGATAGGGTAAGAAATTTTGGAAAATCCCTTTATAAATATGCGATAATATACGGTGATTCCCATTAATGACCGGATGTTCGCTACATCATTCGGTACCGACCATTCCATAATGGCCCTTATTTTCTCAGGGTCGACTGCAATACCTTCTGCATGTATTACATGTCGTAGGTATTGTATCTTTTCCTGATAAAAGTCACACATATCAAATTTAACATACAGTTTGTGCTTCCCTAAAGTTTGTAGAACTATTTTTAAGTGTTCTTCGTGTTCTTCTTATGTTTTAGAATATACAAGAATGTCGTCAATAAATACCAATATGAAATTGTCCAAATACTAACTTAAGATACTGTTCATTAAACACATAAATGTGGCTGGCGCGTTGGTTAGTCCGAAAGATATAACTACAAATTCATAATGTCCATATCTTGTTCGAAAATATGTTTTTCTTATGTCCTCATATTTTATCCTAACTTGGTGATAACCGAATTGTAAAGCCAACTTCGAAAATATATTTTCCCCACCTACTTGATCGAATAGATCATTTATCCTAAGTAAGGGGTACTTATTCTTAATAGTAATTTTGTTCAATTTTCTATAATCGATACATAGTCTTAGAGTATCGTCTTTATTTTTCACAAAGAGGACTGGTGCTCCCCATGGTGAAACACCTGGTCCGATATACTCTTTGTCCAACAATTCTTGTAGCTTAATTTTTAGTTCTTTCAATTCCAGAAAACTCATTCGGTAAGGTGATTTAGAGATAGGGGATTAACCAGGTAGCAGGTCTATAGAAAAGTCTATTTCCCTTATAGGGGGTAGTTCAAGTATCTCATCAACAAACATGTCTCTGAATTCACGTAGAACAACAAAGTCTTCCAAGTTGTGTTTATCTTCTTTTTCTAACAGGTTTGTTACTTGGATGGCGTAAACTTGACACCCCTTTCTCATGCATTTCTTGAATTGCATTGCTGAAACTTGTCTAACTGATATTGGTTTTTGTATACCTTGGACTGTCCTAGTAGTGTCATTTTCGTCTTTATAATTAAGTGTCTCTGCATAACAATCTAGTACTGCTTTGTGATTTTCTAACCAATCCATTATGATAATCACATCATAAGATCCTAGTGGTAGAATGTTCAGATTTGTTCTTATGTTTTGACCATCTAAACTGAACTCATAATCAGAAATAAAGTCAACCACTTTCCTTTTAGTTTCTGTTTCTAGTTGTACCAGCCATGATTTTGCGTGTCTCATTTTATTAAGTTTATTTGAATCTACTACACCAGGAGTGAAATAACTTAGCGTAGCTCTAGGATCAATTAAAACATAAATTCGAGTGTTATTGATTTAACCTTAAATTTCCACCACAGAGGACTGGTGGTCAGCTTGCCGACCATATACGACTGCATTGATTCGATGCAAGCTTCTGCCCACATCCCCCACCGTTGAGGCTTCTTGCAAATTATGAACAACAATTGTGTTTGCTCAATTTAAATGTGGATAGTTCCTCCTTCATTGAGGTTCTCCACATTCCCAAAACTTTAATGGTTCGCGGGGGCTGTCCCCAAACTTCTTTGTTCCCAGATTTACCAGTTTACCACTGCCTTGCGTATTTGGATTGTTGGAGTGAAAATATTTTCTGGGAAAGATTTTTGTTGCGTTCCGATAAGGAGCTGGTTGGTATCCCTTCTTCCGTTGGTTCATTCGGTCTTGCTTCTTATCCTCCCAAGATTTACGAAATTACGTTCACTATTTGTATTTGTCGTAACACATTCAATCTTTCCTGAATACTTCACTCAAGGAATTGGGATTATCAAATTCGATTCCGTCCTTGTAGGACTATGGTAGATAACTTAGGAACCGGTGTATTTTCACTTTATCCTCCCGGATATAAGGTACGAACCTTAGTAATTCCATGAATTTATTTATCAGGTCTTCCATAGACATTTGTCTAAGTTGTAACTCATAAAATTCTTTCATTTTTCTTTCATAGTAGATTTCAGATAGGTAATGTTTCTTAAAGTATTTCTTAAAGTTAGACCATTCCATGTGTTTCTCCTTTAGTCCCTTGGCCAATTTCAGGTCTTGCCCCAAAATGCTGGCTTTTCCTTTCAGATTATAGACGACCATTCTAACCTTCATATTGTTGGAATAGTTGTATATCTGGAAATACTTTTTGATGTCCAGTAACCATGCTTCAACTTCTTCCCCTGTTCTGGACTCCCCATCAATGGTAGCCGGTTTGATTTTCTTAAATTCTCCTTTAAGGTGGTCTACCTGTTTTCTTTTTCTGTCTGTTTTTATTTTATCTTCAGCTGAAGGTGTACCTTCAGATGAGCTATACCCTCTTTCCTCTTCAGGACCAAAATTCTTGGAGGCCCTTTTACTGACCTCTTCTTCCTGGTTTTCGTCCTTTGGGGATTTCTTTGTCACTATACTTCGCAACAAGACTTCATTTATTTCCTTATGGTCTTGCTGTGCTTTTTTCAAATTCTCATTGTCTGCTTTGAAAACATGTAGCTCAAMAATGAGATTCCTCATCRTTTCCAGAACTTCAGTAGATGAGCTTCCATCACTATTYTGTCTTGGGTCTTCAGGAGGTCTTTGTTCAGGATTCCCATCAAGTCTGATTTCTGCGTCATCCTKCTCTGCCATGATTAACACAAAATAGAAAAGGGTTTTCTYTTTGTAACAGTAAAGGTTTTATTAGTTTTACATAAAAAAAAMTGTGCTAAGTAAATAAGATGKCCCTGCTTAAGATCCAAGTACTGTAACCTTTTCTCYGATACYATATGTAATGTACCTCAAATTTTGACATAATTTGTTTTTTCTATGGGACAGTAATCTCCATTTTAGTTTAATAAATTCCTAGCGAAGGGGTGRTAATGTTCATTCTGATCATAGATMTATATTCCATCTACCACACGATGACAATCCTACCACAGACTAATTYAAAACTTAATAAGAGTAACTCTCTAAAAKTTYTGTCACTTTTCTTCAACACATAKTTAAGATATATCTACCTATATAATAGTTTATGTATATATAAGACTTGTAGTTCTAAGTTCTMTTTTAACATATTAGTCCTTATTCTTGCGCGCAACGCTGTACCATTTGGTCTTAAAATGAAAACATCTACCAAWGGAAAATTCRTCGGGAGTTATACCCTAGAGAGAATATACATGGAATATTATGAGTTGGTAACATCCTTTGAAAAGGTACGAGTCATTAAATGAAATTTCCTTTTGAATTCCTTCGTGGTTAAAGTTCTTCTAGTCACTATGCTTAAAAGGGTTTAGGTAAGGAAAATCCCACGTGAAAACCTTGTTCAACTAAGTCTTAACTCARTTTTATCTCAACAAAACAAATCAACGACRATAGTCTAACTGAGACGAATAAGTTRGCACCTAACTAGTCTCGACTAATGGCTTCATGAAGTGAMTRTCATTAATTTCACATTTTCGGTTGTTAAGGGTAGGAGATGTACTTGTCAGAGAAAGTTAAGACCCCGCTCTTGTGATTAATGGATGTCCTGTATGCGCAAGTTACGATATCCCTTCCACCYGACCTTCCTCTAATCTCRTCATGCTAAATCTTCCCTAGCACATGGCTYGACCAACCCCGTACCTTCGACATTTACTCTGCATATCTCACCCTCCCCTTAGGGTTAGKTGAGTTTTTCCTCGTCATCGTGAACTCTCTGAAAAYGGCTCTGCGTKTTGTTCCTTYAGTGTGGGGGAAACTAACGTTCGGGARRTCGTTGCTCAACRAACCAGTCGACAATGTCCATCTCCCTGGTAAKTTTTTAAGAGGCCATCRTGTTTTTAAACARAAGAGCAAAGCCTTTTGAGATTTGTTATGGTGAAAGTMATTTCATTATATAGCTCTTGTTATAKCRCTTATTTACATCCTCCCCTTAACACTAATKMTTGAAATCATTCGGGTTTATTCYYGTTCTGAAACAATTTTGGATTATTCGTTTATTTCTGTCTCGGTTTCCCAAAGGTCTTGGCACCCCATCTCCTCRTCCCAATTTCAGAGGATTTTCCAGTTTAGTCCCCTGGTTAAAATGTAACTTAGGGTTTCMTTATGTCCTAAAATCATTATTCTTTYGTGCTCCTACCYTGTTGTGGCAYGTCRAGGTCTAGTGTTGAGTGCTTACAAGGTTTGTTAGATTTGACTRTATACTCCTGATTTGACTATATACAAGGTCCTGTGTGTAGCACCTTATATTTTTTCTTGTTCTTTCTTKTCGCGAAGGGTGAGTCCACCCATAGGTACKTTTACTCAAACTCTTAGMTAGTCCTTACAAAGGAAAGTTTTTATYTAACRAYTAAAGTATTCTTATCTGGTATAATAACAAAAACTGTCTATTGTGTTCTCRAACARTTTCTAGGGAACTAGCTTATAGTATGTKACACTGGAGTCGATAGCTTTGAGTTTAATTTTGAAAAGAATGTTTTTCTTTCGCCGAATGATATTTGAAMAATATTGTTCATGTGTTAACAACACTGCATGTCRCAATGCGAACTCTCGGGGCCTGGTTATGTAACTCTCTGTAYTGAYTATTGATTTATYATTAMTTTCTGCAATTTGATTCTTGGTTAAGTGTGAAAGGTTTATAGTATSTCTTCGYACRACATGACTTACACCATCTGTATGTTAAGGATGACTAGTACTGTTGACTATTTCATTTTATTTAAATTCTTTGACTGYTGTGTAAATGTTTCCTCTTTGTTAKCTTTGTTTGTTTAAAGATTGGGTGTAATTCACTAATGATGGGCCWTGTTGATGCRAGGGTACCCATCAGGGTATTAATGCACCATTCTCCCTCRGCCYGRATGTTCATCCARCCAACAAGCGAMAKGAAAAGAAATACGAGCCTGCATGCCAAAATATGAGTGTCTCTCTGAAATATTCGGTTTGTTAACAATTATCAATCYTGTTGATGTTTCCATTATCTTTATTTCATATAAATTKTTGATCATTACTGGGTAAATTTTTGCAGATCTTTAGTCTTCACAAGTTCCGGATACSCGCCACTGCCTTCGGCSCAAAAGGTATTCGGGTTCCAAGCCCATGATCTCTCAGTCTTAWATCTACAGGTTCTAGGAAATGGAGGTCGTGGTCCCATCCAATTTTCCATTTCAATTAGTTCCGTTTCTCCCTCAGTAATGTTTGGTTGAAGTGTAAAACCCTCTTTTGGTGTTGTTCCCATTGTTGGAAGGTCACTAGTACTTGCATAAGTATTGAATCCGCGTTTGATTTTAAGTSTAGTCAAAYSATGTAAAAATTTCTTTGATATTGAGTTAYAGTCCATGTCKTTTGTACTCGGAATGATATKCTGAATCATAGCGAGTTTGTCTCYTGATTCSCGAGCACCAATTATTGTTAAAAAATGAAATATTGAAGACAAGGCATCTCGACTTACGTTTATTCAATTTGACTRCTYCGATGCTAATGTTTTTACCAGAATTTAGCTATGTCAATAGAGTTATTGGTACTCCTTTATTTTATTGTATTCGATTTATAGTRAAAAATAAATGAATCRTTGTTGTTACTMTGTCTTAGGAAAAACTCAACTYSTATCGTATTCTATGAATGCATTAGAGATTCCAGCTTCTCTRTTTYGGGAGAAATTTATTGGTCTCCTACATCTAKCATTTCATTTATATAGTTGTATTTACATGTCTGTTAGAATAGTTTATCATTTACATAGTATAGGAATATATATATATATATATATATATATATATATATATATATACTTTCTGTTGTAGGMATTCAATCTCAGTTTTCTTCTGTAATGTCTACRCAGATCRCCAACAGTAAATAGACATGAATCKTTTACATGAATATAATTATATCATGAAATAAATAGCGTTTCGCACTAGTTTTAATTCAATTCTATGTGGAAATGGAGGTCTYGAATAAGTACTTATGACCTTGAGATTTACTTGCAGAAATAYAAATACACCCATATATAAACTTAGTTTCAAATTCATTTATTCATAGATAGTTCTKCATAAGGAATTTCGATGCACTGGTAATTTATCCTAYARTTAAYTTCGTATAATAGTAATCTAGTTTACAGAAATGAGTTCCTCCAAAATTTAACCATGCGAAATATTTCAACTATCATAACAAATAAAAAGGCAATTTTYGTTCARAATTTAATCCAACAGTAAAGGGTATTATATCAATTCAGAATTAATARATGCACTACACCAGTGATTTAATCATTCAAAYAGATATGGAAAAGATAAYATATCTGAATCTRTTTGCTGGGAGACAAAGGGAACAACCACGTTCCTCCSAACCTGAGAACAGGACAACCAAATCACTTGTCTAGTTCAYCCYCTARCCCGACCATGAATCCATGAGGGWTGACTCGGAAMTCCTCCTYAGAAATTGCCCTTCAGCTTCAGTAATCTTCTCTTRCCTCACACTCAACAATTAGTGTTCATAACAACAAGATATCAGTGAAATTTCTCTGCATACTAGGTAGCGTCCTGCCTCCTCACATATGCTATTTATCAAAACAAAATGCCTAGGTYTTTTTCCCCCTTRRGAATTTTCRCATCTTTCCAAATCCWTGATTTTCATGGGCKKCCARTGGCCAAATTMYTGATTTTCCACTTGTAACAATCAACCCTGAGGTATTTCCAAYATGTTCCCCACTCATGGAGTCATGGTCAGCTGATTTCAACATGGTTGTTCCATTTTTCCTCTTGTAATAATTATAAAATATTTKGTTTSATACAAGTGTCACRGTCAAGTAGTTAGTTGGGTCAAATCAGGTMTCTCCCCAACAGTYATAATTATTTATTACAATTAATCAAATTCGAAATTCRGAATTRCCATAAATAGGAAAAAWTTTCCAATTTCAAATTTACCAAAAACGAAATAAATTTCCTAAGAAATTTCRAATTCAAAATAATTTATTTTTGGGGATGTTAYATAATTGATGCTATGGAATTTTGGAAATGAATAMATGGGTATAAAATGAAAGATATTATGTTATATCATGTTATTGAAKATTTTTCAAGTGTGATAAKAAGAATCACATCTGTATATGCACTCCATATCGAGTGAAGATATGTTGATCCAAGATGGGGTTGGGATATATATGATTGGAATATATATGACATTTCTTATTGTGTATCCATGGTTATTCAACAATACTATTTGATGTGTTTACCTCTAGAASTGTGTAGAGACAGAGATACATTTTGCRAATAATATTACACATGGGAAAAGCRTTATATGGAGAGATGTGAYATGAGTACTATAAGGAGAGGAGGTCTAGGTTACATATTCCTACCTTCTATCAATCATTTCCATGTAACAAGTTGAAAAGCATGTGTTCCATGTTTTTTACCAAAGGTTRCAAGTTKTCACGAGGGTAGGCCATGGATTCAATCGCCCATGAAKATTTACTAAGGGGCATGTAATAAGGTGTCAATCCTTAATCCTAAATCACTATTGGCCTCTCACCAAGGGTCAATATGGTTGTKTTAATTAAGTCCCAACCCTGACTTCATCCCCAACAATCGGAGAATGGTAATTGAAGAGAATMTGTGAACATGACACCCTTGGTACATACCCGTAGGTAGTAATTGAAGGGCATGTTGGGTTGTGACATCCTTGTTACTAGTTTATGTATACATTGGGAGAAACRTAATCTTGGGCATTTGTATTTCATTTTATCATGAGAATCAAATGAARTTGCATGAGTGGTTTGATTKATCATATATACTTATACAATTTGAGTGGGAAGAAAAATGGARCTTAMTTTTATAATTTGAAATGGAAATGCATTTAGAATATGGTGAGTTAAATAGCAAGAAAGTATTTTTTTTTAGATACATAGAAAATAACAATTTCAAGTTCACCCACTTGWTGAATAAAATGAAAAGGGATCTATGGAACATGTAAGAGTAAAAATAGGAAAAKAGGTTTGGATGTGATGAATAATCTMTATTTTTCATTTTAAATAAAAGAATTACTCGTGCATGGATTGACACATAAATGGGTGAATAATACAAAATTAGTAATTAAAATAATTASTATTATTCATGACATGGAAAAATGGTATGAGCCTTAAAGGATATATAAGAAAAGAGGTATGGGCTTGAGAGCTCACCTTGTTCTTTGAATGTTGGATGGTTGTCATAATGCTCAGTTTTTCCTTGGTGAGCTAGTTTTGAGTTTGGTCTCAAGATTTKTATTTGTACTTTGGAGGTGGGGACCTAATATKMTCTAAAGGAACCACACAATCTGAACTGATAGTTTTGTACTCTCTTCATACAAMCCATTGTAGTTTGGTGGTCYTGGGGAAGAAGACTACCCATTTGGAAGAAGGCAAGAAGCTAGTAAAGTAATTATGTATTTTGCAAAGAATAATTGGAGCTAGTAATTGGTGCAAGATTTGAATTGAAAATACATCAAAGGAAGATATTTTATGGGATTTTGAAAATTGGTATGTAATTTTGAAATTTATATTCTTGTAATAATTCTTGAAAATATGGAAAAATACTTTATGAGGTTTGAAATTTATGAATATTTCCAAGGGGATTACCATATGTTTTAAGAGTTAATTTCCTAATTATAACCCTTATAATAAGTTTGAGGACCAACCTAAGCCATGCAGAAAACTCCATAGTGAATGATTTCTTAGGAAAAAATTTAGAAAACAAATTTTATCTTTATTATCCATACGGGATAGAGGTGCACACACCCCCAATGGTGCAGGTTACATGCACATGTGGAACATGCATACATATCCATCACTCATTTCCCTTCATGCCACAATATTTCCATACCTAGGCTGCTCACATTTCTATAGATGACTATCTTGGGATTTGTGAAAGAAAGTATACGTTTTATCTTGAAATATGATGGAGTTTTAAGTGCTTCTTCAAATATAACAAGGGGAGTTGTAGAGAAACAAGTCCCTACCGAGAAGGTAGAGGACCTTGATTGAGCTGCAATGTGTCATTCAGTAGCTTGATTGAGCACCTTCTGACATGATCTTACCACAACAACCAAATTGACAAGCTTCTCTGATGACTGTAGATATGGATTTATCTCCATTTCTCCTCCAAGTGTTGAACAAGGTCGAAGACCATGTACTTGTTTTTGGTCGCATAAATCTAAATGGAAGAGGAAATGTAAAGCAAGTCATCAAAGCATTGAGCTTAGGTTGCCTACTTGTAACAACTGCTAATATAATAAATAAATGGTGCAACTAAATCAGGTTGTCTTTATTCTATTTTGCATAAAACTAGGTATTATTTTCCTTTAGGAATGCACTAGTAATAGAACCCTAATTATCTTTGTCCTAGGTTCTTAGTGTTCTACCTTTCCAGATCAAAGGCTTGTGTTCCCTTGTTAGTTTGTAGAGATGATTGTGGTTGACGTACATGTGGATTAATAACGTCACCATCATGAAAAGAGGAATAAAATGATCAAATGGCTCTCTTGAAATAATTATGATCAATGCTGATAAAATATTCACTTAAATTCTCTCCAAATGTGCAGAACAATGACTTATAGTCATTCAAAGCCGCATCATAAGATTTGATAACAATAGAGAATGTTGGGCCGATAGGTACAATTTTTCCACTTAGCCTTCCAAGTTTGCATGGATATATTTTGAGATTTCTCTTATCCAATAGATATATATTGAAAAAATATGAGATATAGAATGACCTCCATAATACAAACTATAATCCATGTACATTATGTTGTTATCATGAACTAAGTTGAATATCATTTCGATGTAAAATAAATAATTGGTCCTTAAGCTAGATAGGTCTTTCATTCTGCACTTGTACTCATTAAATATTTACACCAAAAAGGGAAGCGCTTGTACCCATTAAATTATTGATATCAATGCAGGCAGTACCTTACGTCCCATCCTATATTTCTTTCCGGAAGATTTGGCTTTCAGGTTGAAAAATGTATACGAAAAAAGGAGAAACACAGATAGAATGTTTACTTGGTTAACAAAGCAAATTTTACAACCATCATAACGTACTTAACATACTTGAAATCGAATTTATAAACAAAGAATGTTCGTAGTCTAACGAAATAGAAAACCAGTAAACGATAGAAGCTTTAAATCTTGAAAACGACAGAACCATTAAATCCTGAAAACTTCACAATAGAGTAGGTGATTATTATCAACAACTGTACTATATTTTAGTTGTAGGAATGGATAAAATGCTAGCTTTAGTTTATGTAAATTAAATATATATATAAAGTTGCAGAGTACATAGTCGAATCCTGGGCCGATGTATCTACCAAGTTTTTAGTCTAGTTGCAAAGCCTCCTAATGTGATCATGTTGAGTTGAAGCTCACTCTAAATCCATTGAACAATAGGAAGAAGTTACTTAATTTTTGACAAAAGCACAAAGTGGTATACATGAGATGGGCATAAGCAAAGAAGGCACCATCGATTTTTTTAATAATTTTTAATTATTCAATTTAATTGTGTATTAAACACATTGATTGCTTGCATATGTTATAAAGAATATTGAAGAGTGAGCTACATTAAATAACAAATATTGAACAGTGAGCTTGCATATTTATTAAACTCTTGCTACATGCATTGCATGACATGTAATGGTCTCCACCTAGTATGCATGCAGTTTGCATGTATCCTATCCATACATCGCTCTACACTTGGTTTGGATTGTGGCTCATGGCCCAGGTTCAATCCCAGGTGATGTTTAATGCAACAATGGATTGACAGATCATCTGTGCAAAGACGACCACTTTTTTTTGGTGATGTTTAATGCAACAACGGATTGACGAATCATCTGTGCAAAGAACAAGACATGAATAGGCTCATAGGATTCACCCCCAATGGTCTATCAAGACTCTTGAATATGCAATTTATTTCACTCTATATTAATAAATTGGGACACTCATAACCCTTCTTTCAATTCAATGGGCATTCATATGGCTCCTTATGTGCAAGGGATGCAGCGACGGGAATGTGAAGTATTATTGCAAATTCTTATGTGCCCAAGTTCTTTCAAAGATAGAAGAATACCATAGTTATTTCCCCGTGGTTAGAGACCAATCCATTCATGTCGACACAGGGACCTTAACTATTTGGAGGAGAAAGTGATTGCCAGGATCTAGTTCCAGGTGACAAACTAGGTAGGGGATGAACCTTCATATATGTATTGAGAGGCGAAAACGTAAATCACCATATAAGTGGATAGAGGTGGTATACTTGTGCATGGCTCAAATTGTTACGAGGGAAAAAATCTCTATGGCCAAGGGTAAACCACAACAGATAGGTATGACTGCAAGAATCAACTCAATTCCATTGTATGCTATATAAACTAATGTGCAAGATATGAAAGAGGTCTACCTCGATCCAACATTCGATGATGTTCCACTATTGATCACTTCGACCCAAAGCTTTATACCTGCAACAATTTGTCAACAAACAAGCATAGAAAGTACATGGTGATAGTATAAAGGGGTTAGCACATTAGATAACACAATCCATTAATAAGCATTACAAACATGCCCATGGATAATAATCAAATGTTTGCATGATACCAATAGGACGAGAAAGGAGTATTTCTATTAATAATTGATCAATAGAAGTGAGAACATTATAGACTTCTGTGTCGGCACGGTTCAAAACCAAGGAACCGATTTCCTTCCAACATGGCCTCCACCACTTCAATCCTCCACCAAAGGAAAGCTCATAAGAGAGAGACAATGAGGTTGTCTCAAAAATAGGGAAAGAGCTTGGGGGCTGAACACTGTGTTCAGACTTGAGGGAAAAAGGGATGCAGACTCTATATGAAGTAATTCCTCTAGAGTAACTTTGCTCTCAAAGTTGAATGCTTTCTCCTCCTTTCCATAGCTCAGAATTGTGATTTTATAGTCTTCAAAATTCAACTGAAGGGACGAGTTGGAACGTTTCCAGTATGTGAAAGGCCAAGGATCAGATATTTCCTATCGTGACATGCAAACTCGACTCCATTTTTGTATTTTATGGCACAAATATTGATGTACACGCGCTGTAGTGGAGCAACCTGTGTATACGAATGCTATATAGCAGATAGGTTGCGTATATGTGGAAAAATTTATAGTTTTGGCTCTGGATTCCTCAAAAAAGGATGACAAGTTTGCATAGGGAAATGGAAAAAGGCCCTCTGTGCAAGATAACAATGGTGGGGGAAAATCTTGTTATAACACAAATGGCCATCCGAAGTCAGAGAGTTGGAGCGTTTGGAGCGTTGAGTTCGAGGAGAGGGCGACAAAGACATTTTGGTGAATAATGTAGTTACAACCTGCGTAAAAAATAGTTCTAGGAGGTCAAAGGATTTGGAGATAGAATATGGTTTACGCAGGAGGGGAAAACCTAACGCATAAAGGGTGATTTCGCCCATAGAGAATGTGGATCTTGATCTAAACGACATCTTCACTTCCTTTGAAATGTCGCTTAGTGAGCTCCGTAGTTCGAATCTTGCTAATCTCCATAAGGGAGGCAATCTTCAAAAATATCAAACTGCTAACAGGCTAACTGGTGCATTGACAACAGTTCTAATGGGATCATCAGAATACCCACACATAAGCCCATTGCAGAGGAGAGGAAGGTGCGCCAACTGATTCATGTACTTCTCGTCTTTAGACTACTTTTTTAACATACTACATGACTTCTCAGCTCTCTAAAATCATTCTGTCTGTAAACAATTTAGGAAAAATATAAAAAAATATAAAGAAAATTCAGATCTCATTTCAATCTTACACAAAAATATACCTTTATCTCTCTATTAATGCCCCCCAAGGAGTGACCAACCTAAATACAGAAAAGGGGGAATGTTGTTTCATGCTGCAATAAAGAGAGGGTGCCTCATCCTTCCTAGATTGATGTGACAAATTTATGTTGCATGCCTCAAGCAAGCAGAAATACTAGCAAGTAAGAAGAAATACTAACATGCTACAAAAAATTGGAGAGGAGGAGAAAACAAGGTATTGCTGCTCTACTTAAAGACTAAAAGATCACATGGTGACTCATACAAGGATCCTTTCATGCATGCCATATGGTGTTAGGGTGCGTTCAGAGTAGTTTGGGAAAATTTAGGATACATAAAACACAAACATTTAATGCTACAAAGAAATGCTAACTATAAGGGTAGCATTAATCCAACTGAAGAAATGTTATATAGGCCCTCCTAAGTTTTAAACAAAATTTCTTATGTTTTTCCTCGATATGAGGCCCAATAAAGCCTCAAAATTTCTCATTGGTTAAAAAAAATGGTGTGAGTGTTTTATAGGTAGAGAAAAAGTGGTCTTGAAATAAAAATTTTGAAACTTTGAAATAAATTCTTTTATGTGTGTGCCAAACTAATACTAAAGGAAAAATCAGTTACTAAGAGTCCCTGCCCGAAGGGAAGGGACTAATAAGTTGTTTTCTTTAAACATTGAATTGATATAATGGATTAGAAATGTCTTTAAGAGATTGATTAAATAATATTTAAATTTGGTCATTGAAAACATTCATTCTATTTGGAATTGTATTTCTTGCATTATTAAGTATTGAATTATTTGAATAATACACTTATCCATTGAACTTTAATATAATTTTACCCTCTTCTAGTTGAGAAAAGAAAGGTAGAATTGTTATGATTATATGTATAAAAAAAACAATTAATAAATGGACTTTTGGTTACATCAAAGGAAATGATTGATTATTTTCTAGTTGAATGTTATTGAGGGTGATATATGATATTAAAGTCGGGTATTTTGTATTGAAAACTCCATGTGATAATTAGAATCTTAACGATATGAAGAAGAGTCAATTTTAGCTATCCTTATTGGTAATTAAGGAAGTTTATATATATATATATATATATATATATATATATATATATATATATATATATATATAATTATAATTTTAATTTTATTGAAATAAAGTAGTGTTGCATATTATAAAGGGATTGTTAGTTAACTATTGATAATATTTTATTATTGTTGTCAAAGATAACCATGAATCCATGAATGATTATTAGTGACCTAATCATTGTGGTTTCAAGATTTTCTTTGATTAAATCGGTAATTGAGTTAGATCTACTACTTGTTATTTATTCATTAGTTGTGATTGAATTATTTCAAGTGTAGTTGATTTATCCATAAGAATAAGTGTTAGTACTATGTATTTGATATTATATATCATACATAGAATTGTAATTTAAAAGAAGTGATCATTGAAATAAATCTTGTACTTGAGTTATTATTATATTCTTAATAATATGTAGTTTATGAGTGCATTATATGCACATGGGTCAAATTGATAAGTTATTATTGAAATGTAGATTGTGTATATTATTGACTATATATACATATACAAAGAGTGAATCTCAATTGCATATGTAATATTTCATGTTGTTAATTTGATTATTGTATTGATTCAAATAAAAAATATATTCCCACTTCTGCGAGATGCATGCTTTATTTTATGTTAACATACTAGATGAGAGTTACATATGGTATCAAAGTGTGGTTACATATGCTAGGGAATATGGACCCAAATTCTTAGTAAAAAAGAGTTGAATATATATATATATATATATAAAGAAAAGTTGAAATTTTTGTCCACATGTGCAAGGGAAGCAATGAAATTTGAAATTTTATGTCCACGTGTGCAATGGGAAGCCATACTACAAAAAATCTACTTTATCCTACTCTGCCATCTACTGCTAGAGAAGATGTTCAAGGAAATGTACTTATGGGTGAAGTTATGACAATGATGTAGTCATTTCAAAGAATATCTAATGCTTTGGCTAATAAGATGAACCAAGAAGCAAGTGGTGATTCCATTTTTGGAGAGGGGATGGTAAATAATCATAATGTTAGTGGTCAAGGAGAACTCAAGAATGTTATTTTTCTATAGTTTTGGGGATCCACTGATGAAGAAGTAGCTTGCAGTGCCATATTTTTCTTTAACATTGTTTCATTCATATGATGTTATTATGTGAGGGAATTGTAACTAAAAGAATTACATGATTGATTGAAAAATATATT
>JZKD02S1613769.1:59627-75321 GCA_000966675.3 Picea glauca
GTTCTAACTGGTAAGTGAACAAACCTAGATGGACTTAGAACGAATGATGTGACAAGTGAGAATTAAAAAAAAAATTCCCTAATAAAAATGTTGTTGAGCCTAGTGAAATTAAAGTCTTGGTCTAAGTGACACTTTTGGTCAAAAATAATAATCATAATTAAACATGTGACGAGAAAGGGGTAAGAAATTCAATTAATTTATTAAAATCAAATCATATAGGGGGATTAAAATTTTAAAAGGGAATTGATTGTTTTTATACATATGCTAATTAAAATATATTTATTAAAATGAAAAAGGGGAAAAAGAATTCTTGAGCATTTCCATGTTCAATTGATAGCACTATGCCTTGCGGAGACTCTAGATTGACTCTAGATTGACTACTATCAATTAAACATGGAAACACTCAAGAATCAATATATGTTGCCAAGGATTGATGATCTGTTTGATCAGATGAAGGGTGCAACGGTGTTTTCAAAGATCGACTTGAGATCAGGGTATCACCAACTACGGATCAAGGAGGATGAAGTCCCTAAGACTGCCTTTAAGGAAATTTTAATACATTATGAGTTTATTTCTTTACCATTGGGACTGACAAACGCCTCAGTGGTATTTATGAGTTTGATGAAGAGGGTGTTTCGTGAGTACTTGGACAAGTTCATCCAAGTATTCATTGATAATATTTGATTTACTCTTTGATGATGGAGGAGCATGACGAACACTTGCGCTTGGTACTACAGTGTCTGCAAGAGAACAAATTGTGTGGGAAATTGTCTAAATGCTCATTTTACCAATCGAATATTCAATACTTAGGGCATGTCATCTCCGACGAAGGTATCACCATGGATCTAGCAAAGGTCGAGGCTATTATGGAATGGTCTGCATCGACGAATGTCTCAGAAGTGTGTATCTTCATGGTTTTAGTTGGATACTATTGACGGTTCATCGAGGGATTTTCGAAGATAGAAAATCCGATCACGAAATTGCAGAAGAAGAAAAATAAGTTTGTTTGGACCAAGAAATGCGCGGAGGCATTTTGGAGGCTCCAGGAGCTGTTGACAACAACACTAATACTAAAGGTCACTGACATGGATGCAAAATTCTTGGTATGCACTGACGCATCCAAGGAAGGCTTAGGCAGAGTCTTGATGGAAGATGGTCAAGTGATCACTTACATCTCGAGGAAATTGAGAAGGAATGAGGAGAAATATGTGACACACGATTTGGAGTGGTTAGCCATTGTTTATGCCTTGAGAGTTTGGAGACACTACCTTATTGGATGAAAATTTGAACTTAAAATGGACCACTGTGGAATACAACACATCTTTACGCAAAGTGACCCGAACATGTGACAACAACGTTGGTAGGAATTGCTTAGCAAGTATGATTTCGAGATTACTTTCATAAAAGGAACAGTGAACCGAGTGGCAGATGCATTGAGTCAGAGACCACACATTTTTCGGTGTTGTTCCTTCAGACAAATATACGTGAAAAGATTCTAAATTTAGAGTGTGACGATGAATAGTACAAATAGGTCAAGGATTTTATCGGACAAAAGACAATGATGGTACGAAGATTTGAAGGATTTACATTTCAAAACGATGGACTATTGAGATTTAAAAATTGAATTTACGTACCACCGAATGACGAGTTGAGGAGTTTGATCCTAAAAGAGGCTCACAGAGCAGTGTACATGGCTCACCCAGAGATTACGAAGATGAGGGCGGACCTTAAACCCTTATTCTTCTAGAAAGGAATGAAGGTGTACATAGTCATCTATGTGGCCAGATGCCTAGAATCTCAGTTGGTGAAGGCTGAACATAGACACCCAACATGACTACTACAACCACAAGCTATTCCAAAATCAAAATGGGAGGTCATTTCGATGGATTTCAATGTTGGATTGCCACTGAAGGCAAGGACACACGACTCGATTTTTGTGGTAGTCGACACTCTGACGAAGTGTGATCATTTTATTCCTATACGTTCAACGTATCAGGCACCTGACATAGCTAGAGTTTTCATCAGTGAGATTGTGAGGCTGCATGGCATGCCTAAGAGGATTATATCTGATCAAGGATCGATGTTTACTGGACGATTTGGACTAGTTTCCAAGAGGCCTTGGGAACCCAACTTAGCTTTAGTATTGTGTATCACCTTGAGATAGACAGATAGACTGAATGAACAAACCAAGTCTTGGAAGACATGTTGTGCATGTACATGATGGACCAACCGAAGCATTGGGAAGAATTTGCTTATAGACAAAGTTACCAAAGCACCATTAAGATGGCGCCTTTCAAGTTTCTTTATGGGTGACCATGTCAGACGCCTTTGAGTTGGGATCGAATTGAGGATAGGGTCCCAGTGGGACCAAAATCAATCAAATAAATGGAATATAAAATGCAAACAATAAGACAAAGGATCAAAGAAGCGTAGGATCGACAGAAGAGTTATGTCGATGTGCGTCATGTCGACTCTAGTTACAAAGTTGGTGATTGAGTCTTCTTGCAAGTAAAACCGCATAAGAGTTCGATCCATTTTGGAAAGGGAGCTAAAATCTCTCCTAGGTTCGTGGGACCTTTTCGATATTGTGGAAAGGAAGGGGCCCGTGGCCTATCGACTAGCCTTGCCTGATTCTTTTAGGCATATGAATGATGTTTTTCACGTATCTGTTTTGAGACATTATATTACTGATCCTACACATGTTATTGACATGAGTTCCTTGCACGTATCAGACAAGGGCGCGCTCATGGCTAAGTCGATCCCCATATTGGATCATCACATTTCACAACTATGGTATCAAACAATAGATCAGGTCAAGGTCCAGTGGGACAATTATAGTCCGCACCCAACGACCTAGGAGGATGCATATGATATGCGCTGGCAGTTTCCATTTTTGTTTGATAGATAGACTTATGTTACTGTGATACACATTATTTTGGCACTTATATATGGTGAAACTTCGGGGAGAATTTTAGACCAAGAGGGGGTGTATGTGACATCCCACTCTTGTGCGCACTGACCGAACTTATTCCTTGAAGACACTTGCTCAAGCAAGTGATCCGGATTATTATACTATTGGTCTTTTTATTATGATTATGAGGCATTATGGATATGATTATATGTTTTTTTTTGAATTTACATAGACAGGTGCTATTGACTGGGTTCTTCTGAGTGTGCAGGACTTTGGACCTCGAGCATGCAAAGGCATAGATGAAACCCCTTGGAATTTGGATCGATTCAAGGAGTAGACTATTGGGGTTTGATTGTTTTAGATATGACATATGCACATCTGATTATATGTTATGATGAGTGATTATTATTTATGACATGATTTGTTGATGATGTAGGCTGACGATAGCTTGCCGACCAGACTCACATGTGGAGTAGAGGGGTCACACACAAAAACTAGAGACGTTGAGGGAGAGGTGTGGACAACAACCCTGCCACAACCTACTAGCACTCCCACCATGGCTCGAACTATAGGTTAACAATTACCTAGTTCGAGAAGACGCACGATGCCATGAGGGCAGACTGTGACAGTTTCTCATGATAATTCTAAGGGGAGCGTAATAAGGCAGGGGCCTTATTCCTTAGAGGCCCTTAGTCTCCCACAAGATCACTTGACAGAGTATTGACTCCGTTTTTTTTTTATCTCTACCAAGTCAGTCAAGAGGCGACTGGAACCCTTGGAGCACGTAGTGCGCCCTAAAGGGCATGTTGTGCAAGGAAAATAGAAAGAGGCGAGTGGAACCCTTAGACCACATAGTGCATCCTGAAGGGCACATCGCGCAAGGAAAATAGAAAGAGGCAAGTGGCACCCTTGGAGCACATAGTGCATCCTGAAGGGCATGTCGTGCAAGGAAAATAGAAAGAGGCGAGTAGCACCCTTGGAGCACGTAGTGTGTCTTGAAGGGCACGTCACGCAAGGAAAACAGAAAGAGGTGAGTGGCACCCTTGGAGCACCTAGTGCGTCTTGAAGGGAACGTCACGGTTCTAACTGGTAAGTGAATAAACCTAGATGGCCTTAGAATGAATGTTGTGACAAGTAAGAATTAAAAACATTTTTCCCTAATAAAAATGTCGTCGAGCCTAGTGAAATTAAAATCTAGGTCTAAGTGACACTTTTGGTCAAAAATAATAATCATAATTAAACATGTGACGATAAAGGGGTAAGAAATTCAATTAATTTATTAAAATCAAATTATATAGGGGGATTAAAATTTTAAGAGGGAATTGATTGTTTTTCTACTTATGCCAATTAAAATTTATTAATTAAAAAGAAAAAGGGGGAAAAGGTTATTTTTCTACACTTGCTGATTTTAGTTTTAGTTAAAAAGGGAAAAGAGGGAAACTTAAAAAAAAATAGGAAACTAAGGGTAAAAGGGGAAACATAAAGAAAAAGAGAAATGTAAGGAAAAATATGAATGCCTAACTTAGTAAGGAATCTTTTCTTTAAGAACTTTCTAATTATGAGCTCAACTAGGAATTTAGTAAAGGCATAAGTCATTTAAAATGTGTAAGGGAATTTGGGGAAACCAAGGAGCGATTTTAGGAATGATTTTAGGTGGGTGAGGGGAATAGGAGTAATTAAATAATTAATGAAATTAATTTCTGGTGAAACTAGGGGGATGGGTGACATGTGTACGGGGGAGGTTTTTCTAAATTGATTTAATGAAAAATAAATTAAATGGGAAATTGGGAAAGAAATCACTTAGAAACTCTATAAAAAGGGTGGAGGAGGAGGAGTATGGATTATATATTTTATGCATAACGTTACGTTGCATAATTTTTGTCTTGACTGACTTATCTTGTGGGAGTTGGGATACCCAGCTTGGGTAACGAGTGGTAGCTCAACCTTGCGAGGCGAGATGGGTGCTAGCTGTTATTTGGTTTAGTGTGTGTGGCCCCTTTGTGGCTCGAGGGGCTCAGGGGGAAGAAGAGTACCCCTAGTGTTGGCTGGGAGGTACCGATGAAGTCACATCAATCGACAAGCAGGAACTGGATGGAGCGTGTGCAGGACAACGACTTGGAGTTGTCACCTTTGGCTATAGTAGACATGCATTTATTTGAATGTTAGATTATTATTTTTCTTGCGCTTTCATTACTGTACTTTTATTGTGTAAAGAAATGTGATTTACTCAATATTTTTAATCAAGAACTTAAAGCCATCATAGATTTACACTCACTTCTTTTGAATTGATTTCCTTGGCAAACCTATCCCTGATTACTATGACTGTTATGTTTTGTTTTATTGATTATTATGAAGAGATTGTGCTTTATCTTTCATCCTTATCCCTATATCATCATTCCATGCCTGAGCAGTCGGCCAGGAGCCGAATCGATGATCGTCACTTCAGTGTTAGTAGACCTATAGATTCTAATGCCCTACTTTTCTGTGCATGGATGATGAGTGAAGGATAACGTTTGCCCATCGATATACCCTTACTTATCTCAGTGTTGACCGATTCATGGATGAACGATTGTTCTTGCACTTTCTTGTGATTGATTTCTTCTATGTTTTGGATGGTAAAAATCTACGTTTTGATTGATGAATCCCAACTCCTTGATTGGTAAATCTCAACGTTTTAATATGTTAATGTATGTGCTCATTTATGTTGTGTCTACAAAATTACTGTGTCTACGATTGAATATTTGTTGTCAACGTCTAATTTATATATTTACTGCGATTATACATGTTGTTTGGAATGCAATTTCATGGTTGTTGTTACTGCCTTCAATGCCCCTTTGTGTTGCGTTTCGATGGATTTTCTCCACCATTTCGTGCTTCCTTCCATAGTGATTTCGTGCTTTTATTATACAATGATTTCATCCTTTTATTGCATAGCTATTCCATTCTTAAACAACTATTTCATCCTTCTTTGCACGACGATTTCACCTTTCCTGCACAATTTCTGCTCCACAATTTTAATGGCATAAGCACAGTCGTTAATCCATGATTGTATTGGCATAAAGCACAATTTTTTCTCCACAATTTTATTGACACATTGCACAGTTATGCTCCACGATTTTATTGACACATTGCACAGTTCTGCTCCACGATTTTATTGACACATTGCACAGTTCTGCTCCACAATTTATTAGCATAATGCACAGATTTTACACTGCCATTATCACTGCGAATCCTATATATTGTTAGGTAGCAATATATTAATCTTTCTAGAACAACGATTTCTACTATTAGTTTTGGAAAACGTTTTGGCATATCATTATACAACGAGATTATACTATTTACAGTATTTATGTAGTGATTTATACTATTGACAGGAAGGGCATTCTAATATACAACATTAGCATTTTAATTTGATTTGATTGTCTGCGATTCGAATGTAGACAACGATTTTATTTATATTTATTATTGATGTGTTTGACCACGTTAGCATCCTATATATTCAGTTAGACAACAATTATTATACCGAGAGACAACATTTATATATTTGGCAACGAGTTTATATAATAGACTGGTTAATATAGAGCACATTTATATAATGGAAGGACAATGAATGGATTGTTGCATTTTCGCTGTGCCAAATGTGGCGTTTCTATTGTGTAATGGGGGTGTATTTACTGTGTAAAGTCATAGTGTTTCTACTGCGCATTCGATGGTGTTCTATGGTGTAACAGGTGGCATTTTAATGGAAGCATAATTTTCCCCTTGATTTAGACTGCATGTTTACTGACTGTGTTTATACAGATTGCATGTATAATGATTGTGTTTATATAGACTACCTGTATAATGACCGTGTGTATATTTAAAGACAGGGTATGAATGCGTTTTGATGGGGTGGTTGTGTGCGCCATGTTTTTATTATTATTGGGTGTTTTTCACAAATGTTTTTCTTATACAATTATTATTGGGTATGGTTCACAATTGTTTTGCTTATAGTATAAACGTTCTACTAACTATTTTTCAGGAGATTTTATCCGAAATTCAGTAACAAATTATTAGATCGTAGATTTAGGTTTATATTTTTGGGATGAAGATGGATAATTAAGTTTGACGGTGTGCGGTTTTCATTATTGTAAGCCCCACCTTTTTTAAGTTATTGAAATTGGATGATATATAAAGTTAGAGTTTTTATCAAGTTAAAATTTTATATTGTTGATAACCCACATATATACTGACTACGTTTTTATATCTGTTATCCCCAATATAGTTGCCAACAAGTTTTTAGAGTTGCCAGTGAGTTTTGTTATCCCCAATATAGTTACACACTTTAATAAACAACAATAGCCTAGTCATGCACAGTTCATGTAGATCTCAACGATGAAACAATGGCGACATCATTATCAACACTATAAAATAAGGAAAAATGATTGAAGGAGTCTCGTTTTTATTTTGCAACGCTTAAGAAAATTTGTTTCGCAAAAATCTTCCTTTTAATTACAAGTTCAGGTATAATGAGTTGTTTAAAATCCAATTAAATAGGTTCATGTAAAATAATAAACAATTTACGTATTTTTCTTTATAATAGTGTTGAGCGATAAAAAATACAGGGTTGAAATTCTGGTCAATAACATAACCAGGCTTTTATTTCATAATTACAGAAAATTAATTACTAAGACCTATAGAAACGACTAAAGTCTTGCTTCTTTTTATTTCCACACATTGTAATTTTATATTTGCACTTTTCTAAGGAACAATCATGGACAAGTGAGTGTTGGCAACTTATAATTTGAATTTAGAGACATTAATGAATATGGACAAACAATTATGTATTACGCTTATGCCTCCTTGATTATATTATTAAATTACTTTTAAAAAATCAAGATAATTGTAGAAGAATTGATCCATATTGTTAACATCGGATAGAGACATAATTAGTAGATAGAAACATTGCGTATTTAGACAACAATAATATAGTCAACATTGTCAAATAGTTAATAAGTAGCGTAGATCACTTTTTAATGTTAAGTACATCACTTTTTAATTGACAATGTATTTTGTTGACAAGCGTGTTTTTTATTTTGTTGAGCGCATTTATTAGTTCATCTTTATGATAATGTTTGTGATAATGATAACATTTGTAATAGTTCACTCCTTCGCCCTTAGACATCATTCTTAACGGATATTGGGTTATGATTGTTGGAGATGTCGTTTAATATCTTGCACAATTTAATTTGAGTGAAGTCATCTTGTGCCTTGTTGACTTGTTGCTTGGGCGTGTGGGTATAGTCTTATGGTTAGTTAATTTGGTATCCTGGCCCGTTGGATTTTTATTGGGTCATTGGTCTAGTTATGTTATGTTGCACCACAATTACTTTCATGCGTCTCACCTGGTGATGACATGATTCCTGAAGAGGGGATCATCGCGTGCCCTAACGAAAAGAGGCGAAGGATAACCCGGTCGGAGTCTGTTCTTCCCGATGTGGGAATTGTTCGTTGTAATTGATGTTGACACTTGACTGTAATTCCTTAACGTGTTTGGTTTTGTGCGCCATAGAGGTTTCTAGTTCTTGGTCATTGAAGCCACTCTGTCGAGTGGTTGATGTTGTCCTCTAGCTTGTAGGCATTGTCTTGCTTGTGTCAGGATGGTAGTCGTCTCTACATGTCTATTGGTTATCGCATGTTCATCCAGTTGCATGATGTTCTAGTGTGTTGATTCGTTGATGTCTGTTGCCTGATTTGTGTGCGTGGTGTTTGTCGTCAAGTCTTGTTGTTAAACTGTTGTCGTCGTTGTCTTCCTTCCAAAAAAAAATAAAAATTCGCACTTGCTTGCGTCGCTTGTAGTCGTAACGACGAGGTCGTTACAACCTTTCTTCTAATTTGATGTGACTATTTATTGATGTGGGAATATATATTTTATGCTAAATTATTTGATATTCTTATGATTCTYTGTGTTACGTCCCCACGGGATGCCTAACCGAATCTTGTGATYGTGCACCTCTTGAGGACATGYGGCACAATGATATTTCTCACTTGGCTACTTGACAACACCAAGTATACTTTGTCTGGGCTATGCATGTTCACCTAAAKCATRCCCATACTATGTTCTAGGCTACGAGTGAATCATCCTCCTACTATAGTGTAACTCACATGTATACTTAGACGATTTGTTAACAACTTTACACTTAGTCATTTAAAAATGCATTTATGAAAGGAAGAGAACACTTGCAAAACAAACAAGAGAAACACATATATAGTGTAGGTGGCACAAAATATTCCTAACACCCGACTAAGTCTTATTATTGCGAAACAATTACAATATGTGCACTACCAACTCGGTTTACAACTTGTGAAGAGTCACACAAATTGCCTCTCCTCATCGAGACACTCATACATAAATTTGTCACTCCAAGGCTCATCCATTTTAAAAACTTTTGAAAATTCATGGTGAACCCCATACATGTTCCCACCATACACTCACCATCTATTCTCTATCATAAGACTTCACATATAATTGCAGTTCTATATCATAGCATGCCTCACCCAGACCTACAACAAGACTTCCCCAAATGTATCTCCAAATAAGGTCGCCCAAAGTATGTCCACAAAATCACCTCAAGGAAACACAAGTCCTCCCATGTGGAGTGACTTGGATACTTAAGGGATTTTTCCTCTCTTCGTCTAAGTCTACCATGAAACCTTGACTCTGGTCTTTCTCTCTTTGTTTTTGTCTTATTGGTTGTGTGCCTTGTTCTTTTATATGGACTCCAAATGTTACCTTCATGAAATATCACGTCAGTTTGGTGGGTTGCACCCCTTCACGGACCAATGTGCCAAAAAACACTATTGCAATTGTTTGTGGATGCATGTGCCCAAATGAGCCCATGCACTCATCAAACTTTGAGTCTCTTGGGACTGATGTTCCACAACCTTCGGTGCACTCCCTATTTCAACATGCCCAAAACTCTTTGGTGTTCTCTTTCGCTTCGTCACTTCCATGCCATGCTTTACCTCATGCTTGGGCAAGCTCCTTAGTGCGTTCGTGCACCCAAGGTCCCCACTTTCCCAACTAGTGCAATTCTTGGGTGCCAAAGTAACCCAAAATTTCATCTCCTTCAGGAATTGAGTGAGGGTGCCCATGCCGTTCTAGCCAAACACCTTACCTCCTCCCCCACCTCAAGTCATTTTCATCCCCAAAAGCATCCAAAAAATGTTTGATCACCAAGTATCTTCCTGGACTCATGCCCCCATTGTAATTAACTCTATTGGAATCCCCAATTTTAGTGCTAATTGGAAACCCAAAATTCTACCAAAGTGGAAACCCCAAGTTTCCTTATAGAGTGGAAACCCAAACTCCTTGACTTGTACTGGAATCATCCTAAACCTGTGCAACCATCCTCACTGCCCTTTTTCCAAATTTGTGTGTGACCAATATGTCCTATACCTTGGAAAGACATCTCTTCCCCAACTTTGTCCATAATCTCCAAGATGACACTCTGTTGCTGCAATGATCACTCTATGTTCTGCTACTATTGTTTCCTCCACTACTGCAACCTTAATTAGAACATAAAAATTTCTAAGTGTTGAACTCATGTGAAATTTCTACTGTGTCGATACTTCAACCAACTCTACCATGTCTCCACACACTGATATCCCCCATGCATTAGAATGATTAAGTATTTATTCCAATCATCATGCCAAAATCATGAGAATGCACTTCCTCATGCATGAACTTAGTCTTTTCTGTCGCATCTCTATCACTTTCTCCAACTCCAAAGATGAAGGAAAGTGTCTACCCTTTCCTCATTGTTTCCATATCCAATATTTGTCAAGCATATTCTCCATAATGTCTAAGTGTTGCACTTTGAATCGATAGGTGTGTCTATACTTCTACCTCTTCGACACGTTCTCATGCACTAACTCTCCAAGTTTTTAACTATCACATCCGTACCTTGATAATGCACAACATGCACAAAGTTAGTCACTTCCTTATGCAATTTAGTTCATTCACACAACAACCTTAGACCAAGGCAAAGTTGCCTCTCACATTGTTGCACTACGAAGCCACCCAAAAACCAAGTCATTTGCGGCAACTTGACTCCACTATCCACCTCATGGCACAATTAGACAATCTTCTACACACACTCTGTATCACATCCAATTATGTGAAGAGTCAATGGAAATCACCGTGCATCTACACATCCCATATTTATTTGCATCTTTGTATATGAAACACCCCATCTATACAAAGAACCATACATCTAGATTGTTTTCGCCCCACTATTTCATCACTCATCCATGTTGCTACATGTATCTCTCTAGGCCTTGGAATGGTTAGCATTCATGTATTGACACTAATTTTCAACAATTTTTTTTTTTTTTTTATAATTCTTGATAAACATGACCTCATGTTGTTATAATTTTTTAACATGTATTTTACTTAAAGCCACTTTAAAGAGTATATTTACTTATATTTTGATTCATATTGTTATCTAATTGTAATTGTAAGGGTGATACCATGACAAGATAAGGATTCTTTCTATCCAAACCCATATGACAATTCTTACATCGATTCGATCGCCATCATCAACAACATATCCTCTTATCAACATGTATTATTCCTCTTCCATTAATTATTCTAGTTATAATTTTATTC
Organism: Picea glauca; assembly: GCA_000966675.3. Taxonomy (NCBI): domain Eukaryota; kingdom Viridiplantae; phylum Streptophyta; class Pinopsida; order Pinales; family Pinaceae; genus Picea; species Picea glauca. The sequence continues at coordinate 71,189 of JZKD02S1613769.1, forward strand.
ATTGGGATCTTTGCGAGTTAACATATGTATTTATGTTACCTGTTGAGACTTTCCTCATCTACATGAACTTCCATTGCACAAAACTATAAAGCTAATATTCTCTCATTTAACAAATTATATACTTATAAGTAAAAATTTTTTAGTCTTCTACCATTAAAGTACTATATATTTACCATACTTAACCAATTCAAAGCATTATTAATTTGTCGCTCCCACACTAGATTTTAACCTATTATTAAAAGGAAACGATCATATAAGGTATCCAAAATGTTTCCATAGAAGAATACCTCCATATTTTCTTTGATTAACAAGCTCGCGTTCGTTTGGGTATCTAACTTAGGGTTATAGCTGGGCGTACAAATCACAATTGTATCCATTCCCCAACGCATGTTTATTAAGGAGACTTAACTAAAACATGTACTCACTAAGCATCTAAGTAAGTGTGAAATCGAGTTCTCTTTATTTATAAATTCAATTTTATTTATGTATGCTTGATGCTGACAATGCATGAATAAGTGAACTGTTTCCTTCTCTTCTATGATATATGGTTTGTATCGCATCAAATTCATGAATTTAGTGACAAACTCCTGAATCGACATCTATCCTAACTTAATATCATGGAACGCCTTAGCCTTTTCATCATAGTATCATTTCGTGAGATACTTTTCTTTAAAATATTTCTTGAATAATTTTCATTTCAACTCACCACTCCTAATCTTATTAACTATTTTTGTCTCCTTCCACCAAATGGTATCTTTACCATTTAGTTGGTACAAATCTAACCTAGTCTTCAAATTTTTGAGATAATTATAGATTTGGAAATATTTTCCCATGTTTAAAAGCCAAGCTCTTTCTCCCTCATCAAACTCGTCATAAAAAATGTTTGGTCTGATCTTTTTAAACTCACAAAACAATTGATTCTCACCCCACTTCCTTTTCTTAGTTTTGGGTAGAGTATTTTGTAAGGTGTTTTTTCATAGTTATCCTCACTACTTCCTTCAATTAATAAATCTGTTTTATCACTAATAACTGAATGATCTTTAATCTTGTGTGATTCTTCATTGGAAAGTTCCCTTTTAGCATTGTTGGAATTCTCTCCTATGTTTTTGAATTTTTTATATCAGTGACATTTTTAAGTAAGATTTCATTCAACTCTTCTTGTTCTTTACCGGCTTAGAGAATTTTTTCATTATCTTCCTTGATACTTTGTAATTATGTATTTATGCTACACATGGTTTCCAATATCCTATAGATTTATCTTGTGGTTGTTATTTTTTTAGTTCCACATACATGTGGGGACCACTTGGTGTTGATTTATCAGTTTCTTCAACCGTGACACTTGTTATTTCATTTTGATACGTGCAAAAACATAATTGACATCAATTATTTTGTCTTTAAGAAGAGTTATATATATATATATATATATAAGGAAAACATATGTTCGTTTTGAGCCCATAAAACCGTAGTGTTTGAACCATGCTCTGATACCAATATATAATGACACCAATTTTCAATCAATTATTTTTTTATAATTCTTGATAAACATGAGCTCATGTCGTTATAATTTTAATGGCTCTTTTACTTAAGTGGCTAAAGAGTATATTTACTTATATTCTTAATCATATTCTTGTCTAATTGTAATAGCGATACCATGACATGATACAGATTCTTTTTATCCAAGCGCATATGATGATTCTCGCATTGATTCTATCGCCATCATCAACAACATATCTTCTTATCAACATGTATTATTCCTCTTCCCATTAATTATTATGGTTATAATTCTATTCATTGGGATATTCGTGAGCTAACGTATATATTTATGTTACATGTAGAAACTTTCCTCACCAATAAGAACTTGACCCATTGCAAAAAACTATAAAGGTAATATTCTCTCATTTAACAAATTATATACCTATAAGTAAATTAGATTTCGTCTTCTATCATTAAATTACTATAACTTTACCATGCTTAACCAATTCACAAAATTATTAATTTTCCGCTCCACACTAGATTTTAACCTATTATTAAAAGGAAACGATCATATAAGGTATCCAAAATGTTTCCATAGAGAAATACCTCCATATGCACCTTTATTAACATGCTCATGTTTGTTTGGGTATCTGACTTAGGGTTATAATTGGGCGCAAAAATCACAAATATATCCAGTGCCCAATGCATCGTTATTATGGAGCCTTAACTCAAGCATGTACTCGCTAAGCATCGAACGAAGTGTGAACTTGAGTTGTTTGATGTCCGGTGGCTTTGGTTGGAAGATTTAGAATAATCCATGTTGTGTTGCTAGCTTTAGATATGACAATCTATTCACACCAGTGCTACCATCACTTAATGACAATGTCTTACCCAATCCTTGTTATAGTTCATTGATATCCAAAACATTGAGGGAGAAGTCACATGGTCTTCTCCGTTTGGTTTTCTCATTCGAGGGTTCTAATGGTTTACTATCCTTACTTGCAGAAAACGTTATCATGGTTCACAATAGTGTAATGACCCGTCTAATATGACAACGAATATGACAACGAATAGTGATGTATAATAGGTAAAACAAAAATGGCATTAGGAAATTAAAAACATCACAACATAATTAATCGCATCACAAGCTTACATTATCATAATTATTAACGACACAAATCAACGCATTAACATAATCGTTAGCGACACGATCAACACATAATCACAAATAACAACACGATTCAACACATCACGCTCCTGAAGAAAAACACAAATAATTGATCAACCACATCACTAAACATTTAAAGACCTACTCGCTCGACCTATCCTGCATGGTTAGAACCTCCAAAACACATAAGAAACGCTCAAGCCCAGGATTCATCCGATTTATTTTGACCACTTAAGGTCCCAGGGATGACGACTTTTATGAGGAACAATTAGGTGTTTACATCCCTTAATCAATCACAACTCATAACTTCATTCTAGATTAACAGTCATACATCAACATTATTATATGGCGCAAGAGTAATGTAACTACTAAAACAATCACACATCAACTTTATTTAATGGCGCAAGAGTAAACTAATTTCTAAAACAATCATACATTAACATTACTTAATGACGCAAAAGTAATCTAGTTACTAAAATGGTCATACATCAACTTTATTTAATGGAACAAGAGTAAACCAATTTCTAAAACAATCATACATCATTCATCAAATATTCATGGCACGACCAAAATTCTACTATGAACATACATCAATGTAATTGGTGCAATGCCACCTCAGAATCATTCTACAATAGTCCAACTAGAAATATCATAAAACAATTGATTAACGCAAATACCATCTATGATGCATTCCAACAACAATACGATTGCAATAACACATATCATTTAATTGACGCAACATGATATTCTACTATGACAATCATTTTTTAGGCAACAATGAATGTAATTGAGTAAAGGAACATTTCATAAGAATAATAATTTAAGAGCGAAAATGCAATCTTAATCTCAAATAACTTAACTATACATCTCTTTTGGATATCTTCTAGGTATATATAAGGAAGGGATGTATTCGCATATTCATTATGAGAACCCATAAAAAATTCCATCTTCTTTAAACAACACATTAAATTTTAACAACACCTTTTTCATTACTTATCCATTATAAAACACTATTAAAATCATTCATACTAGCCAAACACTAAGAAATCCACTGCCTTATATAGCCAAAAAGAACAACTTAGATAAAATAGAAAAATCATATTACTATAATGGGGATCATCTACTTTATATATCCTTTAATAAGGACATGAGGAATCATCCTAACAAGAAATGATTAAGAGTTCAACTACTTAGCTTTCTTTTAAGGACTATAAAATTTATAAGGACATGAGTTCAAAATGATTAAGAGTTCAACTACATCCTTTAATAAGGACATGAGGAATCATCCTAACAAGAAATGATTAAGAGTTCAACTACTTAGCTTTCTTTTAAGGACTATAAAATTTATTAATAAAAAAATCAACTTTCACTCATGCTCAACCAAGTTAAGGGTCTTGAAAAAGGCCCAACCTTTTAAGCAAGGTAAGGGCTCAATCTGCCCTTCTACATTTTCAAGGAAGACCTGACTTATTCAACAATAGAAGAACTTATA
>JZKD02S1613769.1:103795-117731 GCA_000966675.3 Picea glauca
TTAAACCACCATTGGACAGGTGTATCCCTCCTATTCCAGCGGACCCCCCCCACCCTAAAACCGCTTACCACCTCAGGTGGGGTCCAGAGTACCACTCTGCCCCCGAAAAAACCGCTTTTGCATCTTTTCGACCAGTCTTCTTCCGAGGCCGTTTCTGGGCAAAAAAAAATGAATTTTTAAAAAACGAGAGAGGTTTTTCTCCGTAATGGGATGAAGAACAAAAAAATAAATCAGTTTTTTCACAGGTGCCATGAGCAGGGAGAATAAAAGCTGTCTTTCAGCCTCTTTTTTCGGATTTTCGGTTTTTTTGTTACAGTCCCGATCTTGCAGGAGCTGTTACGGCCAGCTGGAGGCGAATTTAGAGAAACCAAAGGAGGTTTTTGTCCAGCACATGCCCATATAAAATAAACTACTTCAGTATTTTCCCAGGTGTCAGCATTGAAGATAAAGCCACGTCTATTCGGACCCCTTTTTCGCAGAAAACCGGTCCATCTTTCATGGCGGACAGTTCCAGGATTTGTGGGTTTTGTGGCTATTTTTGGCCGAGACGGTTAAAACCGAATCTCAAAACTTGTTGGGGATCTCCCCTATTTATTCAGAGATGATTTTTAATGTAAAGGTTGTTGATCAGTCAGGGGCCATGATTTAAAAATCTTGTATCAGAGCTCGCAGAGCCATCTGTATTTTTCATCAATTCAATAATACAGTCACAGCGGTTACATCATTCTTGTGTCAAGTATATTGGTGAAGTGCTCCTCCAGTAAATTGTTTTCTCTGTTTCCATATGTTTTCTTTCCTTATTATACGATAGAAGTTTATGAGCATAATTTTTTGTAAGATACACTCTATTTCTGGCTGCGGATAATATTAATGTTTTCTTCTGATATTCAGTGGTAGAATTCTTCATTGCTCTATTGCTAAATTGATCATTTCTTTTTCCTCCCCTTTCGTTTCATTTAATTTTACCAGATCCAGTAATTTTCCTACCTTGCCCTGTAAAGCTGTCTGTAGGATTTGTTTTTGATTAAATCTCAGTTTGTGACTCCATTTACCATGGTTCCTTTTTTCCTTGCTCCTACCAGAAAATCCATAAACAAACCCATGTTCTTCATAGCTAGCCTAATATTCTCTTCGAACAAATTTCTATCAGACAGAGAGATCCCTCTCTGAGGCTTGGAGGGCTAGATCCAAGACTCAAAGTGGTTTTGATGTTTCCTCTGTGATTGCCATCACTTCCTTGGGAAAATTACAGAGTGCTAACAAGACCACTATCAACGACTGTGATCAGTCGCTAAAATCAACGGCTCCAGATCTCCCTCGGGGTTTCGCGACTTCAAATGCCGAAGTGTTTTTACCTCCGCTTTCCCCGATCTCTCGAAAGCTGATTCCCTGATATGACTCCTCTTCGGGACTTTCTTCGAAAGTCGAAATCGATGCCACACGTCCTCAAGGATGGACGGTCCTCGCCGCTTCGGGGTTTTTACCATGGAAATTCCCGATGCCTCACTATGATGAGATGACTTCAACAGGGTCCCACACGGGACTGCCTTTCCTTTCGGAAAATCAGACTTTGTGATTCCGAAATGCAAGCCCTCCTTGTCTCCCTGACTCGCAAAATGTCGATCCCTGACTTCCCTCAGATTTCTGACACGCATCCCAAGTGGATGGACGATTCAGATCAACCCTTGGGTTTCTCCAATTATATAAACCCAAACCACTTACCTATGTGAGTCCCGATGACCGAAATTCCGACGGGGCTTCCGATCTCGTCCACGTGTCCCGACTGATGGACGGTTCCGATCCTTTGCGGGGTTTCCAACATGGATTTTCCCCGATCACTTGCTCACAGGACTTTTGATTTCATGAATGTCGAAATCCTGATGGCTACACCTCAAGTCGGAACTTTCCTCCTCCTGTTCACGAAGCTTAAACCTCATGAAACTCATGGTCAATCCAACGGCTGACGGGTGTCTGTGTGACGATCCAACAGTCCATAATCTCCTGAGCTTAAACTCCGGATGTAGTTGTAACCTTCTCGCCTCTCTGGAAGATCTGACGGCTGGCGGGATTTCGCTAATCCTCCCCACAGATTCCTGACCGTCGGTTTCTTTCCTTTGATGACTTCTACGAAGGAAACCAAGGAATCTTCCCTGGACTTATCTGCTTGCGCTACAAACTTCCGATACCCCTCAATGGTTTCAAAAGATTTACTCCTCCTGAGGTTCTCACAACTTCGAACCTCAAAGAGGATCTTTGCATGCACTCCTTGCGGCAACTCTCAGACACTTCCAAGCGCTGACCACCTTTGACTCTGCGCACTCCTGCAGCAGCAGTCCCTCACACCTTACTCAGGTTCGCAACCCTGAGACATTACTTTGCCTACGCACTCCTTGCACGGCTCCTGTGCCCAATTGCACTTCTGCGGAAATGAGAACAAAGGCTACCTATCTGAACCCTCTGTCAACGCACTCTTGGTGGACACTTCGACTGCACTCCTTGTAGGAATTCTTGCTCAGATAGGGAAACAATTGAAACTCATTCCCTCTTCCTTTCGGACTTCAATTTAGAACATGAAATCATATACACAGCATATCAAAGCAAATGTATAACAGGAAGTAAACATTCATGAGCATATCATTCAACACAGAGAACAACACAAACCATGAATTTGAATCAAAGCTTTCTATTAATCCAAATATCTATACATGGGTGTTTATACACAGTTCTCTCTCGGCATGCTCTTGCTCTTCCTGGATAATGATACAATGCACAATGAGGGTGTCTATATCCCGTTTCCCTCTTGCACTCTAAAACTATCTATTCTAGAATTAAATTCTATCTACCTGCATTAACTACTATAAATGCCTTCTACCTACTAAGGACGAGAGCGTATGGATCAAGGTACGATTACAATATACAAGTGCGCTTCATATTAATGGCTCATTTAAGATTGCGCAACAAATTCAAGGTGTTTTCAAAATTTGTGCTGGCACTTGTCCAGTTGTCCAATTGTCTCCGTGATGGCTCGCTTGATGTGGGGGATGCTCCTGCATCATACTCCCTCGCTTGAAAAATTTCACAGGCTCCTGTCCATGAGCTTATGCACGGTCTGTCCATGCTTCTGTATCTCTGCTTTGGTTTCCTAGCTGACATCTTCAACTGGATGGTTCTTCCATTTGACCAGATACTCAAAGTATTCTTTTCTTCTTGTCTTTTTACTGACTCTCTTGTCTAGTATGCACTCCATCTGCGGATTTTCTACAACTGGCATCTGCTTTGTCCACTGGATGACTGACTGCTCATCTCTAGTCCCTGTTTCCTCAGCTTTATATGGGTACAAATCTGAGACATTGAATATCGGAGAAATTCCAATCCCATCGGGTAATTCAATCTCATAAGCATTTGCTCCAATTTTCTTCAAGACCCTGCATGGCCCGATTTTATTCATCTTCATCTTATTATATGTTCGTCTCGGGAACCTTTATTTTCTCAAATGTGCCGGAACCAAATCAACAACCTGAAAGTGAAGTTGTCTTCTATGTTGATCTTCTCTTCTCTTATATTCCTGACTTAATTCTAGCAATCGTTCCTTCACCTGGCTGTGAAGTTCCTTCATCACCTCTATGAATTCCTCTTCACTAGCACTCCTAGTCACAGTCTGTTCTGAATCCCTCAGTTCATAAATTCCTCTCAGCTGCATTCCATAAACAATCTGAAACAAACTTTTCCCTATGCTCTGATTCATTGAGTCGTTGTACACAAATTATGTCTGCAGTAATATGTTGTCCCACTGGCTGTGGTGCTCTGTCACCAAGCTTCTCAGTAAGTCTCCTAGACTTCTGTTCACCACTTCTGTCTGTCCATCCATCTGAGGATGATAATCTAAACTAAACAAAAAGTTAGTTCCTAGCTTCTTCCATAAGGTCCTCCAAAAATTCCCTATGAATTTGGTGCCTCGATCCGAAACTATACTCCTTAGTAAGTTGTGAAGTCGAATTACCTCTTTGAAAAACATGTTCGCAATGTGAGTTGCGTCACTGGTTTTCTGACATGGAATGAAGTGTGCCATCTTGGAAAATCTATCCACCACAACAAAGATTGAATCACAACCTCTTTGTGTTCTTGGCAACCCCAATACAAAATCCATGCTAATCGCATCCCATGGCCTCTCCGGTATGGGTAATGGTTGATAGAATCCTGTATTCTATATCTTCCCCTTCGAATGCTAGCAAACTCTACATCTGTCCATGAATCTTTTGACATCTTCTCACATTCCCGACCAAAAATATGACTCATTCAACTTCGCGAACGTCTTGTCGTGACCAAAGTGCCCTGCCAATCCTCCACTGTGTTTTTCCTTCAACAGATTCTTCCTCATGGAGAATTTTGGAATACATAGTTGATTACCTCTGAACAATAATCCTTCCTGGATTATATACTCTATCCATGGGCTTTTTTCTCTAAGAATTGGATTCTCAGCTGCTTCATATGCCTCCTTAAAATCCTGATCATCTCTGTACATGTCCCTGAGATCATCAAAACCTAATGTTTTGACTCTGAACTCCTGCAACAACAAACACTTCCTGCTCAAAGAATCAACAACTTTGTTAGCAGTACCCGAAATATGTTTTATCACAAAAGTGAAATTCTGCATATACTCAACCCATTTGACATGTTTTTGATTCAACTTCTCCTATTGAGTCACAAACTGTAGTGCATGATTATCACTGTATAAGACAAATTCTTTGGGTATCATGTAATGCCTCCATTTCTTCAGTGCCTGTATGACAGCATACCATTCCTTGTCATACGTGGAGTACTTTACTTTCGCCTCGTTCAACTTCTCGCTGAAGTATGCTATCGGCATGTCTTCTTGACTCAATACTGCCCCTATTGCAAATCCGCTTGCATCGCATTTCACCTGAAATGTCTTCTGGAAATCTGGCAACACCAAAACTGGTTGTTCTGTGATTTTCTCTTTCAACAGATTGAAGCTCTTCTTGGCTTCTTCAGTCCAGTGAAAAGACTTGTGTCTTTTTTTCACTATATCCATCATCGCTGCACTAATTCCACTGAAATTGCTGATGAATTTTCGGTAGAAACTAGCCAATCCGTGAAAACTTCTCACCTTGAATACATTCCTTGGTGATGGGCAATTCTTGATCACTTCCACCTTATCTAGATCCATCTTTAACTCATTTGCCTAAATAACAAATCCAAAATAAATGAGATCTGCCTTCATGAATGAGGACTTCTTCATGTTTATCAACTGCTTCTCCTACTGTAGTTTTTGCATCACTGTAGCCAAATGCTTCAGATGCTCCGTTGCTATTTTACTGAAAACCAATATGTCATCCAAATACACATTGACAAATTTCCTGATGAACTCCTTCTGGACTTCTTTCATCAACCTCACGAATGTACTCGACACATTTGTTAAGACAAATGACATAACAAACCATTCATACAACCTCTCATTGGTTTTGAATGCTGTCTTCCATTCGTCACCTTCTCTCATGCAGATCTGGTGATAACCGCTTTTCAAATCAATATTTGAAAAATATTTGGCTCCACTTAAGCAATCCATCAGATCATCCATCCTCAGCAATGGAAATCTGTACCTGATGGTTATCTTATTAATCTCCCTTGAGTCAGTACACATCCTCCTGCCTCCGTCTTTCTTCGGACTGAGTACTGTTGGAACAACACATGGACTCAAGCTCTCTCTGACCAAACCTTTGTCCAACAACTCCTGCACTTGCCTCTTAACCTCTTCATTCTCTTGTAGCGTCAATCTATATGCAGCTTTGTTCGGAAAACTAGCTCCTGGTATGAGATCAATGTGATGACTCACACTTCTGATTGGTGGCAACGAATGAGGTAATTCGTCCAATACAATGTCAACGAACTCTTCCAGCAGTTCCTGAATCTCTTCTGGCAAATCATCCACTTTTTTGCTAGTCAATACAATCTTCAGCTTTCTGACCACAATGAACTATGGATCTTCCTTCTTCTTAACCTCTGTAAGAAGTTCTTTCCCACTCATGAGAAGTACAGTGTTGCTTACTTTAGGCATCACTTCCTTATCCTTTATCAGAAGCAACATGTGTGTCCTCCCATTCTTCTCTAGGGTGTATGTGTTCATTCGCCCATCATGAATCACATTTCTGTCATATTGCCATGGCCTACTCAATAATAGATGACAAACATCCATAGGAATGACATCACATAATATCTTATCATTATATCCTCCTATCTTAAATTCAACTAAACATTGTTTAGTGACATTTACCTGATGTCCCTTTTGTAGCCATGAAACTTTATATGGACTTGGATGTTCAGTCGTCTCCAGCTCCAACTTCTCTACCATCTCGGTTGAAACGATATTATCCGTGCTACCACTGTCCACAATGACCTTGCATACCCTATCTTTCGGCTTGCAAGAAATCCTAAAAATTCTGGTCCTTTGTACTGAACTCTCCACCTCCTTCTCAGGTGTCAAAAGGAATTTTCACATCATAAGCGATCGTCCGCCTTCAGCTTCTTCTGCCTCTACATCCCGCCTCTGTGCTTCGGCGATGTGAGATTATCTAATGTCCTTCTTGTCTAGACACTCATAAGACTTGTGCCCATTCTTTCCACATGTGAAGCATGTGATTACTCCACCTCTTCCTCTTCCCCTACCTCTAGTATGAGGAAAAGTGTTGTTATCAGCATAATCTCCTCTCTGCTCAGTACGCTGTCCTCTTTGTTCAGCATATTGCTGCCCTTTCCGTGAGGTTCCACCTCTCTCTGCCTGTGTTTGAGGTTTCTTCCAATCCTCCTTGGGCTTCTGATATCTATCCTGGGCAACTAATTTGCCTCTGGGCTTACTTCTTCCTCGACCTCTTTGACTCTGCTTTCGGCTCAGCTTCTCTTCTGCTCTGAGAGCCATTTGATAAGCATCTTCCACCGTCCGGATGGTTACCATGCTCATCTCATCCTGAATCTCATATATCAAGCCATTCATATACCTGGCTACTTTTTCATCATTGCTTTCACGATGACCTGCCCTGATATCCAACCTGTAAAATTCTTCTGTATATTCCTTCACTGACATCAACTTCTGTCTCAGGTTCTGCATTCTCCTAAACAGAGAAATTTGGTAATCCTTGGGGATGAATTTTTCTTTCATCTTTGCAATCATCCTGTCCCAGCTCTTAATTTTCTGCTTTCCTTGGCAACACCTATCCGATTCTAGTTCATCCCACCACAATGTTGCATGCCCCTTTAATCTAGTGATAGCATGCTTGAATTTCTTGTCCTCTTTGACATCTACGTAGTTGAAGTAAGTGTCTAGAGCTCTAATCCAGTCTAGAAGCTCTTCTACATCCAGATTTCCCTCATAAACTAGAATGTCCATCTTTGCCTTTGCACCCATTCTTGCAACAGCTTTAAGCAAGCGCTCATTTGCTGCATCTTCTGTTGTGATTTCTTCTTCTCCATGTCCAACATCATATTCATTTTTGGACTCACTGATATCTCCTATATCAGCTGTGCATTTTTGTCTTATCTCCACATCCACAAGTCTGGCACGTATGTTATGAAGATCTCTTTCTACTTCTGGATTCTGCACCTGTCTACCCCTTCCTCTGGACGTCTCCTTTTCCTCCTCTGGATCGGGTGATTGTCTATCTCTTCTCTTTGGCGGCATGGTGAATCTTCCTTCTTCCTGCTACAGAAAGCAAAGAAGCTTTTCTAGGCTCTGATACAAAACTGATGCAGACCGCACCCTCTGCCTCAACAGAGACCTCTGTGCTAACCTCCCGGTCTTAAGGATCGTTCTAACTCTAACTTCGAGCCAGAGCGGCTCCTTCGATTCACCCTTGGAATCTTCCTTAAAATTGGTCCACAGGTCTATTCTGCTCCTCTCAGTCTCTAGGCCGGTCAGTGTTCGCTTCTCGACAGAAGAATAAAAAATCGGGTTTTGGGGTTTTCAAACTCCTGATGTCATGACCCTTTGATTCCCGATCTCTCGATCTCCTATTTCCTGATATACTATAATCTCCGATCAGCCTCTGGGCTAGGCTCGTGATTCACACGACCTCCTTTCACATGACCTCCGTCTTACCACCTTTCGGGATTTAGGGGTTTTTGATGTCAAGATGTAGGCGACCTCTCGTCCTCCAGATTCCTGGCTCGCCAAATCCTGATGTGATGTCACTAGGATGCCCTTTCGCCATAAGACCACTATCAACGATTGTGATCGTTTGATAAAATCAATGACTCCAGATCTCCCTCAGGGTTTCGTGACTTCAAATTCCAAAGTGCTTTTACCTCTGCTTTCCTCGATCTCTCGAAAGCCAATTCCCCGATATGACTCCTCTTCGGGACTTTCTCCGAAAGTCGAAATCGATGCCACGCATCCTCAATGATGGACGGTCCTTGCCGCTTCGGGTTTTTCACCGTGGAAATTCCCGATGCCTCGCTATAATGAGATGACATCAACAGGGTCCCACACGGGACTGTCTTTCCTTTCAGAAAATCAGACTTCGTGATTCTGAAATGCAAGCCCTCCTTGTCTCCCTGACTCGTGAAATACCAATCCCCGACTTCCATCAGATTTCTAACATGCGTCCCAAGTGGATGGACGGTTCAGATCAACCCTCGAGTTTCGCCAATTATATAAACCCAAACCACTTACCTATGTGAGTCTCGATGACCGAAATGCCGATGGGGCTTCCGATCTCGTCCACGTGTCCTGACTGATGGACGGTGCTTATCCTTTGCGGGGTTTCCAACATGGATTTTCCCCGATCACTTGCTCACAGGACTTCCGATTTCGCGAATGCCGAAATCCTGATGGCTACACCTTGAGTCAGAACTTTCCTCCTCCCGTTCACGAAGCTTAAACCTCGTGCAACTCCTGGTCAATCCAACGGCTGACGGGTGTCTGTGTGACGATCTTAGAGTCCACAATCTCCTGAGCTTGAACTCCGGATGTAGTTGTAACCTTCTCGCCTCTCTGGCAGATTTGACGGCTGGCGGGATTTCTCTAATCCTCCCCACAGATTCCTGACCGTGAGTTTCTTTCCCTTGATGACTTCTACGAAGGAAACGAAGGAATCTTCCTTGGACTTATCCGCCTGCGCTACAAAATTCCGATACCCCTCAATGGTTTCAAAATATTTACTCCTCCTGAGCTTCTCACAACTTTGAACCTCAAAGAGGATCTTTGCACGCACTCCTTGTGGAAACTCTCAGACACTTCCAAGTGCTAAACACCTTTGACTCTGCGCACTCCTGCAGTAGCAGTCTCTCACACCTTACTCAGGTTTGTAACCCTGAGACTTTACTTTGCCTACGCACTCCTTGCATGGCTCTTGTGCCCGACTGCACTTCTGCGGAAATGAGAACAAAGGCTACCTATCTGAACCCTCTGTCAACGCACTCCTTGCGGACACTTCGACTGCACTCCTTGCAAGAATTCTTCCTCAGATAGGGAAACAATTGAAACTCATTCCCTCTTCCTTTTAGACTTCAATTTATAACATGAAATCATATACACAACATATCAAAGCAAATGTATAACAGGAAGTAAACATTCATGAGCATATCATTCAACACAGAGAACAACACAAACCATGAATTTGAATCAAAGATTTCTATTAATCCAAATATTTGTACATGGGTGTTCTTACACAGTTCTCTCTCGGCATGCTCTTGCTCTTCCTGGATAATGATACAATACACAATGAGGGTGTCTATATCCCGTTTCCGTCTTGCACTCTAAAACTGTCTATTCTAGAATTAAATTCTATCTAGCTGCATTCACTACTATAAATGCCTTCTACTTACTAAGGATGAGAGCATATGGCTCAAGGTCCGATTACAATATACAAGTGCGCTTCATCTTAATGGCTCATTTAAGATTACGCAACAACTTCAAGGTGTTTTCAAAATTTGTGTTGGCGCTTGTCCAGCTGTCTAATTGTCTCCGCACTGGCTCGCTTGATGTGGGGGATGCTCTTGCATCATTAACATCAGATAGAGACATAATTAGTAGATAGAAACATCGCGTATTTAGACAACAATAATATAATCAACATTGTCGAATAGTTAATAAGTAGTGTAGTTCACTTTTTAATGTTAAGTACATCACTTTTTAATGGACAGTGTATTTTGTTGACAAGCGTGTTTTTTTATTTTGTTGAGCACATTTATTAGTTCATCTTTATGATAATGTTTTTGATAATGATAACGTTTGTAATAGTTCACTCCTTTGCCCTTAGACATCATTCTTAACGGATATTGGGTTATGATTGTTGGAGAAGTTGTTTAATATCTTGCACAATTTAATTTGAGTGAAGTCATCTTGTGCCTTGTCGACTTGTTGCTTGGGTATAGTCTTATGGTCAATTAATTTGGTCTCCTGGCCCGTTGGATTTTTATTGGGTCATTGGTCGAGTTATTTTATGTTGCTCCACGGTTACTATCATGCCTCTCGCCTGGTGACGACATGATTCCTGAAGAGGGGATCATTGCCTGCCCTGACGAAAAGAGGTGAAGGATAACCCGGTCGGAGTCTGTGCTTCCCGATGTGGGAATTGTTCGTTGTAATTGATGTTGACACTTGATTATAATTCCTTAACGTGTTTGGTTTTGTGCGCCATAGAGGTTTCTAGTTCTTGTTCATTGAAACCACTTTGTCGAGTGGTTGATGTTGTCCTCTAGCTTGTAGGCATTGTCTTGCTTGTGTTAGGAGGGTAGTCGTCTCTACATGTCTATTGGTTATCGCATCTTCGTCCAGTTGCATGATGTTCTAGTGTGTTGATTCGTTGATGTCTGTTGCCTGATCTACGTGCGTGGTGTTTGTCATCAAGTCTTGTTGTTAAACTGTTGTCGTCATTGTCTTCCTTCCAAAAAAAAAAAAAAAATCGCACTTGCTTGCGTCGCTTGTAGTCGTAACGATGGGGTTGTTACAACCTTTCTTCTAATTTGATGTGACTATTTATTGATGTGGGAATATATATTTTATGCTAAATTATTTGATATTCTTATGATTCTCTGTGTTATGTCCCCACGGGATGCCTAACCGAATCTTGTGATCGTGCACCTCTTGAGGACATGCGGCACAATGATATTTCTCACTTGGCTACTTGGCAACACCAAGTATACTTTGTCTGGGCTATGCATGTTCACCTAAAGCATACCCATACTATGTTCTAGGCTACGAGTGAATCATCCTCCTACTATAGTGTAACTCACATGTATACTTAGAGGATTTGTTAACAACTTTACACTTAGTCATTTAAAAATGCATTTATGAAACGAAGAGAACACTTGCAAAACAAACAAGAGAAACACATATATAGTGTAGGTGGCACAAAATATTCCTAACACCCGACTAAGTCTTATTATTGCGAAACAATTACAATATGTGCACTACCAACTCCGTTTACAACTTGGGCAGAGTCACACAAATTGCCTCTCCTCATCGAGACACTCATACACAAATTTGTCACTCCAAGGCTCATCCGTTTTAAAAACTTCTGAAACTCTCGTGGTGAACCCCATACACGTTCCCACCATAGACTCACCATCTATTCTCTATCATAATACTTCACATATAATTGCAATTCTATATCATAGCATGCCTCACCCAGACCTACAACAAGAAAAAACCCAAATTGTATCTCCAAATAAGGTCGCCCAAAGTTTGTCCACAAAATCACCTCAAGGAAACACAAGTCCCCCCATGTGGAGTGACTTGGATACTTAAGGGATTTTTCCTCTCTTCGTCTAAGTCTACCATGAAACCTTGACTCCGATATTTCTCTCTTTGTTTTTGTCTTCTGGGTTGTGTGCCTTGTGCTTTTATATGGACTCCAAATGTTACCTTCACAAAATATCATGTCAGTTTGGTGGGTTGCACCCCTTCACGGACCAATGTGCCAAAAAACACTATCGCAATTGTTTGTGGATGCATGTGCCCAAATGAACCCATGCACTCATCAAACTTCGAGTCTCTTGGGACTGATGTTCCCCAACCTTCGGTGCACTCCCTATTTCGACGCTCCCAAAACTCTTTGGTGTTCGCTTTCTCTTCGTCACTTTCATGCCATGCTTTACCTCATGCTTGGGAAAGCTTCTTAGTGCGTTCGTGCGCCCAAGGTCCCCACTTTCCCAACTAGTGCAATTCTTGGGTGCCAAAGTAACCCAAAATTTCATATCCTCCAGGAATTGAGTGAGGGTGCCCATGCCGTTCTAGCCAAACACCTTACCTCCTCCCCCACCTCAAGTCATTTTCATCCCCAAAAGCATCCAAAAAATGTTTGATCTACAAGTATATGCCTGGACTCATGCCCCCATTGCAATTAACTCTATTGGAATCCCCAAGTTTAGTGCTAATTGGAAACTCGAAATTCTACCAAAGTGGAAACCCCAAGTTTCCTTGTAGAGTGGAAACCCAAACTCTTTGACTTGTACTGGAATCATCCTAAAGCTGTGCAACCATCCTCACTACCCTTTTCCCAAAGTTGTGTGTGACCAATATGTCGTATACCTTGGAAAAACATCTCTTCCCCAGCTCTGTCCACAATCTTCAAGATGGCACTGTGTTGCTGTGATGATCACTCTATGTTGTGCTACTATTGTTTCCTCCACCACTGCAACCTTAATCAAAACATAAAAAATTTCTAAGTGTTGAACTAATGTGAAATTTCTACTATGTCAATACTTCAACCAACTCTACCATCTATCCATAGACTGATATCCCCCATGCATTAGAATGATTAGGTATTTATTCCAATCATTATGCCCAAATCATGAGAATGCACTTCCTCATGCGTGAACTTAGTCTTTTCTGTCACATCTCTGTCACTTTCTCCAACTCCAAAGATGAAGGAAAGTGTCTACCCTTTACTCATTGTTTCCATATCCAATCTTTGTCAAGCATATCCTCCATAATGTCTAAGTGTTGCACTTTGAATCGATATGTGCATATATACTTCTACGTCTTCGACACATTCTCATGCACTAACTCTCCAAGTTTTTAACTATTACATATGTACCTTGAGAATACACAACATGCACAAAGTTAGTCACTTCCTTATGCAATTTAGTTCATCCACGCAACAACCTTAGACCAAGGCAAAGTTTCCTCTCACATTGTTTCACTACGAAGCCACCCGAAAACCAAGTCATTTGCGACAACTTAACTCCACTATCCACCTCATGGCACAATTAGACAATCTTCTACACACAGTCTGTATCACATCCAATTATGTGAAGAGTCAATGGAAATCACCGTGCATCTACACATCCCATATTTATTTGCATCTTTGTATATGAAACACCCCATCTATACAA
Organism: Picea glauca; assembly: GCA_000966675.3. Taxonomy (NCBI): domain Eukaryota; kingdom Viridiplantae; phylum Streptophyta; class Pinopsida; order Pinales; family Pinaceae; genus Picea; species Picea glauca. Next base: position 117,146 of record JZKD02S1613769.1, read on the forward strand.
AGAACCATACATCTAGATTGTTTTCGCCCCACTATTTCATCACTCATCCATGTTGCTACATGTATCTCTCTAGGCCTTGGAATGGTTAGCATTCATGTATTGACACTAATTTTCAACAATTTTTTTTTTTTTTTTATAATTCTTGATAAACATGACCTCATGTTGTTATAATTTTTTAACATGTATTTTACTTAAAGCCACTTTAAAGAGTATATTTACTTATATTTTGATTCATATTGTTATCTAATTTTAATTGTCATGGTGATACCATGACAAGATAAGGATTCTTTCTATCCAAACCCATATGACGATTCTTACATCGATTCGATCGCCATCATCAACAACATATCCTCTTATCAACATGTATTATTCCTCTTCCATTAATTATTCTAGTTATAATTAATGGAAGAGGAATAATACATGTTGATAAGAGGATATGTTGTTGATGATGGCGATCGAATCGATGTAAGAATCAACAACATATCCTCTTATCAACATGTATTATTCCTCTTCCATTAATTATTCTAGTTATAATTTTATTCATTGGGATCTTTGCGAGTTAACATATGTATTTATGTTACCTGTT
>JZKD02S1613769.1:123436-134844 GCA_000966675.3 Picea glauca
ACCTCTTCCTTTAACTCACCATTCAAAAATGCAGATTTAACATCTAACTAATGCAACTTCCAATGATACTTTGTAGCTAAAGCGATTAACATTCTGATAGTATTCAATTTATCTATGGTGCAAATGTTTCAGCATAATCAATACCTTCTGTTTGTGAATACCCCTTTGCAACCAGTCTAGCCTTATACTTATCTATACTTGAACAACCACAATTTCTTGTTCATGTCACCCCTGAGCTTAAATGTTTTTTCCATAGGGACTAAAAAATGTATAACCCTTTAGAGAAAAAATCATAGTTTGACTCTTTCTCAAAACCATCAAACTTATATCCTCTTCACAAGTACTCAACAACATCTTGCCTCCTCCGTACTTGTATTTTCTTTTATTACCAAGAAGAAAAGTAACTTGCCTTGGTTTTTTTCCAAGATAGTCTCTTCCCTAACCCTAGGGAATCTTCTTGACCTAATTTGGTGTTAGTTTGTTCCCTCACATACCACATATTTGATAGTAGGTTTACACTTGTCCTCATGGAAAATATTTACTCTGGTAATTTTTATGCCTTTTCTCTCTCCCGTGAAATAAATATTTACTCTTTGTCACTAGATTCTCTAATTAATTTTTTTCTAGTAAATTAAAACAAATTAAAATAATAATTACAAAAATATTAATCATCATCAATGTTTATGATGATATAATTTTTAAATAAGTATTTTTCCAACTTTCACAACATAGCCATCAAAAATTAAGATATTCAAGTGTTTATAAATGGAGGGACATTACATCCTCCCCCGCCTGGAACTAAACATTGTCCTCGATGTTCCAATGTGAGCATCTCAAATATGGAACATAAATGGATAAGTGTTTCTCATGGATTAATCCATCTCCCATGTGGCCTCCTCAGCCTCCACTACACTTTAACTTGAGTGATGGATCAATTATGTTGGATAGTTTCCTTCTTGTCGAGAATGCGTAGTGGTTCCACCTGGAACTCACATTCTGGTTCCACCTGAATCACATTCCAATTTACAATATGAGTCACATCATGTACATACTTATTTAACAATGAAACACAAAATACATTGCGTACTTTAAAATTGGATGGTAGTGCAAGCTAATAGGTGATTGACCCTACTCTCGCAAGTACCTCGAATGGTCCACAATACCATGGTGCCAACTTTGTACTTTTTCCCAATTTGATTGAATTGTTTCTAGGGTTGAATTTAAGATAAATATGCTCTGCTACATTGAATTATGTATATGTGTTCTTTTCAGGTTTGAAAAACTCTTTTGTCTATCCTATGCACTTTTCAAATTCTATTTTTCTTTATAAACACTTGTTTCCATTCTTTTAGATTATCTGGGCCCAAGGTAATTCTGTCAACTGGGTTGTCCCAACTAACAGGTGTTCGACACTTCCTGCCATACATCACGTCAAAGGGTCTCATTTTTAATGATGTATTCTAACAATTATTATATGCAAACACAACTAGATGAAGGTATTCTTCCCACTTTGCGGGGCAATTCATCACATACATCTGCAACATATTCTCTACAATTCGGTTAATCATTTTGGTCTGACTGTTAGTTTGAGGATGATATGCGGTGATAAAATTAAGTTGAGTATCCAAATCACTGCACAAATTATTCCATAATTTTGAAGTGAACTTTGTATCCCTATCTGAAATGATAGGTTTTGGTAAACCGTGCATTCTAAAAATTTCCTTCTTGAAAATATTTGTAATGTTTATATCCTTGTGAGTTGATTTCACTGGAATAAAGTGTGAAACATTAGTGAGTTTGTATACTACTACAATTATAGAGACATTTTTCTTCTTGGTTGTAGGTAGTTCTGTAAGGTTTAGTTCATTTAATACCATTCAATTGCATTTGATTTTATATATGATGTGGCTATGATTCTAACATGGTACCCTCCTCTGTGCAGGGTTCCCTATAACCTTTGGGTGTACTCTATCTCAACAAGGCATGGTTGCAGGTACTTGTTACGTTTAACAACCCACTATGTATACTCTGAAAAGAATGATAACGAGTTTGACCCTGATTCGTCTCTTTCACAAGCTGAACGTTGAGTCTGTTATTCATACATTGGGTTCTATATACGGTGAAGGGTTATTCATATGAGCCTCCTGTATTATTTCTTCATTCTTAGTTAGTAACTTTGTTTTTGGTTACGACTTGTTAAAGTAAATTTATCCACCTCATAGTACGTTGATGGGTCTGGTGCTTTAATAACCAGAGTCATGTATAGAGCACCTAGAACCCAAAATTAGGGTGAGGGTTTGTTTTAATGAATAAACATACTCCCATTTTATTTTATTCTTTCTATCTATTTACATATGACCTTCAATTTGGTCCGGGATTTTAAAAATGAGAACCCTTGAATATTTATAAGTAAAACCTCTAATATTATATTTATATATATAAAGCTCTTGGGTTTCCTTGGCTTTTATTTGCATTTTGCATTGTAATTTTCTAGTTTGCATAGTCTACATTGAATTTATTTAAAGAAATATAGCCTACTAGTTTAACACCATGCTTGGTGGTCACACGTTAAAGTCTTGCATGCATTGTTTACTTCGTGTAAATAAAAAGTTGTTTTTATATTTAAGGCATATAATTTTTGTTATCTATACAAACTATATTTGAAAATAACCATTACATATTAAATAACATATACTATATGCATAAGTATTTACTAATCCCTTACTATGTATAAGTATTTACTAATCCCTTACTATGTATAGGATTTTTTTCCTTCTTAACCACCATTATAATAATGAAATAAATCCTTTCATGATTATCATTATATAATCTCAACTATACTTCTTTTCTTTCTTGTACAATACTTGTAAACAATCTTATAATAATACTTATAAACAATCTTATAATAATATAATAATGCATATATACATCTTGCTATAAATAAACCTACACTATGAATCTTGAAAAAGTATTCTTATTTATTATGGCCATTCAATGTTTAGTAATAAAATCATTAATAAATATAAGACATAAATATCTATTTCTAGTTATAACCAAATATTCTATAGACTATTACTTCTGCATCAAAATCAACAATAAAAGAATATAAGAATGTTTATCTCGAGTCTTAACCAACACTGCAATAACTAGAAATTATTTTATGATACAACTATTTTTCATGTGTTCAAGCATGATAAACATATATGAGTGTTCTTCAAAATTCAAGGGACAAACTGAGTAGAAAATCTATTTCCTCCCAACTATAGACTTGAACAACCACAATTTCTTGTTCATGTCACCCCTGAGCCTAAATATTTATTCCATAGGGACTAAAAAATGTATAACCCTTTAGAGAAAAATTCATAGTTTAACTCTTTGTCAAAACCATCAAATTTATATCCTCTTCACAAGTACTCAACAACATCTTGCCTCCTTCGTACTTGTATTTTCTTGTATTACTAAAAAGAAAAGTAACTTGCCTTGGTCTTTTTCCAAGTTAGTCTCATCCCTAACCCTAGGGAATCTTCTTGGCCTAATTTGGTGTTAGTTTTTTTCCTCACATACCACATATTTGATAGTAGGTTTACACTTGTCCTCATGGAAAATATTTACTCTGGTAGTTTTTATCCCTTTTCTCTCTCCCATGAAATAAATATTTACTCTTTGTAACTAGATTCTCTAATTAATTTGTTTCTAGTAAATTAAACCAAATTTAAATAATAATTACAAAAATATTAATCATCATCAATATTTATGATGATATAATTTTTAAATAAGTATTTTTCCAACTTTCACAACATAGCCATAAAAAATTAAAATATTCAAGTGTTTATAAATGGGGGGGGGCATTACATCCTCCCTTGCCCTGGAACTAAACACTGTCCTCGGTGTTCCAATGTGAGCATCTCAAATATGGAACATAAATGGATAAGTGTTTCTCATGGATTAATCCACCTCCCATGTGGCCTCCTTAGCCTCCACTACACTTTAACCTGAGTGATGGATCAATTCTGCTGGATAGTTTCCTTCTTGTCGAGAATGCGTAGTGGTTCCACCTAGAACTCACATTCTGGTTCCACCTGAATCACATTCCAATTTACAATATGAGTTACATCATGTACATACTTATTTAACAATGAAACACAAAATACATTGTGTAATTTAAAATTGGATGGTAGTGCAAGCTAATAGGCGATTGACCTTATTCTCGCAAGTACCTCGAATGGTCCACAATACCATGGTGCCAACTTTGTACTCTTTCCCAATTTTACAAAATTGTTTCTAGGTTTGAATTTAACATAAATATGCTTTGCTACATTGAATTATGTATATGTGTTCTTTTCAGGTTTGAAAAACGCTTTTGTCTATCCTGTGCACTTTTCAAATTCTATTTTTCTTTATAAACACTTGTTTCCATTCTTTTAGATTAGCTGCGCCCAAGGTAATTCTGTCAACTGGGTTGTCCCAACTAACAGGTGTTCGACACTTCCTGTCATACATCACTTCAAAGGGTCTCGTTTTTAATGATGTATTCTAACAATTCTTATATGCAAACTCAACTAGATGAAGGTATTTTTCCCACTTTGCGGGGCAATTCATCACATACATCTGCAAAATATTCTCTACAATTTGGTTAATCATTTTGGTCCGACTGTTAGTTTGAGGATGATATGCGGTGATAAAATTAAGTTGAGTATCCAAATCACTGCACAAATTATTCCAAAATTTCGAAGTGAACTTTGTATCCCTATCTGAAATGATAGGTTTTGGTAAACCGTGCATTCTAAAAATTTCCTTCTTGAAAATATTTGTAATGTTTATATCCTTGTGAATTGATTTCACCGGAATAAAGTGTGCAAAATTTGTGAGTTTGTATACTACTACCATTATAGAGACATTTTTCTTCTTAGTTGTACGTAGTCCTGTAATGAAATACATACTAATGACTTCCTATTTCCACTCAGGAATGAGTATTTGCAATAATCTAGTTGGGTGACGGTGCTCAACTTTAACTTGATGGCACTCAAGACACCTCGCAAGGTATTCTACTACATCTATTTTCATTTGAGGCCAAAAATATCCTTTCTTCAAGGCTTTTATGGTCTTTTGATAACCTGGGTGACTTGAATAAGGATTCTTATGTACTTCAACTGGTATCAAATTTTTTAATTCGGTGTTGTTTGGAACACAATTTTTGTTTTTTTACTACACTAAACCTTCCTGATTGCAGCTGAATTTTGTTTCTTCCTCAAATTATGTGTTATTCTGAAAATTTTCCTCTAACTTCCTATTAGTTTCATCATTTTTTTCTGCTGATTTAATTTTCTGTTTCAAATTAGTTTGTATATTACCGTTGAAAACTGCATATAGTTTTCTGCAAAGTGCATCTACTATCTTCTTCTCATTTCATTTAATATGTTTTATTTAAAAATCATACTCACTTAGGAAGGCTAAACATATTTCCTGTCTTGCCTTTAAGTTTGACAAATAAAAAATATACTTAAGGATGATATTATCAAATTTTAATAGAAATCTCCTACCCAACCAGTAGTGTCGCAACATTTTTAAAGAATGCATAGTAGCAGTTAATTATAGATCATGTGTTGCATAGTTATTTTCATAAATTTTCATCTTTCGTGATTCATAAGAAATCATATGGTCATCTTGTAACGATACTCCTCCTAGTCCATCTAATAAAGAATTAGTAAAAACCACAAAGTCATTATGTTGGTCTGCAATCTTCAAGATAGGTGTTGTAGTTAACAATTTTTTTTTTTATCTTTTCAAAGATCTCGTGACATTTTTCCATCCATTTAAATTCGATCCCTATTTTCTTCAAGGAGGTTATTGGATAGACAAGTTTTGAAAACCCCTCTATGAACTTACAATAATAGCTTGTGATGCCCATAAAAAATCGGACATCTGACACATCCTTTGGTAGTGGCCAATCTAGGATTTCCTTGACCTTTTGGGGTCAAATGAAATCCCTTCTCCTGAAATTACATGCCCCAAATCTTGTACTTTATCCTGATAAAATTCAAATTTACTGAACTTTGCATATAGTTGATGCTCCCTAATTTTTTGCAAGACCATTCTTAAGTGTTCTTCATGTTCCTCTTTGGTTTTTGAATAAATCAGAATGTCATCTATGAATATGATTACAAATTTGCGTAAATATTTTCTCCACACAATATTCATCAAACACATAAATGTAGCAGGTGTGTTTGTTAAATCAAAAGATACCACTACAAACTCATAGTGTCCTTATCTGGTTCTGAAAGCAATTTTATGAATGTCTTCCTCTTTAATCCTAACCTGATGGTATCTAGACTGTAATTCTATATTAGAGAATATCTTATATCCTCCGACTTGATCATACAAGTCATTGATGTGGGGTAAAGGATAATTGTTCTTAACTGTAATCTTGTTAAGTTTTTTACAATCCAAAAGTTCCATATTTCCTTTTAACAAACAAGACTGGTCCTCCCCATGGAGACACACTAGATCTGGTATACTTCTTATCCTTCAACTCTTGAAGTTCCATCTAAAGTTCAAGTAGTTCTAAAGTACTCATTCGATACAAGCGCTTTGACACTAATGCAACTTCGGGTACCAAGTCTATAGTGAAACATATGTCCCTTCTAGGAGGTAATCCTAAAATTTCCTCCATAAATAGATACTGTAACTGTTTCAATATTGAATCTCCAGTTAACAAACATTTTTTCATTTTCTCTACATTTTCAGATACATGCAAAACATAGATTTCACATCCATTTATTACATTTATTTTAGCTATAAAGAGGAGACTTGTCTTACCAACACCCCCCGTTGTATTCATTTTATCATTCTACTTTGACCAAGATCATCTAATAAATTAAAAGTCTTGTCATGACAATTTACAGTAGCTGCAAGTTTTTCCAGCCAATCCATGCCTATGAGTAAATCATAATATCCTAATGGTAAAATGTTTAGATCTACCTTAATTTCCATTCCATCCATAAACACTGCACATTATTTTACCAAGTCAACAACATTTTGTTTCGTTCATGTAGCTAACTGAACTAGCCAAGACTTCATATGTTTGATTTTATCCATTTTATAGTTTTCTACTACTGTCGGTGAAATATAACTTAGAATTGCACCAGGATCTATTAAAATAGATATAGGTTTTTGTTTAATGATACATTCTATCTCCACCATGGAATATTGATAACCAGATTTTCAATTTTCCAGGGTAGCATTTATCTTATGAAACTTATAATGATTTCATTTACTTGTGTTGCTTCCTGAATGTTATGTAATGCCTGATTTATTTTTTTATTTAAAAGACAGTCGGGGTACAAGTGAGGTTATTTACAACCCCAACACTGAAGAGGTGATATAACTATCTCCTTAATTGCCTTGTTCCCTAAATCAACATGTTTATTACTATTCTGGCACTATGTGATGGTTGACGAGGATGCTTAAATGGTTTCTTCCTAGGATCAAAATTGTCCCTGATTTTATGCATACATGACTTTGTATTTTCATACCTTTATTTAAATTGAGTGAAACATAGTTTAACATGCCTTATTACTTCATCCATTATCTTTGGATTTATAAATTCAATTTAATCTATGCATGCTTGATGCAGACAATGCATGAATAGGTGAACTTTTTCCTTCTCTCCTATGATATATGGTTTGTATCTCATCAAATTCATGAATTTAGTGACAAACTCCTGAATCGACATCTGTCCTAACTTAATATCATGGAACGCCTTAGCCTTTTCATCATAGTACCAGTCTGTGAGATACTTTTCTTTAAAATATTTCTTGAATAATTTCCATTTCAACTCACCACTCCTAATCTTATTAACTATTTTTGTCTCCTTCCACCAAATGGTATCTTTACCATTTAGTTGGTACAAATCTAACCTAGTCCTCAAATTTTCAAGATAATTATAGATTTGGAAATATTTTCCCATGTTCAGAAGCCAAGATATTTCTCTCTCATCAGACTCGCCATAAAAAATGTGTGGTCTGATCTTTTTAAAATCACAAAGCAATTGATTCTCACCCCACTTCCTTTTCTTAGTTTTGGGTAGAGTCTTTTGTAAGGTGTTTTTTTCATAGTTATCCTCACTAATTCCTTCAATTAATAAATCCGTTTTATCACTAATAACTGAATGATCTTTAATCTTGTGTGATTCTTCATTGTAAAGTTCCCTTTTAGCATTGTTGGAATTCTCTCTTATGTTTCTGAATTTTTTATATCAATGACATTTTTACGTAGGATTTCATTCAACTCTTCTTGTTCTTTACTGGCTTTGAGTATTTTTTCATTATCTTGCTTGATACTTTGTAATTAGGTATTTATGCTACACATGGTTTCCAATATCTTATAGATTTATCTTGTGGTTGTTATTTTTTTAGTTCCACATACATGTGGGGACCACTTGGTGTTGATTTACCAGTTTCTTCAATCATGACACTTGTTATTTCATTTTGATATGTCTTGTCTTTAAGAAGAGTTATATATATATAAGGAAAACATATGTTCATTTTGAGCCCATAAAACTGTAGTGTTTGAACCATGCTATGATACCAATGTATAATGACATCAATTTTCAATCAATTATTTTTTAAGAATTCTTGATAAACATGACCTCATGTCGTTATAATTTTAATGACTCTTTTACTTAAAATGGTTAAAGAGCATATTTACTTATATTCTTAATCATATTCTTGTCTAATTGTAATAGTGATACCATGACATGATACAGATTCTTTTTATCCAAGCGCATATGATGATTCTTGCATTGATTCTATTGCCATCATCAACAGCATATCCTCTTATCAACATGTATTATTCCTCTTCCCATTAGTTATTATGGTTATAATTCTATTCATTGGGATATTCGTGAGCTGACGTATATATTTATGTTACATGTAGAGACTTTCCTCACCAATAAGAACTTGATCCATTGCAAAAAACTATAAAGGTAATATTCTCTCATTTAACAAATTATATACCTATAAGTAAATTTGATTTCGTCTTCTATCATTAAATTACTATAACTTTACCATGCTTAACCAATTCACAAAATTATTAATTTTCCGCTCCCACACTAGATTTTAACCTATTATTAAAAGGAAACGATCATATAAGGTATCCAAAATGTTTCCATAGAGGAATACGTCCATATGCACCTTTATTAACATGCTCATGTTTGTTTGGGTATCTGACTTAGGGTTATAATTGGGCGCAAAAATCACAATTATATCCAGTCCCCAATGCATGGTTATTATGGAGCCTTAACTCAAGCATGCACTCGCTAAGCATCGTACGAAGTGTGAACTTGAGTTGTTTGATGTTCGGTGGCTTTGGTTGGAAGATTTAGAATAATCCATGTTGTGTTGCTAGCTTTAGATATGACAATCTATTCACACAAGTACTACCATCACTTAATGACAATGTCTTACGCAATCCTTGTTATAGTTCATTGATATCCAAAACATTGAGGGAGAAGTCACATGGTCTTCTCTGTTTGGTCTTCTCATTCGAGGGTTCTAATGGTTTACTATCCTTACTTGCAGAAAACGTTATCATGGTTCACAATAGTGTAACGACCCATCTAATACGATAACGAATAGTGATGAATAATAGGTAAAACAAAAATTGCATTAGAAAATTAAAAACATCACAACATAATTAATCGCATTACAAGCTTACATTATCATAATTATTAACGACACAAATCAACGCATTAACATAATCGTTAGCGACACATGATCAACACATAATCACAAATAACAACACGATTCAACACATCATGCTCCTGAAGAAAAATACAAATAATTGATCAACCATGTCACTGAACATTTAAAGAACTACTCACTTGACCTATCCAGCATGGTTAGAACCTCCAAAACACATAATAAATGCTCAAGCCCGGGATTCATCCGATTTATTTTGACCACTTAAGGTCCCAGGGATGACGACTTTTATGAGGAACAATTAGGTGTTTACATCCCTTAATCAATCACAACTCATAACTCCATTCTATAATTAACAATCATACATCAACATTATTACATGGTGCAAGAGTAATCTAACTACTAAAACAATCATACATCAACTTTATTTAATCGTGCAAGAGTAAACTAATTTCTAAAACAATCATACATTAACATTACTTGATGGTGCAAAAGTAATCTAGTTACTAAAACGGTCATACATCAACTTTATTTAATGGAACAAGAGTAAACCAACTTCTAAAACAATCATACATCATTCATCAAATATTCATGGCGCAACCAAAATTCTACTATGAACATACATCAATGTAATTGGCGGAATGCCACCTCAGAAGCATTCTACAATAGTCCAACTAGAAATATCGTAAAACATCTGATTGACGCAAATACCATCTATGATGCATTCCAGCAACAATACGATTACAATAACGCATATCATTTAATTGACGTAACATGATATTCTACTATGACAATCATTTTTTAGACAACAATGAATGTAATTGAGTAAAAGAACATTTCATAAAAATAATAATTTAAGAGCGGAAACACAATCTTAATCTCAAGTAGCTTAACTATACATCTCTTTTGGATATCTTCTAGGTATATGTAAGGAGGGGATGCAATCACATATTCATTATGAAAACCCATAAGAAATTCCATCTTCTTTAAGCAACACATTAAATTTTAACAACACCTTTTTCATTACTTATCCATTATGAAACACAATTAAAATCATTCATACTAACCAAACACTAAGAAATTCACTGCCTTATATAGCCAAAAAGAACAACTTAGATAAAATAGAAAAATCATATTACTATAATGGGGATCATCTACTTTATATATCCTTTAATAAGGACATGAGGAATCATCCTAACAAAAAATGATTAAGAGTTCAACTACTTAGCTTCATTTTAAGGACTATAAAATTTATTAATAAAAAAATCAACTTTCACTCATGCTCAACCAAGTTAAGGGTCTTGAAAAAGTCCCAACCAAGTTAAGGGTCTTGAAAAAGGCCCAACCTTTTAAGCAAGGTAAGGGCTCAATCTGCCCTTCTACATTTTCAAGGAAGACCTGACTTATTCAACAATAGAAGAACTTATATACTAAATATAAAATCAAGGTAAATCTAAAGGAAAACCAATTCTTATTAATACACACCCAAAACTAGACTAACCAAAAATTTAGTTGGGATTTTCGTTTTCATTAAAGAGTGAAGAGAAGGTCGAATCTTCCTTATGCCCTGCATGCCAACTCAACTTCCAAAAGGCATAACCAACAACTTGTTAGAGGAGGGAAACATCGCCAAATTAGTAGAACACTATTAATTAAAGTTATCTAAATAAGACAACATTGTTATTTTCATTAAACTGTGGTCCTTAAAAA
>JZKD02S1613769.1:142499-163241 GCA_000966675.3 Picea glauca
GTGTGTAAATATCGTTGGTTTCCTTGTCTTTTATATGCATTGTAATGTTCTAGTTTTCATATTCTACATAGTATTTATTTAAAGTAATATATCCTACCGGTTTAATACCATGCTTTGGGTCACTACATTCTTTCAGATTTAAGTCTTTCGTGCGCTTCTAAATACATAGTTGTTTTTATATTTAAGGCATATCCTTTTTGTTCTCTATACAAACTATACACTATGGAAAATATTAAATAACATATATTGTATGCGTGTAGTATTTACTAATGCCTTATTGTACATTGTAGAGGACTATTTTCCTTCTTCTTTAACACCATTCTAATAACCAATAAATCTCTTGCGTGACTATCATTATATAATCTGAACTATTCTTCTTTGTTTTCTTGTACAATACTTGTAAACAAAATTTCATTTAAATATAAATAATAATATAATAATACATAGATACTTCTTTCTATAAATAAACCTACACTACGAATATTGTAGAACTAGTATTTCTATTTTTTTATGGCCATGCTTCAGATGTATTTTTCTACAATAAAATCATTAATAAATATAACACAAAAATGTCTATTCCTAGTTATAACTAGACATTTCATAGACTATTTATTTTGTATCAAAATCAATAATAAAAAAAACACAAAAACTTTTATCTTGAGTCTTAACCAACATTATAATAACTAGAAATTAATTTCTAATGCTATTATTTTTCATTTTCTATTAGATAAGAGAAAGAAATAAAAAAATATCTGAGTTTGCTTCAAAATTCAAGGAGCAAAATGAGTAGAAAATCTAGTTCCTCCCAACGAGAGACCTGAAAAACTACAATTACATGTTCTTGCCACCCCGAGCCTTAATATTTATTCCATAGGGACTAAAAATTGTATAACCCTTTCCATAAAAACTTAGATTTTGACTCTTTCTCAGATCCTCTTCACAAGTACTCAACAACGTCCTACCTCCTCTATACTTGAATTTTCTTGTAAAACCAAGAGGAAAAATAACTTTCCTATGTCTTTTTTCAAGTTATCCTCATAGGTAACCCTAGGGAATCTTCTAGGCCTAACTTTGTGCTAGCTTGTTCCCTCACATCCCACATATTTGGGAGTAGGTTTACACTTTTCCACATGGACAATATTTAATGGTTTTTATTCCTTTTCACTCTCCCCTAGAATAAAGATTTACTCTTTTTAACTTGATTCTCTAATAAGCTTGTTTCTAGTAAATTAAAATAATAATTACCAAAATATTCACCATCATCAATGTTTATGATGATATAATTTTCAAACAAGTATTTTTCCAACTTTTACAACACAACCATAAAAAATTAAAATATTCAAGTGTTTATAAATGGAGGGAGATTAGAATTCACCCTCAACCATGTTTCCTAAGATAAGAGAAAATCCCATGTCCAATAAATCTTTTCATGTTGTAGTTAGCCTATCCTTACAATCCTCCAATCCAAGGAAACTCCTCAACTCACCTCCTTTTTTCTAGTCACCTCCCCACAACTCAACATATCCGATGAGTGTTTCCAACACACCTACACACCTCATAATTTCCCAATGAAATGTAAAAAATTCTAACATCCTGCTCTTGCGTGCACATGATTTGACTTATTCTTTGAGGACACTTGCATGCAAGTGCTCCAATTTTTAGTATATGATTATTTGTACGCTTATGGATGCTTATGATGATGTTGGATTATAATGTTATGTTATTTGACATCTATGTATAGATAGGTTCTATTGACGAGTTTCTCCTGAGTGTGCATGACACTTGGTAGATTGAGGATTCTGATGGCATCAATGGACCCCCTAGGACTCTGGATTGAGTTTGGGAGTGGACTGTATATGGTTTGGGTATTTTTATTTTTTTCATATGTGACATATGATCGTGTATATTATGATGTTGTTTATGGATCGTTGACATGTTTCATTGATGGATGTAGAATGAAAATTTATTTCTAATCAGACTCACATTAGGAGTAAAGGGGCCATGCACAACAACTAGATATTGAGGGAGAGGTGTGGAAGAAGTCCTTCCATAGCCTACTAGCACTCTCATCATAGCTCTAAGTGTAGGTTAATGATTACCTAGTTCAAGAGATCCACAATACCATGAGGGTAGATTGAGACAGTCGCTCACGAAGATTCTAAGGGGTGTACAATAAGGCAAAGTCCTTATTCCTTAGAGGCCCTTAGTCTCTCACAAGGTCGCTTAATGGAGTGTTGACTCCAAGGGTTGGAAAACCACCAAAATTAGTCGAAGGCAAGTGGCACCTTTGGAGCACGTAGTGCGTCTTGAAGGGCATGTCGCATAAATAAAACATGAACAAAGGAAAGTGGAACCCTTGGAGCACATAGTGTGTCTTGAAGGGCATGTCACATAAATAAAACATGAATAAAGGCGAGTGAAACCCTTGGAGCACAGAGTGCGTCCTGAAGGGAACGTCATGATTTTTTTATAAAAGTGGGTCAATGAACCTAGGTTCCTAGAAAACAATAATTGTTTTGACATGTTCAGCCTTAGAATAATTATTAAATGAGAAATTTTATTAACTATAAAATCTGATTAAAAATTCTAAGCCTACTTAAAAATTTAGCCTAAGTCTAAATAGGGTAAGAAGGCTAAAACTTAAATAATAAATTAATAAAAGGGGGATGAATAAAAAACAAGTTAATAATTAAATAGGATAAAAGTTTTATTTAAGTATTTAATTATATGGTTATGTGCAAGAAATACTAAATTCAAAATTAGGTTAAGAAAGGAAATAAATATAAAAAGAAGGTGTAAGCATAGAGAGGAATCTAGAGTCCAGTTAACTAGAGAAGAATCCCACTTTTAAATCCACATGGAATTAGAAAGGTGTAGTCTTAAATTAGGAATAAATGAATAAAATACAACAATGAGTGATTTAAGGAGCGCTTTTAGGCAATGTGAAGGAAAGTGAATTTTAATTAATTTAAATTTTTGAAATTTCCTTGTGCATCTATTGAGAGGGTGACAAGTGTATGGGGGAGGGGAAATTCTAAAATTTATTAATTAAAATTGAATTAAAATGTGAAAAAGGATTGTGTCTTGGAAAAATTCTATAAAGAAACTAGTAAGGAGGAAAAGAGGATGATCTCTGGTATGCATAAAGTTATGCTACCAGAACTTCTTTGACTGATTTTTCTTGTGGGAGTTGGGATACCTAGCTCGAAAGGAGAGTAGTAGGTTGACCTTACGAGGCGAGCTCAGAGCTATAATTTTCTTTGGTTTTGTGTGTGTGGCCCCTTTGTGGCTCCAGGGGCTAAGGGGGAAGAAGAGAATCCCTAGTGTTGGTTGGGTGGTATCGATGAAGTCTCGACAATTATAAAGGAGAAAGGAGAAATTTCATATGCCGAAGAACATCAACAAGCCATTTCACTGGTTACGGTACACACATTTAATATTGTAATTGTAATTGAGATAAAAATGTGTAATGGGTTTTTGAAATTACTTGGGAAAGTTTGCTTGATATAGTTGGGATTAAATTTAGATGGATTGCCATTCTTGATTATTAGGATTTTCTCACTCGTTGTCATCCTTCCTCAACTCTTGCTCTGAGAGTAAAGAATGTATCTATTGATTAAAATTTTGTTTTCTCCATGGCGATACCCCTGCTCTAAAGTTCAGTAATTGGATCCCTAAGTAATTAATTTTGTTTTTCTCATTGTTGATGAAAGGGGTCTGGCTCTGTGCTTGTAATATCCTCAAAATTTAGAATAATTAAATTCTAAGTGAACTTTAGAATAATTTCTGTTTTTGGAAAATTCAGATTTGGAAATTATTTGCCATTTATGGAAAATCAAAATTTGGAATTTTTGTTATTGTAATTAATTATTTGATCAATGTTGGGCAAAGATTTGAATAGCCAAATTAACCACTTTTATTTTGACACATGTGAACGACAAACTTTTTATAAATTAAATGTTGGAAGACAAATGGAACAACCAGGTTCAAAATAGATGACCATGACTCCATGAGTGGAGAATAGGTTTGAGTTACGTCAAGGATGATTTTTACAAGTGAAAAATGTGGGATCTGACCACTAGAAGCCGCTAAAAATCAGGGATTTGTAAAGCTGGGAATTTCCCAAGGAGGGAAGGAAATACCTAGGCACAAGATGCATATAAAAACAACATATGGAGGAGGCAGGACACTACTTAGTATGTTGGAGAAAGGAAATCTATCTTTGTTGTTATGATCAGTGTGAGTGTGAGCCAAAGGAATTTATGATCTGTGGATGGTGACTATAGCTAAGGAAGATCATTCAGTTTTCCCTTATGGACTCATGGTCAGGATAGGGGGTGAACATGGAAAGTGAAATTGGTTGCTATGTTCTACGGTTGGGTGGAACGTGGTTGTTCCATTTGTATTCTAGCATCAGGTTTCAAATATGTATCTTGACTTGCATTCTTTGTCAATATTATGTTTGATTATTATTGGTTAGGAATGTGATGGTTTATTATAGTTCAAGGATACTATATTGTTTTAATTCAAGCGTGATCATGATATATGTGTGTGTGTGTGTGTGTGTGTGCGTGTGTGTGTGTGCGCGCGCGCTCATCCATATAGAAATAACATAACTATTGTATGTTCCTATTAATCATTAAATATGGTTATACATATATAAATGACTGAATATACATATACATGTGTTCATGCAAATATATGATAGAACTATTGTATATTTTTATATAATAAAATATGTTTTTATTTATATATATATATATATATATATATATATATATATATATATATGACTGTATATACATATATGTGTTCATGCATAAAGGAATGATAAAACTATTGTTATATTCCTATGGACCATTGAATGATATATATATGTTGAGTTATTATTTCAAATCTGTACAAATACCATAGAGAATAGACAGAATGAATAATAGTCC
Organism: Picea glauca; assembly: GCA_000966675.3. NCBI lineage: Eukaryota > Viridiplantae > Streptophyta > Pinopsida > Pinales > Pinaceae > Picea > Picea glauca. Next base: position 147,440 of record JZKD02S1613769.1, read on the forward strand.
ATATATATTCTTTATATTATCTATAACCATAGAAAATAGTGATTTAGTAGTCTACAAATGTATTGAAAAAGTAGTTGTCACATTCAATGAACCTTGTTAAAAATATTTACAAAACAACCTATTTATTCAATTGATCATGGTTCAAATATTACAGTGGAGTACCATAGGAAAAAGACTCCATTACCACTTGTATTGTAGACAAAATCTAAGAAAATGCATAAAATATATACGCATAGATTAGAACTCAAATACCTTTCCAACAAGAGGTTTTTCTTTATCTGATTACCTGGATTTGCACAACCTGCAAAGGAGAAGGATGAGGGCTTAGTAAACTATGCTATCATTTTAATGGAAGTCCAATTTTAAGAATAAAGTCAAGGACAATACTTAGCTTGAGTTCTGCAAAGATTCAGATCTCCTTTTATTCTTTGGCAATAATATACCCACGATCTAGGAGGAAGAGTGGATCCAAAATTGGTTGATGGGTACCCTCGCAAAATAAAATAGGGCCCCATCATTAATTTAATGTAACTATGCATAAATAGTCACTTATAAAACAGATAAAGTGAAAGGAAATAACTAGCATCGAAATAGAATGTGCATTGAATGAGCAAACAAGAAGCACACATTTATATTTCTCTGAACTCTGTGTGTTTTCACTTTTAAATCTTTTAAGCATCTAAAGTGGCACATAAAGATGCATCTTGTGTGTTCACATGTTCAAAAGAGGCGCATAAGAGTTGCGACCTATGTATTATTCCGTTTGAACCACAACAATTAAATAACACTACAGTAAGAACCAAATCCCTCCCGACAGAGAATCGTTTTATAACCAGAGGGTACAGACAAGTTTCATTTCAAATGATTACAACCTTGTTTATATTGCTAATTATATGCACGGAAGATAAATATGAAAATATTTAACAGAGTGTAGATTTAAAAATTCCACAGAGAATGGATACTGCTACAGATATTACACAAAGCATAAATCTACAACTTCTTACAAAGAATTAAATTTACTATACATATATTTACAGAGAGCATAAATTATGATTTCCACAGAGTGTTAACATATTTTACACAAAGCGTAATTACGAATTCCCATAGAGGGTTTTATATTGCTATTTATCATTTTACACTGGATGAACTTTACAAACTTTCCCACAGAGGATCGATTTTACCATAAATAGATTTTCTCTACATGTATACACAAGAACTAATTTACGAATTCCCAGAGAGTTAATATATATATATATATATATATAATACACATAATGTAAATTATGAACATGGGGTTGGTATTTCCATATATATATTTGATGCATGATACACATGATGTAATTTACGAACAAAGGGTTGATATTGCCACACACACACACACACACACATTCTATTTACACAGATTGAAATCTATGAAATTCCCACAGAGGGATTGAAATTTCCCATAGAGGTTTAATGAATATGTATATGTGTAAATTGTAAATATGAAAATCCCCTGCGGCATTTGAAAATAGACAAATCGGGATAGTAAAAATCAACATAACAAGTCCCGGGATTCTTAGGATGAGTTCCAAAGCATAGGACTAGTAGAGTTATAACGATGAAAGGAGACCGACCAGGGTTCAACCCTTAAAACGTTTTCGAGCCGCGAAGAACCGTAATGAGTATGGGGTAGAATAACCACAACTGATCAAGGAGAATATAATAACCTCATGACCTGAACCTTAAACACAGAGGAACCTCATAAGTAACAGGCTTAAGGTGGCACAACGATAATATAATGTAAATCCTCAACAGAGACAAAAAATGGGGAGTATGTTCATATACCTCTCTTATATTACATTGCATCAAAATAGAGTATTCATTCACAATATACATAAGAAACAAAGTTATTTTACTTACCTTGCACATAGAATAACCACATAGGCGTTTCCTTCCCCCATATTTTACCAAGGTTGAGCTTCCCAAGTCGTTGACCATATAGAGCAGGGAAATGTTAGCATACAACGAAAAGGGGCAATTTCACATACATCGCAGAGACAAAATGTTACAAGACCAAAGGGGAAAACAATGAATGAAGGCTACCCTGAGGGCCTCGTAGAGGAGTAAACACAGTAGGTACGCACCACCCCTATGCCATGTGAAGCCATGGATATGGAGAGCCCGCATTGGGCATGGTTTCGTAAGGGTCAGGTCTGAGAGGTACAATACATGCCTCCCCATTAATGAAACAACCATAGGTAAATGGCCATGGGACCAGATCTGACATCCGCCATAAAACAATTTCGAACCTATTCAATGTTGAGCCATGTCACTAGTCGGGTAGGTTTATGGTATAGGTTCTCTGTACTATACAAGGACATACGATGTTATGGTATCCACATACTAATATAAATGTTAAACGATAGGTATATGTGGGGATAGTATAAATGTCATGGTAACATATAAGAGTCTATATGTTAAATGATAGGTATATCATTATACTAAAGTCACATGTGTTATTATATCCATATAATACGTTGTATGTTAGAAGATATACATATAGTCTGGATAGTATTAATGTTTTGATATCCACATAATATTTTGCATGATGAACAATGCACATATTGTTGTAGATAATGTTAGTATTACATGATAGCCTATATGATAAAGGATATATGTATTAATATGGATAGCATTACAGTTATATCCATATGATAGTCGATAATATATATATGGTAAATGATATGTTGAACAATGTATATATTGTTGTAGCTAATGTTGGTAATTACATGATAGACTATATGGTAAAGGATATATATGTATTAATATGGATAGCATTATGGTTATATCCATATGATAGTCGATACAATATATCTTTGGTAAATAATATGTATGTTTTATGGATAGCATGTCTTGACATAGACGTGGTGTTATTTTAAGGAATATGATAGTCCTAGTCAGAATTTTCTTCATTACAAATAAGTATACGATTATAATCCAATAACAACAGTAATATGCTATGCATACAAATAAGTATACGATTAATGATATGTTTAATCCTTGAGCGCTCCCTCGTCCGATACCTACAAGGAACTCATGTCAATCACATGTGTAGGATCACTAATATAATGTCTCAAAATAGATACATGAAATACATCATGCATATGCCTCAAAGAATCAGGCAAGGCTAGTCGATAGGCCACGAGCCCCTTTCTCTCCACAATCTTGAAAGGTCCCACGAACATAGGAGAGAGTTTAGCTCCCTTTCCAAACTTGATCGAACTCTTATGCGGTTTAACCCGCAATAAGACTCGATCACCGACCTCATAACTACGGTCTACTCGGTGTGCATTGACATAACTCTTCTGTCGATCTTGTGCTTCTTTGATCCTTTGTCTTATGGTTTGCATTTGCTCTTCCATTTCTTGGATCACTTATGGTCCCACTAGGACCCTATCCTCAAGCCGATCCCAACTCAAGGGCTTCTGACATGGTCACCCATAAAGAAACTCGAAAGGCACAATCTTAATGGTGCTTTGGTAACTGTTGTTGTAAGCGAACTCTACTAGAGGCAATAATTCCTCCCAATTCTTTTGTTGGTCCATCACGTACATGCGCAACATGTCTTCCAAGGTTTGGTTCGTTCATTCGGTCTGTCCATCAGTCTCTGGGTGATACGCAATGCTAAATTTAAGTTGGGTTCCCAAGGCCTCTTAGAAACTCGTCCAAAATCGTCCAGTAAACACCGATCCTCGATCAGATATAATCCTCTTAGGCACGCCATGCAACCTCACAATCTCACTGATGAAAACTCTCGCTATGTTAGGTGCCTGATACATCGTACGTACAAGAATAAAGTGAGAACTCTTCATCAGAGTGTCTACTACTACAAAAATCGAGTCATGTCTTCTTACCGTCAGTGGAAATCCAACGATAAAATCCATTGAAATAACCTCCCATTTCAATTCCGGGATGGCATGTGGTTGAAGTAATCCTGCTGGGTGTCTATGTTCAGCCTTTACCTGCTGACACTCTAGACATCTGGCCACATAGTTGACTATGTCAGACTTCAATCCATTCCAAAAGAATAAGGGCTTAAGGTCTTCCCTCATCTTCGTAACTCCCGGGTGAGCCATGTAAACTGTTCTATGAGCCTCACTCAGGATCAACATCTTCAACTCATTGTTTGGCGGTACGTAAATCTGACCTTTAAACCTCAATAACCCATTGCTATCAAAAGAAAATCCCTCATATCATGGTACCATCATTGTGTTTTGTCCAATAAATCCCTCGACCTCCTTATACCAGTCGTCGTCACGCTGTAAGGTTAGAATCCTTTCACGTAGATTCATCTGAAGAGGCAACACTGAAAACACGTGTGGCCTATGACTCAAAGCATTTTCCACTCGGTTCACGGTTCCCTTTATGTAAGTAATCTCAAAGTCGTACTCACTAAGAAATTCCGACCAACGCCATTGTCGCACGTTCAGGTCGCTTTGCGTGAAAATGTGTAGTCCACAATGATTCGTCTTTAGTTCAAATTTTCATCCTACAAGGTAGTGTCTCCAAGCCTTCAAGGCATATATGATGGATAATAACTCCAAATCATGCATCGCGTAGTTCTCTTCATGGCTTCTCAGTTTCCTCGAAATGTAAGGAATCACTCGTCCGTCTTGCATTAAGACTCTGCCTAAACCTTCCTTGGATGCGTTTGTGCATACCAAGTAGTCCGCGTCCATGTTAGGGACCTTTAGTATCAGCATTGTTGTCAAAAACTCTTTAAGCCTCTAAAATGCTTCCGCGCATTTCTCGGTCCAAACAAACTTCTTGTTTTTCTTCTGCAATTCTGTGATCGTATTTGCTATCTTCGAAAATCCCTCGACAAACCGTCGATAGTATCCTGCTAAACCCATAAAGCTACGCACCTCCATGACATTCTTCAGTGCTTACCATTCCATAATAGCCTCAACCTTGGCTGGATCCATGACGATACCTTCGCCGGAGATGACATGCCCTAAGTAGTGAATCCTCGATTGATAAAAAGAGAATTTGGACAACTTACCATACAATTTGTTCTCTCGCAGGCACTGTAGTACCAAGCGTAAGTGCTCATCATGCTCCTTTGTTTTCTGAGATTAGATCAAAATATCGTCAATGAAAACTTGGATGAACTTGTCCAAGTACTCGCGGAACACCCCGTTCATCAAACTCATAAATACTCCTGGGGCATTTGTCAGTCCAAACGACAAAATAGTAAAGTTGTAACGTCCAAATCTCATCTTAAAGGTGGTATTAGGGACTTCATCCTCCTTGATCCGCAAATGGTGATACCCTAATCGCAAATCAATCTTGGAGAACACCGTCACACCCTTCATTTGATCGAACAGGTCATCAATTCTTGGTAAGGGATACTGATTCTTGATTGTAGCCTTGTTCAATTGACGGTAGTCAATGCAAAGCCTCCACGATCCGTCCTTCTTCCGAATGAAAATAACAGGTGCACCCCACGATGACACACTAGGACGTATCAGTCCCAGGTCCAACAACTCCTTCAGTTACATTTTCAACTCTTGCAACTCCGGGGTCAACATCCGATAAGGCATTCTTACTATCGGTTCGATCCCTGTTTTTAGGTCTATGGTAAACTCCAATTCCCTTTCCGGAGGCATCCCAAGTAACCCCTCAGGAAATATGTCCATAAACTCTTTCACCACCAGAAGGTGTTCTAGACCTTCTGCTACTCCCTTTTCATTTAGTGCAAGGATCGCATAAATCTTGCACCCCTTGCGCATACTCTTCTGTAACTGTAAGGAAGAGATGAACCTCAGGGAAACTCCCTGGTTCCGTCCTACAATCACACGTCTCTGTCCTTCGTCATCAACCAAGATCAACCATTTCATCTTACAGTTGAGTATTGCCTCATGCGATTCCAACCAATCCATACCAATCACGACATCATAACATCCTAAGATTGTGATGTACAAGTTGACCCTCATGACAAACTCTCCCAGGTTAAGGGCACAACCCATAACTTTTCCTCCAACCTTCTGTTTGGCTCCCGAAGCCATTTCTATGAAGCTAAACTCGTCCTGTTCTACTGCCTTTACCTTAATCCTTTTTAGCACTGCACCAGAAATGAAACTCTCAGTGGCACCTGGGTCTATCAAAATACTAAGGGTCTGGTTAGCGACGATACCTGTCGTCTCGAGCACAGTCGACTGGTGCTCTGCCTGGCAGTTATTCACCACTGCATGAATCCGATGGGCCTTGCCCATATCTCCCACGGTAGTGGGTCCAGCTGATCCAGACACTCTGGTCCTCTCCACAGGACAGTCGCGCTGGTAGTGTGGCTCCCCACATGTCCAACACCCCTTCTTCGTCCCAGTAGTCCTGGTACCCGAAGTAGAAGATGACGGCCCACTGGCCTGGAACCCTGTTCTATTCTACTGAACATGCCTAAACTGCTACTGCTATGGGCGATGTGGCTGCTGGTGCTGTGGTCCCCGATAAGGTGTCCGCTACTGAGGTGGCGGTCATCGGGGTGTGGAGAAAGTGGATCCCCTCTAGAAGCCACGATATCCCAACATATTTCTCGCTGGTGTCTGGTGCTGCTGTGTTCCAGATGAACCCTGCCCTGCTGGTCTCGCTGGAGTCTTGGTTTGACCCACACTGATAATCTCCTCCTCTGCTATGAGGGCCTTCTAGATGACATCATGCAATGTTTGAGGCATCAAAATCCTAACCGTTGCACGCAGGCTTCCGTTAAGGCCGAACACAAACCGGTTGACCTTAAGTTTTTCTGTGTTAAGGTGCAGAGCATACTAGAGCAGCTCCATAAAATGTGCTTCGTACTCGGGCACCGTATGACCTCCCTGTCATAATGCATTGAACTCACTGAGCTGACGCTCAATGAATTCCTCTGAAAGGTACCTCTCTCGGAACTGTTCCTCGAACAATTCCCATGACACATCTTCGACGACCATGTTCAATTGTGGTAGGAGTGTCTTATACCATAGAAGAGCACTCCTCTTTAGTTGAAAGACCACCATGCATACCTTCATGTTGGAGGTATAATCACGAAGTGCGAAGCCCATTGCCATATTCTCCAACCATGTCTCCGCAGCTGCACCATCCGGGGCACCAAAGAACTCGGGAAATTTGACCTTCTCAAGTTCCCTGTGAATGCTACCAATAACGGCCGGTGCGCGTGGTGGAACCTCAATGGGTGTCGGCGCCCTGGTCTCGTCTCTGTCTAATCGGTTGGTCAGTGTCTCGGACATGCGCTAAAAAGACCTCATCATTCCGACAATGTCGCCAACTTCTATCTGCTCTTGTCCGAGAACCTACTCGCCTCCCTGGGGGTTAGACACCTCAGGCACAGATGCTACTGGAGGCGTCGTCCCTCCTCCCCTAGCACCCCATCATCTTCCTCCACGGCGTCCTCTAACCATGATTACCTACACGCACACAATCAACTTGATTAGCAACAGTATAATCAAATCATGTTTTTTTTTTTTTTTTGTGTGTGCGCATGTGTACAAGGATAATAAATACATTCAACTATGCGTCGCCATACGACGATGAACATGACGCATGCAATGTAACGACAACATAAAGATCTAAGACGCATATAAACCTCTGCAACAATCAACCGACAACTAAACGACTGACTCCCCATTCGTCCTACCTTGCAATGGTTAGGACCTCCAAGACACACAAGCAACGCTCAAGCCCAGGTTCCCATCAATTTTAACCATTTAAGGTCTCAGGGCTGGCGACTGTTCTAAAGAACATGGAGGTGTCTACATCCCGCCCGACACAAGCAGACCAAGCACACAAAAGATTACAACCCAGTACAATATTACCTAAACAAGGGGATACAATCTATAAGTGTCTTAAGGCCATTCCAATGCACAACTTTAGATCATAAATCGTCATCAAGGTACTCTCTAGAACAACATTCAAGGGACCTTGTTGTACAAGTCTGAACTTCAACTAGTTTAACATTTTACAAGGAAATTAGTCATTAATTATAATGGTAAATATAATGAATAGTTATAATTGTCAGTTAGCGCAATAATTAACAATTAATCTTTAAGTATAGATCAATAATTAACGAAATATCCTAAAATCATTTGATGCCAACATTGTAAGATTTACATCAACATTCATTTAATGATCTAAACTTATAATTCGATAGACAATAATTAGGAACCAATAATTGTAATCAACAACGCAATGATCATAAATCCATAAATAACGCAATATTCAAAATATTTTATCACAACATAACAAATTAACATTAACCTTAAATCAATGAACTAAATTTATAATTTGGTAGCCAGTAATGGTGAACCAATAAATAACGCAACATCTCAACGATTATATATCCATAACTGATGCTATATCCTAAAATCAATTAACGCAAACATTATAAATAATCATTAACATTAAATTAAACGATGGAAATAATAAAGAAGATCTTAAGAAGTAAAATGTTACAAGACCATTCTCCTTCAATTAGATTATATAAAATATCAAGATTCTATGGAAAGGAAATAGAACTATTCCAGTTTAACAATAAGTTTAAGGCCATCCTCCAAAAATAAACTAGATGAAATAAAAACTAAATATCTAAAACCACCATCTACTACATAAATCCCAATGTGTAAGAAACCCAACATCTATGACTATCATTCGTGACATACAATCCATCGCGCAAGAAGCGAGAAACTAAAACCATCAATATTGCACCCACAATGTCTTAGGGCACCACCTAAATCAACATAAAAAGAATCAATTAAGCCAGTTGGAACTTCGCCAAGGTTAAAAATATAAGTAACATCAACTGTAGGCTAACTAGCTTGACTAAATTTAAAAATGAGCCATTTAGCAATGGACACTAAATGCAACCAGTTCTAGCAAGGTGAATATGCAACCCATCCTTAAACTAACATTTCTTCCAACTAGTCATTACTCTTGATGACAATAGCATCCATATCAACTAGAATGTGGCCATTAAATGAACAATGAAGCGATCACAAGACCCTTATCACAAGCCAATAATAATGCATTTAAAGACAAGGCAAATATAGATCACTGGGCAGTCATCGTAAAGCAAGTGGCAAGGCATGAGCTGAAGGGCAAATGAATTAGGCCTTTAATATTTTGCACTAGTCTGTAAGAGGGAAAAAAAAATAAGGACTCAAGGCAGGGGAAAAACTCGGGCAATTGTAAACCATTGCATCTAGAAATCACAGAAATCATATCCACAATTAAATTTTGCGATGATAAAGTTGGAATTGTTTTGTCAATTGTTTAATTCCAACGCCAATTTACTCAATAAGCATATATTCTATACCATGGAATTTGTTCCCACAATAATCAAATAATTGCAACATCAAAGAAAATCCATGCACAATGACTACACATTCTTAATCATTGAATAATCGATTTATTGATTTCCATTTGTTAAATAGAAAACAAGAAACTAATAAAATATCTGTAATTCAATAGATGGCAAGAACTATCAATAAATTCGCCTTGAAAAATTAAACTGTGAATGACTACAGAGCTGTCTAGATCATCCAAGGAAAAAGATTCGTTGTCAGAAAAAGGTAAGGAAGGGGAGGCGTGGGTAACAGGCCACGGTTCAAGGAAATCAATCCCCAAAAATAAATTTCACCACGCAGCAGGGAACAAAGAGCTGTAATTAAGGGCCAAATCGCTAGAATAATTAATGTGCCAGGAAAAACATGCAGAGGTAACAATGCATGTTTACGCAGAGGTAGAAGTAATAAGGTTTAATAGATTTCGGGCGAAGTTTATGAGGTGGATGAGGTCTGAAGGTTACACGAAACATTGTCAACAAGGAAATTGCCAAAAGCATTATAAAATCTGGGCCGCAATGCAGAGAATCATACCATGTGCAGGCGATTCATAAAATGGGTGATACAGACATATGGCTCCAGCAAAATTCAGAAGGAAATCATAAATTAAATTGGGTTATAGTGGACAACCGTATTGGAAAAGATATACATATACATTACCAGGGCGTAGAAGGGAGAATTACACCAAAAAGAACATGTAACAATGAACTTACCACCCAACTGTAACAAAAAATGCCCACAGTCACATATGAGAAATGCTCCCAGCCATAATTAATACCTACAACGATACAATGCCCGCAGTAATAGAAACGTCCACATTAGATTCAAATCGCCCACAGTCAATAAGGAAAACGCCCACAGTCATACTTAATGCCTACAACGATACAAACGCCAGCAAAAATAAAAAAATGCCCCTCCCGGGACAATAGGCAATCATATAAAAACAAAAATGGCAAACACTGGTATCCTGGGAATTGTCCCGACAGAAGAATGACCCCAGCAAACCGATTGACCCAAAATCCACAGAAAAAAAAAATCTCAACTTAAAACACGGCCCGAAGTATTTCGAAATCCAACACAAATTCACCGAAATCAATTTATAAAATGATAAACCAGGAACTGCATTCACGTGCCAGAGTTTAATATCGTATGTCGTGGTACCCAACGCAACTGCCAACAAATGCCATTGCTGTCACGGTTTCTCTTTTTAAATTTTTCTTTTTTTTTTTCGTTAAGGGAAAGACACGACTATACACATGAACCCTTCTTACAGAACTTCTCCACAATAACACACAATGGTAAATTCACTACGTTTGCATCGCTTCCATGTGCATACAACCATGCAATATAACTATGACAGAGATTGTTAATGACTGTAAATATATACATGCATGATTTAAATGCTAAAATACAACATCCGGGAAAAATACAGCACAAGAGTAATACAAAACATAAAGGTCCCAACCAAGGGACAATAGAACCCAACTAGAACGCTGACCACAATGATATTATGAAATCAATTGAATGGAAGAATCTTAAGACAAAATTCACCCATTAAAATCATCATACGGATCCCTGCATAAATTTCTAATGCATTATACTCTATAAAATAAACGAGCGTACCTTTGCCTTGTCACCCGCCTCGAATGAAGTCCGTGCACTCCGTGCCGCTCCCGCTCGCCGACCGTCGAGACCTCACTGGTACCTCCCAGCCAATCGATAGGGGTACTTTTCTTCCCCCCTTAGCCCCCCGAGATGTAAAGGGGCCACACACTATCCATATGGTACATATAGCTCCCAGCTCGCCTCACAAGGCCAAGCTACCACTCTTATCCAAGATGGGAAAACCCAACTCCCCATAAATAATCAGTCAAGTCACAATTCCGGTAGCGTAATTTTATGCTTACAGTCGATTCCTTTCTTCCTCATCTTCCATTTCTTTTGTAGAGTTTTTAGAACCTCCAACTTTCCCTAAATCAAATTTAAATTAAGTTTTAATAAAAATATTCTAAATATTCTCCTTCGCACAAGTGTCGTCCATCCCCCTCTTTTCTCCAATAATTATTTTCTTTAAATTTATTAAATGTCTCAATTCCCTCACCCACCTAGAGTTTATCCTAAATTTACTCCTTGGTGTTCCTAGATTCTCGTTCAGGTTTAAATAATTTCCCTAAAATGAAGTTGCTAATTTAGTTCATTTTAGAAGGTTCTTAATTGTAGATTCCTTACTATGTTGACCTCGCTTTTTACCATAAGTTCCCTTCTTTCCCTTATTATGTTTCCCCCTATTCCTTAGTTTCCTAATTTTTATTATTCCCTTCTTTCCCCTTTTTATTAGAGCCACAATGGCAGTTGCGCCATTCAATTTATTTATTTAATATCTTTATATACTTTCACAAGTTAAGAATTAATTTCTTCCTTGCAATTTTTAAATCCACTAGTTTTAATTAATTTCTTACTCTCTTCATTTTTCTCCAAAATTTTTATGAAGACTAAGACTATTACTTAAGTGAGATTTAGTTTAAATTTTTATTTTTATTTTTATAGGGTCTTTTTCTTAAGGTTAGACAAAATTTTACCCTAGAGAAGTTTTAGACTTAGGACTTAGAGTCTGAACTGGGCGACATTTAATTAGGGAAGTTGGTTAAGAATTTCTTAATGTGTTAAAAGTCTTAGGGCCATCTAGGTTTGTTCCTTCATCAATATTAACGCGACGTGCCCTTCAGGACGCACCACGTGCTCCAAGGGTGCCACTCGCCTTGTTTGTTTCCTTTGTGCGACGTGCCCTTCAGGATGCACCACGTGCTCCAAGGGTGTTTCTTTTGCGTGACGTTCCCTTCAGGATGCACCACGTGCTCCAAGGGTGCCACTCGACTTGTTTGTTTCCTTTGTGCGACGTGCCCTTCAGGATGCACCACGTGCTCCAAGGGTGCCACTCGCTTCTTGACTGATTGGTAGACATCAATAACCCTTGGAGTCAACATTCCACCAGGTGAACTTGTGGGAGACTAAGGGCTCTAAGGAATAAGGCCCCCGCCTTATTGCACGCCCCTTAGAATCATCGTGAGCGACTGTCACAGTCTGCCCTCACGACATCGTGGATCCTCTCGAACTACGTAATCGTTAACCTACAGTTCGAGCCATGATGGGAGTGCTAGTAGGCTATGGCAGGGCTACTTTCCACACCTCTCCCTCAACCTCTCTGGAAATCGTGTGTGGTCCCTTTACTCCATATGTGAGTCTGGTCGGAAAGATATCGTCAGCCTACATCATCAACAATCGTGTCGGAACATGTCCACATCATATCATCAAATAAAATGTACTAAAATCACAGTAAACAATCAACCCCAAAAGCACACTCCCTGACTCAATCCAGAGTCCAAGGGGTCTCGTCGATGCCTCTGCATCCTCAAAGTCAAAAACTCCGCACACTCAGTAAAACCGAGTCAATAGCACCTGTCCATGTCAAGTAGTAAAACATCAAGTCATCTATCATATCACATCATAGTCAAGGATAAATGTTTTCTTATCATAAAAGTCCAGATCACTTGCGAGCAAGTGTCCTCAAAGAATAAGTTTTCTCAATGTGCCAGAGTGGGATGTTACATTCTTATACAATTATTATTGCTTATACAATTATTATTGGGTGTTTTTCACAATTGTTTTTCTTATAGTATAAACGTTCTACTAACTATTTTTCGGGAGCTTTTATCCAAAATTCAGTAACAAATTATTAAATCGTAGATTTAGGTTTATATTTTTGGGATGAAGATGTATAATTAAGTTTGACAGTGTGTGGTTTTCATTATTGTAAGCCCCCTTTTTTTTAAGTTATTGAAATTGGATGATATATAAAGTTAGAGTTTTTATCAAGCTAAAATTTTATATTGTTGACAACCCACATATATATTGACTACATTTTTATATCTATTATCCCCAATATAGTTGCCAACAAGTTTTTAGAGTTGCCAGCGAGTTTTTTTATCCCCAATATAGTTACACACTTTAATAAACAACAATAGCCTAATCATGCACAGTTCATGTAGATCTCAACGATGAAACAACGACAACATCATTATCGACACTATTAAATAAGGAAAAATTATTGAAGGAGTCTCGTTTTTATTTTGCAACACTTAAGAAAATTTTTTTCGCAAAAATATTCCTTTTAATTACAAGTTCAGGTATAATGAGTTGTTTAAAATCCAATTAAATAGGTTCATGTAAAATAATAAATAGTTTACATATTTTTCTTTATAATAGTGTTGAGTGATAAAAACTACAGGGTTGAAATTCTGGTCAATAACATAACCAGGATTTTATTTCATAATTATAGAAAATTAATTACTGAGACCTATAGAAACGACTAAAGTCTTTCTTCTTTTTATTTCCACACATTGTAATTTTATATTTGCACTTTTCTAAGGAACAATCATGGACAAGTGAGTGTTGGCAACTTACAATTTGAATTTAGAGACATTAATGAATATGGACAAACAATTATGTATTACGCTTACACCTCCTTGATTATATTATTAAATTACTTTTAAAAAATCAAGATAATTGTAGAAGAATTGATCCATATTGTTAACATCAGATAGAGACATAATTAGTATATAGCAGCATCGCGTATTTAGACAATAATAATATAGTCAACATTGTCGAATAGTTAATAAGTAGCGTAGATCACCTTTTAATGTTAAGTACATCACTTTTTAATGGACAATGTATTTTGTTGACAAGCGTGTTTTTTATTTTGTTGAGCGCATTTATTAGTTCACCTTTATGATAATGTTTGTGATAATGATAACGTTTGTAATAGTTCACTCCTTCGCCCTTAGACATCATTATTAATGGATATTGGGTTATGATTGTTGGAGATGACATTTAATATCTTGCAAAATTTAATTTGAGTGAAGTTATCTTGTGCCTTGTCGACTTGTTGCTTGGGTGCGTGGGTATAGTCTTATGGTCAATTAATTTGGTCTCCTGGCCCGTTGGATTTTTATTGGTTCATTGGTCTAGTTATGTTATGTTGCACCACAGTTACTGTCATGCCTCTCACCTAGTGACGACATGATTCCTGAAGAGAGGATCATCGCGTGCCCTGATGGAAAGAGGCAAAGGATAACCTAGCTGGAGTTTGTGCTTCCCAATGTGGGAATTGTTCATTGTAATTGATGTTGACACTTGATTGTAATTCCTTAACGTGTTTATTTTTGTGTGCCATAGAGGTTTCTAGTTCTTGGTCATTGAAGCCACTCTGTCGAGTGGTTGATGTTGTCCTCTAGCTTGTAGGCATTGTCTTGCTTGTGTCGGGAGGGTAGTCGTCTCTACATGTCTATTGGTTATCGCATGTTCATCCAGTTGCATGATGTTCTAGTGTGTTGACTCGTTGATGTATGTTGCCTGATCTGTGTGTGTGGTGCTTTTCATCAATTCTTGTTGTTAAACTATCGTCGTCATTGTCTTCCTTCCAAAAAAAAAAAAAAAATCGCACTTGCTTGCATCGCTTGTAGTCGTAACGACGAGGTCGTTACAACCTTTCTTCTAATTTGATGTGACTATTTATTGATTTGGGAATATATATTTTATGATAAATTATTTGATATTCTTATAATTCTCTGTGTTACTTCCCCACGGGATGCCTAACCAAATATTGTGATCGTGCACCTCTTGAGGACACGGGACACAGTGATATTTCTCACTTGGCTACTTGGCAACACCAAGTATACTTTCTCTGGGATACGCATGTTCACCTAAAGCATACCCATACTATGTTCTAGGCTACGAGCGAATCATCCTCCTACTATAGTGTAACTCACATGTATACTTAGACGATTTGCTAACAACTTTACACTTAGTCATTTAAAAATTCATTTATGAAACGAAGAGAACACTTCTGAAACAAGCAAGAGAAACACATATATAGTGTAGGTGGCACAAAATATTCCTAACACCCGACTAAGTCTTATTATTGCGAAACAATTACAATATGTGAACTACCAACTCGGTTTACAACTTGGGAAGAGTCACACGAATCGCCTCTCATCATCGAGACACTCATACACAAATTTTTCACTCCAAGGCTCATCCGTTTTAAAAACTTTTGAAACTCTTTTGGTGAACCCCATACATGTTCCCACCATAGACTCACCATTTATTCTCTATCATAAGACTTCACATATAATTGTAGTTATATATCATAGCATGCCTCACCCAGACCTACAACAAGACTTCCCCAAATGTATCTCCAAATAAGGTTGCCTAAAGTTTGTCCACAAAATCACCTCAAGGAAACATAGGTCCTCCCATGTGTGTTGGTTGTGGAGCCTGATTATCTTCCTGATTCAGAGGTCCTTGCTTTCAGCCATGTTTATACCCCATGAAGTATTTACACCCCAGAAGTATGTACACTCTTCCACGCGGGG
>JZKD02S1613780.1:13725-27733 GCA_000966675.3 Picea glauca
CATTTCGTTTATGTTCTGCATATTTTATATATCTAGTATCTTGCACGATGATCACTTCGCTAATATAGTTCATTTATTTTACATTGGAATGGTACCTTGTGAGTACACAGTCATTCAGAAGAAACAATTAGTAGTCCACATTGCCAACTTTCAACTTATAGTTGGACAGTTATATAAGAGTGGACCAGATGAGATCTTGAGGAGATGTGTTATGGAGGCAAAAAGACCATTGATTCTTGCAGAAGCTCATGAAGGCATCATAGGAGGACATTATGCCAGGAAAGAAACAATGCAAAAGATTCTCAAAGCTGGCCTCTGGTGGTCTACTTTACACTGGAAGCTAATGAATACTACATAGCCTATGATGTATTTCTAAGAGTAGGAAATACTTCTCGAAGGGATGAGATGCCTTTGGCACCAAAATTAACATTACAAATATTCAAGAAATGGGCCATTGACTTTGTGGGACCTATTAACCCACCGGGAAGGCTCACAGAAGCGAGATACATTATCACTGCGAAAAAATATTTGACCAGATGGGCAGAAGCTAGATAAGTTAAGGATTGTAGTGCAACTATAACAACACAGTTCACATTTGAGGATATTATCACCAGATTTGGTTTCCCAAAGATCCTCATGAGTGATCAAGGCACACAGTTCATCAACAAAACTATTTAATCCTTGACTCAAGAATTTGAAGTTCACCATCAGAAGAGAACTCCATACTAGCCACAGGAGAATGGTACAGTCGAAGCTTTCAATAAGATCTTGGAGACAATGCTGACTAAGATTTGCAGTGTTAACATAGATGATTGGGAATTAAGAATTCTGGCAGTATTATGGGCTTATTGAACTACTTGCAAGAAGTTAACAACACATACTCCATTTAAGTTGGTATATGGCTTGGAAGCAGTCGTACCTATGGAATACTTGGTTCCTAGTTTAAGAATTGCAACATTCATAGGTATGGATGACACTGGCATTGTTCAAAACAGGCTTGTGCAGTTGATGGAACTAGAGGAAGACAGGTTTATTGCAGGATTTCATCAGCAGGTACAAAAAGAATGAAAAAAGGCTTACCATGATAGACATATAAAAAATAAAGCATTTAAGCAAGGAGATTTGGTATTGTTATATGATAGTAAGTTCATAAAGCATCAAGGGAAGTTCAAGACACATTGGCTAGGACCATTTGAGATTTCTTATATCATAGAAGGAGGAGATGCACAGTTGAATACCCTTAATGGAGAATGGAAGGATGTATTAGTGAATGGGAGTCGGATGAAATTGTATTACGACAACCAGCTGAGTTGCAGCTCTCAGTAAAAGCAAAGGAATAATCATATAGGTACCAGGAGCAATTGAAATTAGGTACTAGACACATAAAAAATAGTATGCACATGGTAGGGAGGGACAGAGAATAAATCACAGGCTGCTCCACACAGTCTGCAGTCGAAATGATACAGAAGGGTCAGTCTTGCAGTGACTTGGGATGAGTCACATGTGAGTGTTGGGGGCATGTTGGCCCTTGGTTATGTAAGGAAGTGAAGATTAAGGAGGAAAGGTGAAGTACAAACTATGCGGATGGAAAATAAACCGAGGAGGGATTGAAGTGGTTGATGAAGCAGATAAGAAGGAGCAAAGTAAAGGAAAAACTAGTTGTTGGAATAGAAGATCAAGGAAGATAAAGCATTAAATAAGATGGATCGTGGAAAACTCAACAAGTGGAAAAAGACATCAATGAGTGCTTTGGAGAACCTTACAGAAAAGAAGGAAGAACATGCTGGTGGAGCCCTTAAAACACGGGTCAAGTGGACCTAGGGTTTTGGCACCTAGACTTTGGTCATGCAATGTATAAATAAAGGTATAGAAGACTTGGGAGGGTTCATTCTAGTTCATATATTGTTCATTGTTGGTTATGATTATTGTTGTTGAGAGCAGTATTGAGACTGTATTGTAAGATCTTCAGGTGGGTGCGAAGATCAACCTTGCAGTTGGGTGCGCAGGGAGGGGAGATAAAGAGAGAGAAAGATCTGCAGCTAAGTGCATAGATAGAACTGTATGTTTTCATCTAATATATCAAGAAACATAGTTCTATGGACGTAGCCCTAGGGAGAGGGTGAACCACGTATATCTTGTTGTTCTTTGTGATTGATGTTGTGTTATTTTCCATCTGATATAATGTTATTGTATTATTGTGTTAGATCAGAGACATAACTTGCGAAGTAATATTAGGAGTGGTAAAGGATATCTAGATTGTTGTGTGTTTTTTCCCTGGATTCAATTTTCATTTCCTCTAGTAGTAGAC
The DNA here is from genome assembly GCA_000966675.3 of Picea glauca. NCBI lineage: Eukaryota > Viridiplantae > Streptophyta > Pinopsida > Pinales > Pinaceae > Picea > Picea glauca. The sequence goes on from JZKD02S1613780.1 coordinate 16,034, forward strand.
ACATGTGACATATGTGTCCTGCAACCCCCTATTGCTACTTCAGGTGAGGCTGCATGTTCTTCGCAGGTGTTGATGAAAGGGACAGTAGTTAGGGTTTGTTGGTGTGTTGATAGAGTTGAGCCCTGGGTCTGCCCCTGTGCCAACATATGGAAATAATGGTGATGATACTTTTTCACCTAGGCGATCTAGCCTAGGGTTTTTGGATCAAATATGAAAGTGAGAAAGGATCCATGTGCGAAGGAAGCTGAGTTTTTCATACATGTACGTGGGTTGCAGTGAGAATAATCATGTACGTACATGGTTTGCAGTAGGAACAATCATGTACGTACACATGTTGCAGTGGGAATAGTCATCTATATCCATACAAAGATTATCTAGGAAGGTACAGATCTGTATGGGCTGATAGGGGACATCAACAAGTTGTACAGACGGTCTGCAACATATTTGTGGGCATGAGATATTTCCAGGATAGTGTTGAGATTTTTTTTTCAGTTTTGTATGGTTATTGAAGGACAAGGTTGTCCTCAAATTTTTGGTGATACTTGTACTGAATAAGAGGACAAGGTTGTCCTCATATTTGGTGATATTGTTTTTTTTGGGAGGGCTAGTTGTGTGGTGTGCTTTACCGTGCCAAGAATAGAAAATAGAGAGTTCTCAACCTTAGGCTAGAATTTCCACCATTCAAAATTTCCCTTTGTTGAAAACAACAAGCCACCTAGAACAAGTGAAGAAATACACAAAATATCTTATACCATGTCAGAGATGAATCATCAACAAAAAAATATTGACTGAAATTACATGCAACAGAAACACAGATGAATTAGAGATGAACCATCAACATAAGGTTTTCCTCATATTTTGGTGATATTTGTACTGGTTGAGAGGACTAGGTTGTCCTAAGATTTGGTGATATTGTATTGGTTGGGAGGGATGGTTTTTCCCTCAATATTTCTAAATTTGATAAGGTTACAAGAACATAAATATTGTGTTTCATATGTGTTGAGGATTCATCTATGATCTTTTGTGTTTCTGCTACATGTAATTTCGGTCAATAATTTTTTGTTTATGATTAATCTCTGATTCATCTTGGACATGGTATAAGATATTTTGTGTATGTTTTCACTTGTGCTAGGTGTCTTGGTGTTTTCAACAAAGGGAAACTATGCATGGTGGAAAATATGGCCTAGGGTTGAGGAATATCTATTTTCTGTTCTTGGCATGGAAAAGCACACCACAAGCATGGGAGAGAGAGGCAACTATAGAAGGAAGAAAGTGTATGAGTGGAGCAAGTTGTACAGAAGGGTCCATATAGGTTTTTGTGCATGTACACAGGTTTAAGTGGAAACAGTCGTGTACGTACGTGGGTTGTAGTGGGAATATTCATGTACATACACGGGCTACATTGGGAATAGTCACATACATCCCTACAAATATTCCTAGGCAGTTGCAGGTCCTTATAGGGCTTACAATTGACGTCAGTAGGTCATATAGGAGTTCTACAACATATTTGTGGGCATAATATATTTTTAGGATAGTGTTGAGGTTTGGTTTTTTTATTTTTATGGTTATTGGAGGACAAGGTTGTCCTCATATTTTTGGTGATATTTGTACTAGCTAAGAGGACAAGGTTATCCTCATATTTGGTGATATTGTATTGGTTGGGAGGGATGGTTTTTCCCTCGGGATTTATGAATTTGATAAGGTTACAAGAACATAAATATTGTGTCTTATATGTGTTGATGATTTATCTCTGATCTTTTTTGTTTCCGCTGCATGTAATTTCAATCAATAATTTTCAATGTAAAATTGTTTAGTGACAACAACTAGGGTTTTACTATTAGATCACTAGGAAGCAATTTTTAGATCCAAAAATTAATCACATAAGAGTGTCACATAATAGGTTTGACATTCCACAAGGAGAGGGAAGTGAAGGACAAATGGGTGTTTCTAGAGTCTATGAAGGATCACTTGATTCCTCACGTTTTTTAGAAGACATCGATCAAGGATATGTATGATGCTATGGTAAGTCTATACCAGAATTGGAATACAGACAAAAAGTTGCATTTGAAGCATCAACTTCAAGTTGTCAGGATGTCCAATGAGGACACACTTATGAAATATATTATGAGTATTACACGGATTCTAGATCTGCTTGTGGCCATTGGTGATAAGGTGGAGGACGTTGAGTTGGTGAATATGGTGTTGGGAGGTCTTCACAGGTCTTGGGAACCATTTTTTCAAGGGATATGTGGACAAGAAAATTTACCAAACTTTGATAGACCATGGACTGATTGTATCTAGGAGGAGACCCGATTAGTGTCTAGGGATGATATGGATGGTATGGTGAAGAGTAGCATCCTGCACTAGAAAGGGAAGAAGAGGTTCTCCAAGTAGGAGAGGTTATCCTGGGAGAAGGGATTCTCCTGAGAGAGAAGCATCTCCAGAGCCAAGGCAGAGGAAGGATCTTAGTAAGATCGTATGTTTTGAGTAGCATCACTTTGGTCACTATGATTCACATGTCCACACCAGAGGGGAAGGGGAAGAAGGAAACAAGCATCAATACCAAAGGTTGATGAGGTTGCAGATAGGTTCCAGAGGGATATCTTGTTGGTCTCCTCCCTTTCAAGTACAGTCTCCAATAGGGGGACTTGGTTGGTGGATATCGGAGCATATTTCTACATGACAGGTGCTAGAGAGTTATTTGACACTTTCACCAAGACTGGCTCATACTTGTGTGTGGATCTTGGCATGAGATCCAAGCATGTAGTATGAGGATCTAGTATAGTATCATTCCTATTGGAATCAAGAGAGGTTTTGAGGGTGTCGAATGTGCTATGGGTGCAATAACTTAGGAAGAGTGTTCTCTCAGTCTCAAATATTGAGAGAAAGGGCTATCATATATTCTTTTGAAGGGGAAAAGTGTTGTTTGTGCCTAGATGATATATCTTCAAATCAATGATGATTCTTGGATTTAGGGAGGGAAACCTACATATGTTGAGGGGTCAGTATATGTGTGTTATGTCCAGTAGGAGAAAAGAGAAAGATGAGGAGGAGAAAGTGGATCCACCAGTTGTGAGGAATGTGGCTCCACCAGTAGCATTGAGGGAGTAGGTGGCTCCAAAAGTGGTGAGTCAGGTGGCCCCACCAGTAGCACATAGGGACCAGGTGGATCCACCAGTGGCAAGACATGTGTCCCCACTAGTAGGATAGATGTAGGAGGTGGCTCCACCAGTGGTGAGGTAGGTGGCCCCACCAGTAGCACATAGGGAGCATGTGGCTCCACCATTGATGAGGCAGGTGGCCCCACCGGTAGCACATAGGGAGAAGGTGACTCCACTAGTGATAAGGAAGGTATCCCCACCAATAGTGTCAACTTAGAGGAAGCCATAGTTCATAGGGAGTGAGCCCTTAGGATCCAGTAGAGAGGAGAAACCTCCCGAGACTGTTCATAGGAGATTATAATTAAGAGGAGTTAAACAATTTTAGACGAAGAAAATGGATCTGGAGGTTGTGTAGACTCAGAGGGATTTAGGTGTCAGAGGGAGCAGGAAAAATTAGAGGGAGATTGATCTCAGAGAGAGTCAGTTGGCTCAGAGGGAGACTCAAACATTCAGAGGGAGTTCCCCCTTAGGTTCAGGCAGGAGAGAGGCATATTTGAGGACCGAAAGACACATGTCATGTGTTGAGGAGGCTAGACATGAGGTAAAAAGGTAGGAGGATTATAGGAGATGTGTGTCCTCCATGGATGATTCAATTTTTTTAGAAGGTTTTGCTACAATGATAGAGGAGGAAGCCAGTTAGGAGGATAGGAGAGTAGGATTTTCTTCAATCGCCGAGGGAGTAACCAGTGATATAGATTGGACAATAGGATTTTCTTTAGTGGTTGAGGATGCAACCAGTCAGGAGGAATAGAAAGTGGGATCAACTTTGGCGATAGAGGGAGCAGCCAATCAGGAGGATTAGAGTGTAACTGTGGTAGAGGAGACAAATATACAACTAGATGATGATGGATGGGATACCTCCCTCGCTAAGAGAGAGCGTTGGTTGTTGTAGCTTCGGTAGGTATTTTCACAAGAGGCCAAGGTGGTAGGAACATGGGAATATTTGTTGGCACTAGATTATCCTTTAGTTTTAGTGAAATCGGCCTCGGAATGAGGATAGGTCCTTATGGACAAGTTGATGGGATTTGTGGGATTGTAATTGTTGTTTGTGGAGTTTGATTATCTTCTTTATTAAAAGGTATTTGTTTTCAGCCGTGTTTATACCCCATGAATACTTCACACCCCATAATAATGTACACTCATCCACACGGGGGAGTGCAGGGGGGGTTACCCCCCTTCGGGGTCTGGGGGAAAGCGGGCCCCCGAAGGAAAAATTGCCTTGTAAATGTATATTGTAATTTCATAGTAAATAGGAACTATTCATTATAAGGTCATAGATCTTATGGTATAAGTTATGTTAGGGTTTTTTTCCCTAGAAGGAAACCCTCTTTTATGAGGGAAATGTATTGCGGCTATGTATCATTGCGAATATTGTATTATGTGAGAGGAGACTATGAGAGAAAGAAGATGAAGTTACAATGGGTGTGTTAAAGGTTGTATCCCTTCATTTTCTAGATAATAATAAAGGAAGGACCTGGAAATTTCTCAGGTGTACGTAACCCACATTGGGTGAACCATGTATATCTGTATCTCTATTGTATTGTGTATATTTTGTGTTTTATTTTTGCATTTGTTTTATTTTATTGCTTCACGATCCTTTTTTTCTAACAACTGGTATTAGAGAGAAAAGTAAATTGCAGGAAAAGAGGGTTCCTGGTTCGAGTGGGAGAAATGGAGGAATATGGAAATTTTAGGGTCGAGAAATTCAACGACCAAAACTACCAATTATGGAAGATGAAAATGGAAGATTATTCATATCAGAAGGATATATTCCTACCATTGGGTGGAATAAAAAAGAATACGATGACCATGAAGGATGAATAATGGGATTTTATTTATCCAGGTGGATATCTATGGCCACCACCTATTTCAATTGGCTCAAAATAGTTTTCTGGAAAAAAAAAAAATTTACTATTTTTAGCAGTTTTTCACTTTTGGAGCCGTTTTGAGGCCCTAAACAATGTTTTTTGGGAAAACGGGGAGAAATATGGAAGTTCCTTTGATATTTCCCCCAACATGAATCTCTTCAAACATACCTTTCTAATGGGATATCATACTCCTAAAACAGAGATCGTATGCAAAAGTTACGACCCCAGGAAGTTGATGTACTAACTTACCCAAACGAGACCCACATGACTTTTGGCGCTTCATCTCCTAGGGTTAGGTTTTTGGATTTCTAGGGTTTTTGGAATTCTTGTTTATTGTAAAAATTCCTTCATAGCCTCATTGTAATTTTCTTCTTGTGAATGAGCACAACTATTACATCTCTCCTCAGAGATAAGTCACCACCATTCCAACAAGCTTGTTTCCACTGCATTTTATAGTTTCACCTTGTTTCCTTATTAAATAGAAAACCAATTTGACTGTATCTTTGTTATTTTGTGTTAAGAACCTGTTAATAATCTTTATTCATTTCGTTCTTCTCATAAAATTCAGATCATTGGTATCTGAGCGGTCTTCTCCTTGTCGTCTTGATGCATGTCCCCAACGAGGTCGGAGTACAAAGAGTTGGGTCTCAAGATTATTTCTCTTGAGGACAAAAGCTCTTGCACGCCCAAGCGACCTCTCATGGCAAGAGAAAAGAAATATGATGGTACATGATATCCTTTCAAACTATTTATTGAGTAATCCCTCACGTAACAGAGGAATGAGATGATGGATAGTTTCGCACAAATCCTTCGACGACTACCAACAGGCGATGCATCATCTTCGAGCGGAGGCGTTGCCCCCTTCAAGGTACAAATAAAATTCGACATTACTATATTTGAAGGTCAGATAGACGAAGATGATGTAGACAAGTGGTTGAATTTACTAGAAGGGTGTTTTTCTGTCCACAACTTTTCGAATAGAAAAAATATTACTTTTGTGCTCCTCAAAGTCATTCTCCATGTCAAAGATTGGTGGGAAACTTTATGTGAGAAAAAGGAAATAGATGAAACCTCATTATTTACAGTCACGGTCACCTGGGAATCCTTCAGGGATGTTATTAAGCAACAATACTAGCCTATCGGAAGTTATGATGACTTGTATACCAAATGTAACACACTGCAACAAGAAAGAGACCAAGTAGTGCCATATTTCACAAATATGTTCTTTTGGGCCAGCCTTATTTATGGAAACGTCATGATGTATATGAGTCTAGGCCTCATAGTGTTATTATTACTTTGAACAAGATATTGTACAAGATACCCGAGGCAGTCCCACTTAGTGCTATTTCCTTGATCTCTGCTAAGCAATGTAGGAAGGTCATCTCTCAGATAGGGAAGTTTGTCTTATTCGTGATTTTATCTTAGAATAAGAGAAGTTTCACAGCCACATCCAGGGTATCTACACCCGACCTCTCCACACAACATAAGAAAGTAGAGAAGTTCGTGGAATAATACTCATATATCTTCTCCTCACCTATCGGGGTACCTCTGCACTGCTAGGTCAAGCACCCCATCGATCTAACCCTCGATGCACCACTGCCCAATCGGCCAGTCTATCATCGCTCTCTGTTAGAGAATGAGGAGATCAAGAGACAGATCCAATAACTTCCACAAGGGGCACATCCGTCCCATATCATCACCTTGTGGGAGCCCCCAATCGTGTTAGTACAAAAGAAATATGGAACCTAGTGACTCTGCATTGATTACCGAGCTATGAATAAAATCATAGTTAGAAACTAGTACCTGATTCCCTGAATTGACACCCTCCTTGATCAATTCACAGGGGCCAAATACTTCAGTAAGATTGATCTGAAGTCTGGCTACCACCAGGTCCTGATAAACCAAACAGATGTAAGGAAGACCACCTTCAAGTCAAAGGAAGGCCTTTTTGAATGGTTGGTCATGCCCTTTGGTTTGACAAATGCTCCATCCACTTTCATGATGATGATGGATGATATCCTATGACCATTCACCAATACTTTTTTAGTGTTGTATCTGGTTGACATTCTCATTTACAACAAGACTTGGGCCAAACACTTGTAGCATATTCAACAGGTTCTGCACAACCTACGACAACACAAGCTATATGCCAACTTGGAAAAATGATCATTTGGCATGTACACGGTCCATTACTTGGGCTACATCATTGATCAACATGGTGTACATGTGGATCTAGCCAAGATCCAAGTCATCCATGACTGGCCAGCCCCAACCACACTCACTGAGATTTGAAGCTTCTTGGGCCTTGCCAATTTACACCACAGGTTCATGTTGGGATTCTCCCATATTGCATGGGCCCTCAGCCAAATAACTAGGGGTGGTGGTAAGGAGAAATTTGCGTGGATTCGGTCCCAAAAACAAGTGTTCGATGATTTTAAGTAGCGCTTATGATCAAACCCAGTAATTTCACTACCAAACCTGCAACAACCCTTTGATATTGAGAGAGATGCTTCAAACTATGCTTTGGGTGTCGTTCTCACTCAGCATGATCACCTCGTGGTCTATCATAGTGAGACACTATCAAATGTTGTTCGTACGTACCCTACTTATGACAAATAAATGTGAAAACCCACTTCCAGTGGAGACATTACATTCTTGGGAAGGAGACAGTCATCCACACTAATCATAAGCCACTGCATTTCATGCAGACACAAGGAAAATTGTAGAATGACCGCCATCAAAATTGGTCCACATACTTGCATAAATTCCACCTCAACATCAAGTATAAAATAGAAAGCACCAATCACATTGTTTATTGCCTCAGCATATCGCCAATCGAGGAACTCACCATGGTGCTATAATCTTGCGGCTACGAGGCCTCTGGATGGCCCCAACTCTATGAGATAGACCCAGACTTCGTCACCACCTACTAAATGTTGGGTGCAAACGTAGTTGTCGATAATTTCCATCTTCAGGATGGGTTGTTGTGTCGTTTGGGCCATATCTGTGTTCCATCAAGCGAGTGAGAGAAGATAATCTGGGAATACCACTATAGTTGGGTGGCAGGGCACTTTGGCATCAAAAAGATAGTGGTGATTCTACAAAAACATTTCTACTGGCCGAAACATTGACAAGAGGTCAACACGTATATGAGGTCCCGCACTGCCTGTGCTATTGCCAAACCGACCACTAAGAAACATGGCCTATACACCCCTCTTCCTACTCCTGATGGGGCATGGGAATCCTTCTCAATGAACTACATGTTGGGCCTCCCATCCACCAAGCGGGGAAATGACTATTTTTTTGTGGTTTTTGATCGCTTTTCTAAGATGGCGATTTTGGTTGCCTGCAAGAAGAGCATCACATAAGAGGCCATTGCCAAGCTCTTCTTTGAATGAGTCTGGGTACATTTTGGAATCCCAAAAACCATTGTCTCAAATCAGGACAATCGATTTCTTAGCACATTTTTGTCGAGCCTCTAGTCACTGTTGGACACCAAGCTCACCAAATCCATGGCCTTCCACCCCCAGATAGATGGCCAAATCGAGGTCGTAAATCGAATGATTGTGCATATCCTTCACATGTATAATTCCAAGCACCCTCTCACATGGGATGAGAGCCTTCCCTATGTCAAGCATAGCTACAACCAAGCCCTGCATATCTCAACCAACAACAACCTCTTTCAGGTGGGGTTGGGATTCCAACCATTGGGTCCCATAGATGTTGCACTTCCCCTTGCGATCACCTCGACCGACTCATCTCCTGCTCCAAATGAAGCTGAAAAATCCACCCGGTTCATTGAGTGGATCCATCACATCCTCCAACGGGTTCAGGATATCCTACAAAATTCCAATGACAAGAACAAGCAACGCCATGATCAACATTGGGTGCCACATAAGTTTTAGGTGGGTGAAAAAGTTTGGTTGCACTTGCAGAAATAACTCCTTACAGGACCCCATCGAAAGCTTTGCCCACTCCATTATGGGCCATACACCATCACCAAGTTCATGGGGGATAATTATTTTGAGCTCAACATTCCTCCTTTCCTTGGCCTACACCCAATGTTCAACGTGGATCTCCTTCCCCCTTATTTCCCACCATTATTGGACACCTCAGAAGTAGCAGAACAACTGACACCAATAGAGATCAACCCTGACTGCATACAACAGGCATCCAATGATCATATCATGGAAACACAGATCAAGGGAACTCGACAACAAAGGATCTATATTTATAGAGTCGTCAAAGCAGGGCAACTCCTGCACCAAGGCAAGTGGCTCACCCAGGGCCAAATTCAACAAAAATTTCCTCATCTAATGGGGGAAATCAATGAAATGGAGACCATTTCTTCCTAATGAGGGAGGATTGATATAGGTGGATATCAGTAGCCACCCACTTGTTTCAATTGGCTGAAAACAATTTTCTGGCAATTTTGGTAATTTACTATTTTTAGTAGTTTTTCACTTCTAGAATCGTTTTGAGGCCCTAAACGATGTTTTTTGGGAAAACGGGGAGAAATATGGAAGTTCCTTTGTTATTTCCCCCAAAATGAATCTCCTCAATGATACCTTTCCAATGGGCTATCATACGCCTAAAAAAAAGATCGTATGCAAAAGTTACGACCTCGGGAAGTTGATGTACTAACTTACCCAAACAGGGCCCACATGACTTTTGGCACTTCATCTCCTAGGGTTAGGTTTTTGGATGTCTAGGGTTTTTGGCATTCCTATTTATTGTAAAAATGCCTTCAAATCCTCATTATAATGTTCTTGTTGTGAATGAGAGCAACTGTCACATTTCTCCTCAGAGATAAGACGCCACCATCCCAGTAAGCTTGTTTCCACTGCATTTTACAGTTTCACCTTATTTCCTTATTGAATAGAAAACCAGTTTTATTGTATCTCTGTTATTTTTTGTTAATCACCTATTAATAATCTGTATTCATTTCGTTATGCTCATAAAATCTGGATCGGTTCTTGACAGAAAGGTACTAGGAACGATATGGGTGAGCCTGGCAGCGTCAGTGGCTTTCAATATTTCGAAAGAAAAGACAACAAGGGAGCTGATGGACACATTGGCTAAACTGTATGAAAAAACCTCAGCATCCAATAAGGTATTTCTAGTGAAGATATTATTTAATATGAAAATGTCAGAATGTGGGTTTGTTGCAGATCATTTAAATGAATTTAATACGGTTACTAATCAATTAAGTTCTGTAAACTTGGAATTTGATGATGAGGTCAGGGCTCTTTTAATCTTGTGCTCATTGCTAGAAAGTGGGAACGACTTGGTCATGGATGTAAGTAACTATGTCTCGGGTTCAAACAATTTAAAATTTGATGATATTTTTGGTGTTATCCTTAGTGAGGAAATGCGACGTAAAAGCAAAGGTGAGACATTAGGTAATGCGTTAAACATGGAGAACAGGGGAAGACAGAAGGATAGAGGAAAGGGATCAGGAAACCGTGGGAATTCTAGGAATGGAAGATCCAAATATAGACTTGGAAAGATAGAGTGTTGGAATTGTTGGAAGAAAGGACATCTGAAGAAAGATTGCAGAGCTCCAAAGAAACAAAGAAATGGACAACAGGAGAAAAATCAGGAAGAAAATGTAACAGGTGATGTGTTACAAGATGCTTTGATTCTTTCTGTAGATAATATTTCTGAGTCTTGTGTAGTATATTCAGGGGCTTCATTTCATGTCACACCCCAAATATTTTCTATATTATGTTCAAGGTGATTTTGGACAAGTTCATTTGGGCGATGATGCACCATGAAAAATCGTTTGAATGGGAAAGGAAAAAATAAAGAAAAGGAATGGAAACCAATGGTTGTTGAAAGAGGTAAGACATGTTCCAGACCTAAGGAAAAATGTAATTTCAACAGGGAAATAGGAAAGTGAAGGTTGTATATTCATATTTAAATATAAGGTGTGGAAGGTTACCAAAGGATCATTGGTGATAGCAAAAGGAGATAAGGTAGGTACATTGTATTTATGTACTTGTAATACTGACTCTTATATCTCTTTAGCATCTACAGGAGTGGATACAGAACTGTGGAATCATAGGATTGGACACATGAGTGAGAAGGGGATGCAGATACTTCACAAAATAAATTTGTTTCTAGATCTTAAACAAATTTATTTGGATTTCTGTGAGCATTGTTTTTATGGAAAACATAAGAGACTCATATTTCTCAGATTTGGAAAAGAAAATAAGAGTGAAAGGTTATATCTTGTGCATACATATGTATGGGGACCATATCGGGTATCATCTCTTGGTGGCTCTCATTATTATGTTACTTTTATTGATGATGCAACTAGAAAAACTTGGGTTTATTGCATTCAACAAAAATCTAATGTTTTTGATACTTTTAAGAAATGGAAAGCTTTGCTTGAGACTGAGACAGGAAAAAGGTTGAAGTTTATCAGATAAGACAATGGAGGTGAGTATTGCAAAAAAGTGTTTGATGATTACTATTCATACCATGGCATTCATAGAGAGAAGATAGTTTCGGGAACACCACAAGAAAATGGTGTGTCAGAAAGGATGAACATTGTCAGGCTGCTAAATTGAAGATTTAAATGACCTGAAACACTAAATTGTCAAACCAGGGTAAGTAAACTTAGAGCTGCTACACTGTATGTGTAGGTAAGCTAATTCCTATCTAAA
>JZKD02S1613780.1:31739-55374 GCA_000966675.3 Picea glauca
TCTTGTGAGTTTCAACCTTGTGAGCATCAGAAACAAAACACTTGCAAAATAATCAAGTCTTCAAAAACTAGTGCTCTGATACCAACTTGATCTAAAAATGAAGAAGACTTGAAATATTGAAATTATTTGCAAGTAAATTTTATGTGTTAAAAGAAAATGGATCAACTTTGCAACACATTAATTAAGGGATTAATCATGCAAGATACAAATAAACAACAGCATAATCAATGAACATAAGAACATAAACACAACAATTGATAAAGGAGTTCACCCCTCTCTTGGGCTACATCTCCTGGTCCAGCTTCCAATGGATCATTATTATTAATTGCTCAAAGTGCTCAAAAACATGTTTTACAATGCTCAAACTGACCAACAGAATGCTCCAATGGCTTAAGAGCATCCCAAAACCCCTAGCTGGGCTTTTACGACACCTCAATCGGCCAAAAAATGAAGAAGTTAGGCCTCCTGGAAGTCCCCCCTTCAAGCTTGCTGTCTCTGCATCTACAAAATGCACCCCTGTGTCATGAACCTAGCACCCACACAATTTAAAGCATGAAAACCCAGCACCGGGCGCAACCGCGCCAATGGTGCGAACTGTAGGACGGTTATGGGCGCGCCAGCCCCTAATCACCTAGCACTCGGGCACATGAGGGTCCATATGACCACGCGCATTTACAAAAGGGCTAACTGTTTTATTGGTGAATAAAATAGTGACAAATGGCGGGCACATGGCTATCCGTTGAAACCATTTTAACACTCCCCGTGCCCTTTGCAACGGTGGTCACATACAACACAATAGAACCACGGGCTTTACATTTGAAAACACAAATCCCGCGTGATATATATATATATATATATATATATATATGGTTACATGTAATGAATAATATGACCGTGGGTCGGGGCTAAGCCCCAGCCCGACCCCCAACCAACAATTACACAAACCAAACATATATATATATAACAACCCATATATGCAATAAGGAACAAGCGGCGGTACGATGGTCGGGTGGATTTGTGAAGTTTTTACATGGTGGGGAGGTCCGGGGTTTGAATCCCACAGACTCCATAAAATTTTAATAAACAAACCAATAGCCAATACCGGGGTGCCATGTGGCATTCCATGACTGGGCCACGTGGCACCCAATCACTTGTTCAAACAATGCCATGTGTCAGAATACCATTCTCCCTCAGCTACCAACCAAACACTGCCATGTCATCACATGCCATGTCAGCGTACGGTCGTACAACCCTGCCACGTCAGCCTGTACGGACTGTACAATCAACGTCCTTTTTTTTTACCTGTTTGACATTCTGAACAGATTGCAATATCTCTCGCTCCCGACGTCTTTTTGAGATGAAATGAGTTGCATTGGGTTCGCAACGATGAGTCCTGCACTCTCATCCGGTTTGAAGCGATTCCGAGCACTTTGAATTTTTGAGCAAAATTTGATCCCCTGATCACAAGGAGTATGACATTTCATACTAGTTTTCCCTTATAGTTCTAGGAAGAGGTTGTAGATACTACTATTTACTTAATAAATAGAGGACCTTCAAGTTATTTGGATGGTGGAATTCTAGAGGAGGCATGGACAGGTAAAAAGGTAAACTATTCTTTTTTGAAGACTTTCGGTTGTGAAACATTTCTCCATATTGATAAAGAAAATAGAACAAAGATTGAGGAAAAATCCAAGAAGTGTACCTTTATTGGATACAGTGTTAATGATTTTGGTTATCGCTTATGGGATTATAAAAATCAAAAAATCATTAGGAGTAGAGATGTCATATTCAATGAGAAGGTCATGTACAAATATCATTTGCAGGGAAAGATACAAGAAAAAGAAAAACCAGAATACACAGTGCTTGATGAGATTATTGAAAAAGAAACTCCAAAGGTACTAGAAAATCAAAATGCACAACAATAGAAGCAACAAGTACCTCAAACTCCTGCAAGTGTTGTTATAAGATCTACCAGGTTAAGTAGACCCCTTGAACGATACTCTCCTTCATTGTATTATTTATTATTGACTGATTCTAGTGAACCAGAATGTTATGGAGATGAAATGAAGGTAGACACTAAAAAAAAGTGGGAGAAAGGAATGAAAGAGGAAATGGATTTCCTAGTAAACAACCGGACTTGGGATTTGGTTCAGTTTTGTGTAGAAAAAAAAACATTACAAAATAAATGGGTTTACAAGTTGAAGGAAGAAGATGGAGGCAAAAAGCGATGCAAGGATAGCCTTGTTGTAAAGGGGTTTGCACAAAAGAAAGGTATATATTTTGATGAAATATTTTCTCCTCTTGTTAAAATGACTTCAATTAGCACTATTTTAAGTCTTGTGGTGGTAAAATATTTACATATTGAATAATTAGATGTAAAAAGAACTTTTCTCCATGGGGATTTGGAGGAAGAGATTTATATGAAACAACCATAGGGGTATGACGTCAAAGAGAAGGAAAGTTTGGTATGCAGGTTGAATAAGAGCTTGTATGGCCTAAAGAAATATCTAAGGAAGTGGTATTTGAAGTTTGACAGGTTTATGGCAGAAAAATGTTATAGTAGATGTCAGTCTTATCACTATGTTTATTTTAAAAGGATAGAAAATGGAAGCTATATTATTTTGTTGTTGTATGTAGATGACATGCTTCTTGCAGGGTCTGATATATAGGATATAAATGTGCTCAAGAATAAATTAGCTAATTCATTTTCAATGAAGGATTTGGGTGCTGCAAAGAAAATCCTTGGTATGAGGATAACATGAGACAGGAAAAATCGCAAATTGACATTGTCTCAGGCTGAGTACATAGAGAAGGTGTTGGAGAGGTTTAGAATGCAGAATGAAAAACAAATTAGTACACCTTTGTCTAGCCATTTAAAATTAACTAAGGAAATGTGTCCCAAGACACATGAGGAGATAAAATACATGTCCATGGTCCCTTATTCATCAACAGTTGGCAGCTTGATGTATGCGATGGTTTGCACAAGACCAGATATTGCACATGTAGTGGGATTTGTGAGTAGGTATATGAACAATCCAAGTAAAGAACATTGGGAGGAAGTAAAGTGGATTCTCAAGTATTTGAGAGGTATTTCTACTCATGCATTATGTTTTGGAGGTTCATAAATTTTTCTACAGGGATATGTTGATTCAAATATGGCAGGTGATAAAGATAATAGGAGGAGCACCAGAGGGTATGTTTTTACTATAGGTGGAACAACGATAAGTTGGATTTCAAAACTGAAAAAGGTTTTTTCACTTTCAACAATAGAGACAGAGTATGTTTCTTCTACAAAGGCTAGTAAAGAAATGATTTGGTTACAAAGGTTTATGGAGGAATTGGGAAAGAAGCAGGAGACTAACAGGTTGTATTGTGACAATGAGAGTGCCATTCATCTTTCAAATAACTCAACCTTCCATTCGAAGAATAAGCATATACATCTCAAGTAACATTTCGTACAATCTATCTTGGAAGATGGAAATTTGAAGTTGGAAAGGATACACACTAGCCAAAATCCTGCAGACATGTTAACAAAGGGAGTAACCAGGGAGAGACTAAGTTCATGCTTAGTTTCAGTTGGTCTTCAAGCATGAAGATGAAGATGAGAAATTTTCCAGGTCCAAGAAGGATCATAGTCCATCATATACAATAATGGTGGAGTTGTTGAGATTAGTCTCCAAGTGGGATATTGTTGGTTGTGAAGCCTGATTATCTTCTTGATTTAGAGGTCTTTGTTTTCAACCGTGTTTATACCCCATGAAGACTTTACACCCCAGAAGAATGTACACTCATCCATGCAGGGGAGTGCAGGGGGGGGTTACCCCCCCTACGATGTCTGGGGGGGATATCCCCTCAGATGGGGGGTCCAGGGGCAAGTGGGCCCCTGAAGGAAAAAATTCCTTGTAAATGTATATTGTAATTTCATAGTAAATCTAGACCGTTCATTATAAGGTCGCAGATCTAATGGTATAAGTTATGTTAGGGTTTTTTTCCATATAAGGCAATGCTCTTTTATGAGGGAAATGTATTGCGGCTATGTATCATTTCGAATATTGTATTCTGTGAGAGGAGACTATGAGAGAAATAAGAGGAAGTTATAATGAGTGTGTTGTAGGTTGTATCCCTTCATTTGCTAGATAATAATAAAGGAAGGACCTAGAAATTTATATTATGGACGTAGCCCACACTGGGTGAACCACGTATATATGTGTCTCTATTGTATTGTGTATCTTTTTTGTTTTATTTTATTGCTCTGTGATCTTGTTTTTCTAACAGTAATGGGGTGTCACACCCACAAGGAGGAATAAAATATTCTAATTAATTGTTGAGTTTAAGAAGGGCTCCTAAACTCACTCATGAGACTTGTATATAAAGGAGATATGTCATTGTGACATTTGATCAGAGTGAAAGAATGGAGTTAAATCATACATGAGTGTGCGCTTGTGTTAGGTGGCTTGGTGTTTTCAGCAAAGGGAAATTTTGCATGGTGGAAAATATGGTCTAGGATTGAGAACTCTCTATTTTATGTTCTTTCCAGGGAAAATCACACCACACGTGTGGGAGAGAGAGGAAACTGTAGAGGGAATAAAGAGTACGAGTGGAGCAAGTCGTACGATAGGGTTTGTATAGGTTTTCATGCATGTACGTGGGTTTCAGTGGGAACAATTGTGTACATACACAGGCTGCAGTGGGAACAATCACATACGTACGTTGGATGTAGTGGTAACAGTTGCATACATTCATATAGAGATTCCTAGGTAGGTGCAGGTTCATACAAGGTTGACACACGACGTCATAAGGTCGTATAGGAGGTCTACAACATATTTGTGGGAAGAAGATATTTCAAGGATAGTGTTGAGGTTTGGTTTTCTGATTTGTATGGTTATTGGAGGACAAGTTTGTCCTCATATTTTTTGTGATATTTGTATTGGATGAGAGGAAAAGGTTGTCCTCATATTTTGTGATATTGTATTGGTTGGGAGGGATGGTTTTTCCCTCAAGATTTCTGAATTTGATAAGGTTACAAGAACAAAAATATTGTGTCTCATATGTGTTGATGATTCATCTTTGATCTTTTGTGGTTTTTTTTGCATGTAATTCCAGTCAATAATTTTTTGTTGATGATTCATCTCTAGTTCATCTCTGACATGGTATAATAGCTTTTGTGTATGTTTGCACTTTTGCTAGGTGGTTTGGTGTTTTCAACAAAGGTAAATTCTGCATGGTGGGAAATCTAGCCTAGGGTTGAGGACTCTATTTTATGTTCTTGGAAGGGAAAAGAACACCACCATGTGGGAGAGAGAGGTGGCCGTAGAAGGAAGAAAGTGTATGAGTGGAGCAAGTCCTACGAAAGGGTTTGTGCAGGTTTTCATGCATGTACATGGGTTTCAGTGGGAATATTCACCTACCATATCAGAGCTTAATCAAAGATGATTCATCTATGATATTTTGTGTTTCCGCTGCATGATACTATTATGTGATCTTATGTGAAAAATGACATAAGAATGTATGTGAAAATTTTCAAACCAAGGGAACTTGTTCACCAACAAAAGTGGTTTTCCATGAATTATATCTGACAAAATTCGCCCCATTTGATACAAGAACTTGACACAATAGGGTCTGCTATTATGCAAAGGGGAATGAATTCTCTAGGTGGCCATCAAATAATATCTCACAAATGTTCTATTGGCTTTCGAGCCCTGATTTTTTGGTTCATTTTTCAAGGATTTCTCATGTTCTTTTGGGGGTAGTTGTGCCCAATGGACAAGGACCCAACTCATTTCTATAATGTTTTTTCCAATGAGATAAATAATATCTATAATGGAGAAGACAATGAAAATTTGTGATCTTGGAAAGGATTCCCATTTTCTTGGACAACTTAGGTTTGTCCAACTCAACATTCGTATTTTCCACTAATCATGCTAGAGTATGGTTCTTTCATTTTAGGGTTTCTTCTTCTTACATTTGTTTTAAATTATTGTAAAATATAATATCTACTTTAGTCTCTTGTTATGGGTGTTTTGTGAATGAGTATAACCATCACATCAAATCTTAAAGACAAACTACCATCATTATAGTCTTTTTGTCTTGCTATGTATATTTGCAGTGTTTTCCACTCTTTAATTCATTAATATAATTTGGTTTTCATAACAATACTCTACTTTCAATATTATTCTTGTATTATCTTCATAAAATTGTGTTCTTTGGTAGAGAAGATCATATCAAATCATTAAAAAACAACATATTACATTTATTTTATAGAACATGTTATTCCAAAAAAATGATTTTTGGTTTTTATATAAAATACATGCACATTAATAATTTTATCCATTTAGAATAGACGAGATTCATCAATTATTCTAAAGTAATAATCTTAATCTCATATTACATTATTAATAGATTTCTTACTTAGAAACATTACACAATTACTATTTTAATTTATCTTTATATTCAAATATGCAATCATGCTAGCTATCATTCTCATTCTGATTTATTATTCTAAAATAATAATCTTAATCTCATATTACATTATTAATAAATTTCTTAAATAACATACACAATATTGGAGACATTGCACCATTACTATTTTAATTTATACTTTATCTCCATATTCAAATATGCAATCATGCTAGCTATCATTTGGATTTATTGCTTGTTGAAAATTGTACAACTAGACATTTAACCAACTAAAAATTTGATTTGATTTTGTTTGTAAATAAGATATTTTATTTTTATTTTTCTTTAAAAAATTAAAGAATTTATAAAAATTTGATTTGATTTTGTTTGTAAATAAGATTTTTTTTTTTTTTTTTTTAAATTAAAGAATTTATAAATATGTATGGTGGATAATAAAAATAGATTTGCAAGTTTATTATGTATATTTTCATTTTCTTAAAATTTCTATCCATATCCATATCATTGTAGCTTCACGTTTTCCTATGATTTAACATGGTATGAGTTTTGATAACTTTTTCGCATGGTATGAGTCTGATAAAGACCATGCGAGAAGCCAAGATATCTTGGAAATTCTACGAATTCAATGCGCATAGTTTCTCAAGATAGTTTCTAAGAAGAGACTTCAACATGGCTCAAAATTTTGAAATTTAATGGAGAAAGAAGAGACACTGAAGTAGTGGGTTGTTAAAATAAATGTTCTAAGAAGGTGTTTGCGAATAAAGATTTTGTACTTGTGTTGAAGAAAGAAGAGTATAAGTGAAACTATTCATTGTTTGAACTGAATTGTAGTTGTTTGATTTTTTTATTAGATGAAGAGTGAAGGATGAAGAGGTGAGATGAATGGGTGATGCAAATTTAGAAAGGTGACTTCAATGTGTTTTCAAGTATTGATTGTTTTTCCTAAATGAGTTTTGCAATTTGGTTGTAAATCTTTATTTCCATATGTGAAAGAGATGGTGAGCCTAAGTGGGCCTAATGGTTAAGAACATGTGTTTCATCTTAAGAGGTCACAAGTTCAAATCCAGAGGGGGGTAGGATATGTATATCTTTATAAACTTTACCAATTTGGTGTGCTGGCTTGGCCGATAAAATTTGATTTATTTTGTTTACTTCTAAGGTAAACTTTTGTTTTATAGAAATAAGAGAGATATCCAACCAATTAAAAGTGGTTTGACTTTTAATATTTTCTATCTTTAATTTGTTATAATATATTTTTATTATGGTGATTTTTTAAAATTATATATGTGTTAGTTTTGATTTATTTTGTTTACTTCCATTAAGGTAAACTTTTGTTTTATAGAAATAAGAGAGATATCCAACCAATTAAAAGTGGTTTGACTTTTAATATTTTCTAAGCTTTTATAAATGTAACAACTCTATATTAAATCATATTAAACTAATTTACAAAGTAGTTTTTGGTAAATAATGAAAAACAATTATTACATAATTTATTTTGTTTATTCATATAACGTAAACTTTTGATTTATAAAAAAATTGCAAAATATTTTTTGGTAAATCATGGAAAATAATTTATTTTGTTTACTTATATTGGTAAACTTTTGTTTTATAGAAATAAGAGTGAGACATCCAACCAATTAAAAGTGGTTGGACTTTTAATATTTTCTAAGATTTTATAAATGCAACAATTTTACATTAAATCAATTTGAAAAGTAGTTTTTAGTAAATAATGAAAAAAAATTATTACATAATTATATATATATGAAAAATAGTTTATAGTATCTCTGCAACCACACATTCGACCACTACCTCAAGGTGCTAGGAAAAGATTTTAGGAAATGAAGATTTTTTCAGGAGATATTTGCACGAAATTCTGCCAGAAATTGTTAGATTAGTAGATTCAAGTGATTATTTCTGTAAAATCTTTCTGGAAGTTTTCAACATGCTGAATCCATTTCTACATTCAGAAATAGATTCTGAACAACAAAAAAACAGTAATTCATATAAATTTATATAACTGAATTCAAGCGAAAAAAACCATTTCATAGAACAGCTAACCAATGCTTTTTTGACATTTCCGTTTGGTTTGCAAGTTTATCCAGAGAACAGGTATGGCCATTAAATAATTCAGTTGCTCGTTATCTAAATCTTAGAGTCATGTAAATTCAAAGACAAAGACGTACTGCAAATATATACGGTATACGGTTGGCTTAATGATAAAGTCAAAAACAGTGATTGAAACTGCACTCTTATCCGCTTCCATTGCTTTCCCATACAGTAGCACTGCTTTCTCGTTTGATTACAAAACAGTTATAAAAAAGAAATAACATACAATCGGATTTATGAAGTGCAATATCGGGGATTCTGCCGCATAATTGTACTATGTTGTCTGGGTGCAAAACAAGGATGGACAGATGATGGGTTCGATCCGTGCTTCTTGCCTGAGAGATACTCTATTCAGTGGGCCGAGCCGAGCAGTATTTGGAACCCTGACCGACAGAGGAGGCCATTGAAGTTTAATGCAATTAGCGGTTTGTCGGCTGAGAATCCCATGCAAAATTATTGCCACCCTAGATATGCAGGCGTTGTTTTGTTTTTTTCCAAAACGGATATGAATTATAAAATAGGGCTTTCCCAGTTTTGAAAGATAGTTCACGATAGAGGCGGTGGGGATTTTAAAGCTGCATATGAGCCTTAGTGGGGAGCATGACATGATGGCCATCAACTTTTTGGTTCAGATGTGATTTGCTGGGCAAGTGGGTGCCAAGGCGAGGGTCCTTACCCCATTGTCAGGGCTTAAAGGTGGTGGGATTCCAAGTGAAAGTAAAATTCCCACACAGGTGACTGACACGTAACGAGGGAAGCATTACGTTCTAGACAAATTCCAATCGGAATATTTAATGTTGTCAAGCTTTCATGATGGATTTTGTCAATCATATCAACAGGTAGGACACAGTTTTAGCTATAATTGCATTATTTTTTTAATGAAAAATATAGGATCTATGGTACAGGTCACAAGTTCAAAACTAGAGAGATAGACTATGTATACTTCCATAAATTTTATCAGATCATTGGATAAAGGGGTTTCATACACTAATTTAGTGTCTGGTTTGGGTAACCTTAAAAATAGATTATTATTATTAATATTATTTAATGTACAACATATTAGTTGTTTACCTTAAATTTCACCCTAATAAAAAACAATTATCTTAGACTGAAATTTAAGCTACTCATGTTTGTTGTCCTCTGAAATGTATACATCAGATGTAGATTGATGCAGCTCTTACTTATGGATGGAGTCATAATTTTTTGCATTAAAATGTAAGCCATTCATGTTAGGAATTTAACCAGTTATGTTATGCCTTTTGCAATTTACACATCATTTTATGGGTTTGTATTTTTTTTTAGTTATAAATAGATGGCTATCTAAATGGGTATCAATATTCATTCTACTAAACAACATTAAATGGATTTGAAGCAAATTTGATGATGTTCTATGATCTATATATCCATTCTACTAGACAACATAGAATAGTATAGACAACATAGAATAGTACATTAATTATATAAGCATAAATAGTTGGATTTGAAGCAAATTTGATGATGTTCTATGATCTATATATTACTTGTAACATTCAAAACCAACAACATGTTGCATAAGAGGGTTAATAAGATGGATTTTGTTTTTTATAAACTAACATACATTGAGTGTAGGTGGATTTTCATATACTATCAGTTATAACCTCGCACCTCTTACTTAAGGATAGATTCATATTGATAGGTGGATCTACATAGTATTGTTTATATAGATTTATACTGAGGGATAGATTCATATTGATAGGTGGATCTAAATAGTATTGTTTATATAGATTTATAATGAAAGATAATAGAAGTTGTGTTTTTAAGAGATTCATATTAATAGGTGGATCTACATAATATTGTTTATACAGATTTATAATAAAAAATAATAGAAGTTATGTTTTTAAGAGAATATTTTGGTATTTAATTTTTATTGTTAATAAGTGAATAAATATTTTAATATTTTATGTTATTGGTTTTTGAAGTTTTCTCATATGATAAGGGTGAAATTATTTATTCAATTCAAGTTTTATGGTTGAGTGGAAAACTAAAGCATAAAACATTCTATGATATAGTTGTATATTAACCCTTGATAAGGGTGAAATTACTTATTCAATTCAAGTTTTATGGTTGAGTGGAAAACTAGAGCATAAAACATTCTATGATATAGTTGTATATTAACCCTTGTATGCTAACATGTAGAAAACTCATTGGAAATAACCCACTTTATTAATAAGAGTATTGTTTCTGGCTTCACAAATATGTGCTTAAGCTCTGCTTCGTGTTGGTGTGGAAGTATTGGTATATTTTTTTTTTTTTATTGTAAATCAGGTTCATGAATGTAATTTAAAGGTAATTAAATTTGAAATTATTATTGTTAAGAAGTTTTATTTTTTTAATTTATTAAGTGGTTGTAGTTATAAGGTTATTTAGTGTTTATTGATGATGAATTGTAATTAGGATTTGGCCATAATTATATTGGTTTTGTAAATAACTTTTTTAATGAATTCTTGTTTTTTTTTTGTTTTTTTTTGTTTTTTTTAATGAAAATAAGTGTTATAGATTGTAATATATTTTGAATAATTTTACTTCTAATTAAGTATTGTGGATAAATTGAGTAGTGGTTGTAATGATGTAGATTCTACATACTTCCATCAAGAATAATGGATCATAGGCATCCCCTTAACACCCGACATCAACTTAGGTTTTAGACTTGGGCTATTTGGAACATCTAGTCATAATGTTAGATATAGGTTTTAGATTTGGGTTTTTTGGAACATCTAGTCATAATGGTAGACAAAGGGTTCCTCAACAAGAGAGTTGTCAATATGAATATGAATATGGTAAAAAAAGAAAGAACCAATGAGAAATGCATGGATAATAATTATTTTTAACAAAAACAGTGTCAATAAAGGATTCATAGAAATATGTATGGTCAATAGAAAAAACAAGGACAAATAATATGTTGACAATAATCTTTCCAACAAAACTAGTGTCAACAAATGGTTTCACCAACAAAAATATGGTTGATAGAAGAAATTGTTGACAAGGGATACCTTAATAAGGAGTTTGTTGATGAAAGTAATGCTAATAAATGGTTTGTTGAGAAGGGGCTTCTCAACGGGAATGTATCCAACAAGGTAAGTACCAAAAAGTACATTACCAACAATACAAGTTTAAAGGTCATTAAACTTGAAAATCATTATTGTTGAGAAGTTTTATTCTTTCAATTTATTAAGTGGTTGTAGCCATAAGGTTATTTAGTGTTGATTGATGATGAATTGTGATTATGATTTATTGGTAACTACATTGGTTTTGTAAACAGATTATTTAATGAGTCCTTGTTTATTTATTATGAAAAGAGGTATTAAGAATTGTGATTATCTTGAATAGTTTTACTTGTTCTTAAGTATTGTGATGAAATTGAGTAGTGGTTGTAATGATGTAGATTTTACATACTTCCATAAAAAGGAATGGATCATATTCCTCACATTAATATCAAAATTAACTTAGGTTTTAGACTTGGGTTATTTAGAACATCTAGTCATAATCATTGATGAAGGGTTACTCAACAAGAGAGTTGTTAATAGGAGTATGGTAAAAAAAGGAAGAACCAACAAAGAATGCATGGATATTTTTTTTTTTAACAAAAATAGTTGTAATAAAGGATTCATATACATATGTATGGTCAATAGTATAAAGAATGACAAATAATATGTCGACAATAATATTTCCAACAAAACTAGTGTCAACAAATTGTTTCATCAACAAGAATATGGTGTGTGACTATTTAGGTTTCCACAGTTAGTCATCATGTTAGAGAATGTTCTGGATAAACACTGTGTATGATCTTTTGAAATGTCCAATGTTTTGAGTGGACACTCCACCCATCATCATGGACACTTGAAGATTTCATGTTTGAAATGAGTGTTGAGGTTTGTATTAAATAATGTTGTGTTGTTTGAAGGAAGGGTAATGGGCACGATGAAGGGAAACTGAATCGTTGGATGATGGAATGCCCAACGAAGTAGATTTTTGATAGAAGAAATTGTTGACAAGGGATACATTAATAAGGAGTTTGTTGATGATAATAATGTTGATAAAGGGTTTGTTGACAAGGGGCTTCTCAACATGAATGCAACCAATATGGTAAGTACCAAAAAGCACATGACCAACAACATAAGTTTAAATATTATTAGGATTGAAAATCATTATTATTAAGAAGTTTAATTCTTTCAATTTATTAAGTGGTTGTAGCTATAAGGTTATTTAGTTCTCATTGATGATGAATTTTGATTATGATTTAGTGGTAACTATATTGTTTTTGCAAATAACTTCTTTAATGAGTATTTGTTTATTTATTATGAAAAGAAGTATTATGAATTGTGAATATATCTTGAATAGTTTTACTTGCACTTAAGTATTGTGGAGAAATTTAGTAGTGGTTGTAATGATGTAGCTTCTACATACTTCCATGAAGATTAATGGATCATAGGCATCCCTCTAAAATCCAACATTAACTTAGGTTTTAGACTTGGGTTATTTGGAACATCTAGTCATAGTCGATAAAGGGTTCCTCAAAAAGAGAGTTGTCAATAGAAATATGGTAAAAAAAGGAAGATCCAACAAGGAATGCATGGGTAACAATTTTTTTAACAAAAATAGTTTCAATAAAGGATTCATAGACATATGTATGGTCAATAGAAGAAACAATGAGGAATAATATGTCGACAATAATGTTTCCAACAAAACTAGTGTTAACCAAGGGTTTCATCAACACGAATATGGTTGATAGAAGAAATTATTGACAAGGGATATACTAATAAGGAGTTTGTTGACAAAAGTAATGTTGGTAAAGGGTTTATTTAGAAGGGGCTTCTCAACATGAATGCAGGAAACAAGGTAAGTACCAAAAAACACATTACCAACAAGAAGTTTACCAACAACAACAGTTTAAAGGTAATTAAACTTGAAAATCATTATTGTTAATAAGTTTTATTCTTAAAATTTATTAAGTGGTTGTAGATATAAGTTTATTTAGTGCTCATTGAAGATAAATTATGATTTTGATTTAGTGGTAACTATATTGGTTTTGTAAATAATTTCTTTAATGATTCCTTGCTTATTTATTATGAAAAGAGGTATATGAATTGTGATTACATCTTCAATAGTCTTAATTTCACTTAAGTACTGTGGGGAAATTGAGTAATGGTTGTAATGAGGTAGATTCTACATATTTACATCAATATTAATGTATCATAGGCATCCCCCTAACATCCAAGATCAACTTAGGTTTCAAACTTGGGTTATTTGGAACATGTAGTCATAATCATCAACAAAGGTTCCTCAATAAGAGAGTTGTCAATAGGAGCATGGTACAAAGGGAAGAATCAACAAGAGATACATGGATAACAAGTTTTTTTAACAAAAATAGTGTCAATAAAGGATTCATAGACATATGTATAGTCAATAGAAGAAACAATGCCAAATAATACATCGACAATAATCTTTCCAACAAAACTAGTGTCAACAAATGATTTATCAACAAGAGTATAGTTGATAGAAGAAATTGTTGACAAGGGATACACTAATAAGGAGTTTGTTGATAGAAGTAATGTTGACAAGAGGCTTCTCAACATGAATGTATCCATCAAGGTAAGTACCAAAAATTACATTACCAACAAATTGAAGTTTACCTACAACACATTACCACAAAGAAATTGATTGACAAATATGTCACCAACAAACAATTTATAGGAAAAGTATTACCAACAAACAATTGATTGAAAAATCTATTGTCAACAAAAGAGGTGGTGGTATAGTGATAAATAATAGCATGCTTATTGACAAAGCAATGATTGACAAGAGGAGATTAAATTTGTCAAGGATTTGGATGTTGACAAGATTATGATCGATAAAGCCAATTTCCAATGAATTATTTGGGTCATTGACATTGCATCCTTTGAGGATTGCTTCAAATATTAATTAAAGTGAATAGTGAAAGAAATGATAAAACCCTTGTATCAAGAATATCAATAAGTGAAAATATAATCTCTATAATCACGATCATTGTGTAAAGGATTTTTAATCTATCAATTATAAGGATTGTTGGTGTTAGGTACCAAATGTATTATAATAAGAAAAAACAAAAATATTGCAGCAAATATCTATGGAACAACAAAATATAGATAACCATAAAACAAAAAATGGTACCTTTATTGATAGAGATCCAAGTTCACTTGCCTCTTTGAGGGGGAAACCTCTAGCAGAGCGAAACTCTATTACAATAATTCTCAAACATGAGACTTTCTCATGCCTTCTAATCCTATTTATACTAATTCTATTTTCTAAAGAACATTATAGAGGAAGATATTTCTAGAAGAAAAATCTTCTATAAAATCTTCTTACATTAGACTTTTTCACATTATTAAATAGGCCTTATTAACTATTGTCAGTCTTTATTACATAGAAAATATATTATTCTACCTACGTGAGAGGTTAAAGATGTTAGGTCCCTAACATGCCCTCCCCCTTAAAGAACATCCTTGTCCTCAAGGTTTGAGATGAGGAAATTCTTGCAGAATGGTAGCTGACTCCCATGCGACATGTTTTTATTTCCATTGAACCAACATTTCCTTGATGGTGCATTGACGAAGATGGCCCTTTTGTTGGTCTAGGATTGTTTGTGGCTACAACCAAATGGAACCTTTTTCATCCAACTCAGGGAGACTGGTTTAAGTCTGGAACTTAGTTCCAGTCACTTTATTTAAGCATGAGACATGAAAAATAGGATGGAGCTTTGAATGACTAGGAAGATCTAACTAGTAGGCCACATGCCCCACTCACTTGAGAATTGTATAAGGACCATCAAATTTGGAGGAACGTTTCTGACAATATTTATCTTTGAGCGAAGTTTTCTTATAAGGTTGCAGACAAAGAAACACCTAGTCCCCTTAAATGAATTGAAATTCAGAAAAAACTCGATATACTTTTTACTTCATGTGATTCTGAGCCATGACCAAATTTCCTTTCAGGGTATGGAGAATGGTGGCTCGGACTGCAAGATTTTTGTCATCCTTTTGAACCTTGGAGACACTTGGCATGTATGAGAGATCCGATGGTGGATTTTTCTCGTAGACTGCTTCAAAAGGAGTTATGTGAGTGGTAGTATGGTAATATGTGTTGTACCACCATTCAACTAGGGGTAACCATCAAGCCCATTGATTTTGTCTGCCAGATGAAAAACACCGCAAATATGTTTCTAAAGACTTGTTGACAGCTTTAGTTTGTCCATCAACACGGGGATGATATGCAATGTTGATATGCAATTGGGTACCTTAGATCCTGAACAATTATTTCCAAAAATTGTTGGTGAAAGTTAGATCTCAGTCAGAGACAATAGAATGAGGCATGCCATGGAGTTTGAATATATTATCCATAAAAATTTGAGCCACAGTGGGTGTAGTGAATGGGTGTTGAATAACACATAAATGAACATATTTGGAAAGACGATCTAATACCACCATGATGACTGACTTATTTCTCAATTTAGGTAATCCAACAATGAAATCCATAGAAATATACCTCCAAATAGCAGGGGGAATCGAGAGCGGTTGGAGAGTTCTTGGAGATTTAACTCTTTCTCCCTTATTGTGTTGACAGGGATCACATTCATCCACAAAGATGGGGATGTCTTATTTCATATCGTCCAAGAAAAAAGAACATTTGACCCGTTCGTAGGTTTTGGTAAACCCTGAATGCCCAACTTGGGTGAAGCATGTAACTCAAAAAGCACCATGGATTTAAGGTGCGACTATTTTCTTAAATATAGGTGACATTTATAGAGAAGTTCTTCATTATGCCAAGAGTACCCTGGAGAAGCTTGAGGATACTATTGCAATTTTTGGATCACTCTAGAAAGTGTGGGATTTTGCAACCATCCCTAGAGAATGACTTGAAGCCAATCTGCTACAATGAATGAGAGGGAAAGAGGGACCCTTCATCTTCATATTTCCTTGAAAGAGCATCAACAACCAAATTTTTGTGCCCTTCTTGTAGATGTTCTCATAATCATATCCAAACATCTTGGTCACCCATTTTTGTTGCTTCGGGGATGAAATTATTTGTTCCATAAAATACTTGAGGCTACAATGATAAATTTTGATTTGGAAGCATTGCCCCAATAGATAAGGATGCTAGAGATCCACTGCATGAAAAATATCCAACATTTCCTTTTCATAGGTTGATTGGTCCAAATGTCACTCCGATAGTTGTTTTCTAGTGAAATCCAAAGTTGTATCATCTTGCATGAGGACTTCCCTAATTCTTTTCCTTGACGCATCACATTCTAGGACAAAATTCTTGGTGAATTTGAGTAGTGCCAAGACATGGGTTTTTCACATAGCATCTTTCAAGGCTTGAAAGGAGTGATCAACTAATGGATTCCAACTAGAAGAATTATTTTTAAGGAGAGAAGTGAGAGGAGTTGCAATTTTTCCATAATATTGAAAAAACTTGTGATAATATCCTGTTAAACCCAATAAAACACACAAGATTTTAAGAGTTTTAGGGAAAATCCAATCCTTCATAGCTTCAATTTTATTAGGATACACTCGTACACCATCCTTTCCTACAATACTACCTATGTACTCAACTTCATAGGAACCAAAAGGACATTTAGATTATTTGAGAAAAATGTTGTGCTTCAACAAGAGATGGAGAACTTGATACACATGGGCGAGATGAGCTTGCCAAGTTTAACTATTGATGCGAATATCATCAAAGAAAACTGATACAAAATGACGGAGGAAAGGACATAAGACATGATTGATGAGAATTTGAAAAGTGGAGGGGGCATTACACATGCCAAAGGGCATGACCAAGAACTCATAATGACTCTCATGAGTTCTAAAGGCGGTCTTGGGGATGTTTTCCTCTTTCGTGTGTATCTGGTGGTATCCATAATGGAGATTGTTATGAACATAAAAATACATATAAAAAATTAATTGTTAATCATTAGTTATTTATATTATTAATTATTAACTATTTTTATGTATTTTTCTGTTCATAAAAATACTTAATACTTAATAATATAAATAACTAATGATTAATAAATAATTATTAACTATTTTTATGTATTTTTGTGTTCATAACAGAGATCAAGTTTGGTAAAGTATTGAGCACCACTCAATTCATCCAATAGGTCATCAATGATAGGAATGAGAAATTTGTCTTTGATTGTGAGTTTGTTTAGGGTGCAAAAATTGGAACACATGCACCAAGTGTCATCTTTATTGAGTACCATGACCACAAGAGAAGAATAGGGGTTGGTACTAGGACATATAACTCAAAATTTGAGCAATTCTTGAAAAAAATTATTAATTTCATTATTTTGGGAAAAGGGATGATGATAAGGGTGAACATTTGGAGGAAGAATTCCCAGTACAAGAGGAATGGAATGATCATGGATTCCATGGGAAGGGGGAAGTCCAAGGGGAGTGGTAAAAACAACATGGTGTTGGGAGAGTATAGAGTGTAGGTTAGGATGCATAGAGGGTGTCTCAACGGCTTGAATGGAATGGAGTTAGGAAACAATACCAGAATGATATTTTTTGGGGAGATTTTCCATTCGATGGAAATTGATGATCTTGGGGGAGCTTGTTGTGATTCCTTGGAACTTATATTGTTGTCCCTCTTCTTGGAATTGCATAGTTAATTCCTTAAAATCCAAGAGAATGGGGCTGGGAGTGTGTAACTATTCCGTACCGAGCACAATGTCACAATCTCCCATGTCAATGGAAAACATATGATATTTTAGGTGATACTGACTAATTTGGAGGTGTACATTTTCACAACATCCCCCACATTTCATGGAACTATAATTGGTAATCATGATTTGAAAATTATTGATTGCAAGGATATAGAAATTGATTTTTTGGGCAATGCAACGATGAATAAAATTAAGGGTGTTTCCACTTTCAACTAGGATGATAACTTTTCGATGCTTAATGTAACCAATTAACTTGAGGGTTTGGGGTATAGAGAAGATATTGAGGACATTCAGTGAAATCATCGATTCAAATTTTGGTAGATAAGATGGCATACTAAAATCAATTGGTTGGGGCAACTTGTTCATAGGGGAAACATATGCCTCCTTGATTCAGATTTTATGAGAAGAACAAAAATGAATACAGATTATTATTATTATTAACATAGAGACACAAGAATAACATAGATGCAGTAACAAAGATACAGCAAAATTGGTTTCTATTCAATAACAAAATATGATGAAAATGTTAAATGCAATGAAAAACAAGCTTGTTAGAATGGTGATGGCTTATCTCTTAGAAGAGATGTGACGACTACGCTCATTCGAAAGAAGATGGTTACAATGAGGCTCTCCAAGAATTTTTACAATAAACAAGAGTACCAAAAAACTAGACATAAAAAAAAATAACCCTAGGAGAAGAATCGCCAAAAGTCATGTGGGCCCCATTGGGGTAAGCTAATACATTATTTTCTTGGGGTTGTAACTTTTGCATATGATCTTTGTTTTAGGTGCACGATAGCCCATTGGAAAGGTATATCTGAGAAATACACATTTTTCCATCATAATCATACTCCATCTATAGACGAACTATGGTGAGCCCTAAAAATGTTTTTTACGGCCTCAAAACGACCCCAGAAGTCAGGGACCCGAAAACTAGGAAAAAACTGCCAAACTGGAAAACTGCCAAAATGAGCCAGTTGGAATAGGTGGGAGGCCAAAGAAATACAACTAGATTAATCCTCCCCCCTTAGGAAGCAATGGTCTCCATTTCATTGAGTGGCCCCATCAGATGAGGAAATCTATGCTGAATTTGGCCCCGGGTGAGCCACTTGCCTTGGTGTAGGAGTTGCCCTACTTTGAAAACCCGATAAAGCCAGATCCTTTGTCGGCTAGTTCCCTTGACTTGTGTGTCAACAATCTGATCATTGGATGTTTGTTGCATGTAGTCTGGGTTGAGCTCTTTTGGTTTCAACTGTTCTTCTATCTCTGAGATGTCCAACAATGGTGGGAAGTATGGACGAAGGAGATCCACGTTGAACACTGGGTGCAGACAAAGGAAAGGAGGAATGTTGAGCTCAAAAGCATTGACACCCACAACCTTGGTGATGGTGTAAGGCTCGTAATGGAGTAGGATAAGATTTCTATGGTCCCCTGTAAGGCGTTCTTTATGAAAGTGTAACCACACTTTGTCTCCCACCTGAAACTTGT
This sequence comes from Picea glauca, assembly GCA_000966675.3. Taxonomy (NCBI): domain Eukaryota; kingdom Viridiplantae; phylum Streptophyta; class Pinopsida; order Pinales; family Pinaceae; genus Picea; species Picea glauca. The sequence goes on from JZKD02S1613780.1 coordinate 51,490, forward strand.
GTAGCACCCGATGTTGATCATGGCGTTGCTTGTACTTGGCATTGGACTTCTATAAAATATCCTGAACCTGTTGGAGGATGTGCTAGATATTCTCAATGAACCGGGAGGCTTTGTCAGCTTCAGTAGGAGAAGTTGTTGAATTAGTCGGGGTGGCTGCAAGAGGTAGTGCAACATCCATGGGACCCAATGGTTGGAATCCCAACTCGACCTGAAAGGGGTTGTGGTCAGTTGAGATGTGTAAGGCTCAGTTGTATTTATGTTGAAAATAAGGAATAATCTAATCCCATGTGCGAGGGTTCTTCGAATTGTACATGCGTAGGATATGCACTATGATTCGATTCACGACCTTAGTTTGGCCATCTGTCTGGGGGTGGAAGGTAGTGGACTTGGTAATATTGGTGTCCATTAGTGACCAGAGGATCGACCAGAATGTGTTGAGGAATCGAATGTCCTGATATGATAAAATGGTTTTTGGGATTCCAAAATGTACCCAGACTCATTCAAAGAAGAGCTTAGTAGTGGCCTCTATTGTGATGATCTTCTTGCAGGCAGCCAGGATCRCCATATTGGAAAAACGATCAACAACCACAAAGACACAGCCATTGCCCCTCTGGGTGGACAAAAGGACCGACATGTAGTCCATTGAGATGGATTCCCATGGCCTGYCAGGAGTAAGAAGGGGGGTATATAGGTCTTGTTTCTTAGTGGTTGGTTTGGCAATAATGCAGGCAGTGCAGGACCTGATATACTTGCTAACATCGTGTCAACGTTTTAGCCAATATAATTTTTTCTGCAACACTTCCATTCTTTTTTCGATGCCAAAGTTTCTTGCCACCAAAGTGTAGTGGGATTCCCAAATCATCTTCACTCACTTGCTTGATGGAACATAGAGATGGCCCAATCGACACAATATCCCATCCTGAAGATGAAAATTATCGACAACTGAGTTTGCGCCCAACATTTGGTATGTGGTGGCGAAGTCAGGGTCTGTCTCACAGAGGTTGGGGCATACAGAGGTCTCATGGCCACAAGACTCTAGTATTGTGGTAAGTTTCGCAATTGGAGATCGACTGAGGCAATCAACGACTCAGTTGGTACTACCAGTTTTATACTTGATGTTGAAGTGGAACTGTTGCAAGTATGTGGACCACTCATAATGGTGGTCATTCTACGATTTTCCCTGTGTCTGCATGAACTGCAGTAGTTTATGATCCATGTGGATGAATTTCTCCTTCCCAAGAATGTGATTTCTCCATTGGCAGTAGGTGTTGGGTATGTGTTATATTCTTTGCATGTGTGTGTGTGGGTGCATTAGATTTGACAACTGCGTCTGACGATCCCAAATTCATTCGCTCTTTGTGTCATGTGCACCGGGCGCTTTCCTAGGGGGGTCCCAGTGGGGGGCAAGTATGCCCCCCCCTGGTTACGCGTAGCGTTCGGGGAAATGCCCCACATGTTTTTTTTTGGGCGGTTTTTGCTATTTTTAGCAGATTTTTCTATTTTTAGCAATTTTCTAAATTAATACTGGATTAAGGGATTATGGTTTTGGTAGCTACAGAATACCTAAAACATTGTATATATTGTATTTTGAATGGTGAAATTAATACAATGAAGAGTTGAAAGGTGCAGCACCAAGGAAGACAAGTTTTCTCCTGGTTAAGGGTTTCCAGCGTAAATCTTTGTGTACTATGTGTATAAGCCATCGGTTAATTTATGTTTTTCTTAAGAACCTATATGCATTGCTATACTTCACAAGTTTAAAACTTACATGTGGTATCAGAGCTCTTTTTTGGCTTCATAGGGATGCCTTTGTTGCTTAGGGTTTGGCTCGGTCTTGTTAGATCAAGTTTATCTTGGGTCTATGATAAACCTAGATTTAGTGGGAGCTTTTGCAGTGGTGATTATAGTGTAGAAAGAGAAATGGCGAGCTCTTCTAGAATCAATATAGAGAAGTTCAATGGTAAAAACTTTGAGCTGTGGAAGCTCAAGATGGAGGAACTTCTTGTAGTCAATGAACAATGGATTGTTGTGGATCTTAGTACACAGTCTACTGGTACGTAGCTTACTAGCACACAGTCAATTGGTACACAACCTACTAGTACACAACTACTAGTACACCACCTAGTGGTATGTCGAAGGAAGATTAGGAGAAGTTGGACAAAAGAGCAAGGAGTACTATTCGACTCTTCCTGGTAGATTCAGTGTTGTTGAATATCTCGGGAGAATCTACAGCTAAAGAACTATGGGATAATTTAGGGAATTTGTATCAATCAAAGTCCCTGGTAAACAAGTTGTTTCTTAGAAAGAAGTTGTATCATCTTAGGATGGAATATAGAGATTATGTGACAGAACATCTAAATTCCTTTAATAATTTGGTAAGTCAACTTGTCTCTGTTAATATTATGATTGCGAAAGAAGATAAGTGTATTACTTTGTTATGTTCTTTGCCAGACTCTTGGGATAATCTGGTTGTATAAATTGGTAGTACCACTCAATCTACATTGAAGTATGAGGATGTAGTTGCATCCTTGTTATCTTAAGAGATGAGGTGGAAAATCATGGATGGTCATAGCACAAATGATTTATTTGTAAGAGGTCGTACCCAAGACAAGAATCTTGGGAAGTCTTCAGGCTGGGGGAGATCTAATTCTATAGGTAGATCTAAGTCTCCAGGAAAATATTTGAGGAAATGTTGGAAGTGTGGTAAAACAGGACATTATAAGAAATATTGCAAGTCTAATAAGGTTGATAAACCAAAGGGATATGATAGTACCTCTTCCACAGAGGCAAAAACCGCCATTGAAGAAGAATGTGATGTTTACCTGGAATATACAGGTACACATGTAGACCGTGATGTATGGTTGATCGACTCAGTTGCATCATACCATATGATTCCTCACAGGGAGTGGTTATGTGAATATGAAAAACACGATGGTGGTGATGTATTCCTAGGAGATGACTCGACAAACAAAATCACGGGACATGGAGGGCTTAAGTTTTTGTTAAAATCTGGAAGGATAAGAACTCTCCCTGGGGTTCTGCACATTCTAAAACTAGCCAGGAGCCTAATATCTATAAGCAAGTTGGACGATGAAGGAGTGGATATTGTATTGGGAAAGGGCACTTGCAAGATGGTACGAGGAGCAATGGTGTTGATGAGGGGAGTTCGGTATGGAACTCTATACAAGTTGTTGGGAAGAACTTATACTAATGGTTGTAACAATTTTGTTGTCTCTGAGAATACAAATAAAGAAGACAAGACCAATACTGTCCCTAGAAAGAAGACCATGCTATGGCATCAAAGACTGGGGAATATTGGAGAAAAGGGCCTTCAAACACTACACGGTAAAGGTATGGTTAAAGCTATGTCTAATTGCACTCTGGATTTTGATTTCTGTGAACATTGCATATATGGAAAAAAGGATCGAGTAAGATTCCCATTTGGTGCTACAAGATCAAAGGGGATCTTAGAATTGATACACAATGATGTGTTTGGACCTGTGACCATTCCATCACTAGGTAAATCTGTGTATTATGTATATTATTTCTCAAGGAACACATGGATTTATTTTCTTAGAAAGAAGTATGAGGTATTTGATAAATTTAAGGAGTTTAAGGCTCTGGTAGAAAATCAGATAGAAAATAAAATAAAGGTATTGAGGACAGATAATGGTGGAGAATTCTGTAGAAATGAAATAGAAGAATTATGTAAGAAGTGTGGTATAGAACGACAAAATACTACTCCATACACACCTCAACAAAATGGAGTTACAGAAAGGATGAACATGACACTGATGGAAAAATCAAGGAGCATGCTCAGTGGTGCTGAGTTAGGACATGAATTATGGGCAGAGGTAGTGGGTACAACATGTTACCTGGTCAATC
>JZKD02S1613780.1:61875-71952 GCA_000966675.3 Picea glauca
CTTAGTATAATCCTCAGACATGGCCATAAAAATATTTTTTTCCTTACACTTGTGCCCTGGAAAATATTTGTCATCACAGTTATATCAAAGACCCTTGAGTTATGATTTAGCCATTTCTACCTGGGTTAATTTCTAGATCTTGAGGGGAGTGGTAGGAGGGGTGGGATTGGTGGGTCTAGGGAGAGAAATAAAGGAAGCGAAAATATGGTGTGCTTCCTTGGGCCCTTGTTTAGTAGCTTCCAACCCAGTCTAAGGGTGATCCATTAGGATGTGGGAACATATTTCATGCTTTAGGCCACTAATAAATAATTCCTAGAAAAAGGCATCTAACATGCCCTATGTTCTAAAATCCAAGTTCTCAAAGGCGACGATAAATTCTTCCACAGTGCAAAACCGTTTCAACTTGGTCAAATGACCTGAATGGTGGGTGTGAGTTTCAAAGAGTTCATAAAGCTATACAACAAACTATGTCCAAACAACATACCCTTGGCATGCAATTCTATGCCATTGCCACCATTTCCAAAATTTTGTATCTAGATGGAGGATACCATAACGAAGTTTCACCAACTCATCAATAATGTCATGCAAGGAGAAATAATTTTCTATTTGAGTGACCCACCTTGTGGGATCCGAGCCATCAAATTTGTTCACCTCAATTTAGGGAAGGTGTAGGTCACAATGAAGGTGATTGAAATGAGGGACTTGGAAATGGGAAGAGTTAGTGTCTTCATGATAGGAATGTTGTTCAAAAGAGGTAGGGTTCAGGGAGCATCTCATCAATTGGTCGAGTGTGTATTTGATGTCTTTCTGGGTGCCACATTACTCCTGGAGGGTATGAATGGAGGAATTGATCGTGATAAAGTTCGAATTGAGGGTACTGATATCCTTATTGTTCTATATGTTGTCGGTAATCAAGATATTGATTTATTGGCTACGGGTGGTTTCCATTTGGGTAGATGAAAAAGTGGGTAAGTGGGTTTGCACAGAAAAAAAATACAAGAGAGGGGTATCACGACGGATGGAGAAAAGAGAGGAATATAATGGGATATGTGGAAAATAAGGGTGTTGGTAAGGGTGGGTGGGACCACAAAAAAAAAAGGCTTACAAGTGATAGGTACCACAATGATCAGGGTGAAAAGGGGAATCCAATGGGATAGGTCCCAAATAAGGGTGTCAGGTCCAAGAAAAAAGGATTAAAAATGAGAGGTACCACGACGATCAGGGAGAAGAGAGAAATCCAATGGGATAGGACCTGAATAAGGGTGTCGGTGGGACCTCTATACTCATTGTTTTCTAACTCTTGTAGAGTTATACTCCGGCCTGAAGAATATTGCAATGACGAATTTCCCAAATTGTTAACATGAAAAAATGTGTATGAATTTCACAACCATAATGCAGGAGGTAGGGTTGCATGACAATATATCTCTTCTGTTCCTTTCCCAAGGGTTAGGGTTTTTCATGTTTCCTATAGACAAGGGTTTTCCATGTGCTATAACTCTTTGATATATGTGTGGGGTTGAACACTTGTACTCAACCCAATATCTCAGGGCAAAAACTAATGAGGCTCGACTGTACCCTTACTTGTACTACTCGATTACCTAGGTACTAGAGAGTATGTTCCCAAGCGTTGTTCTCAGTGTCATTATAATAGTTAGACGACCAATTGGCTCATCTAGAGTTTATTTTAGGAGACCTAGGGGGGTCCCGATATACCTGATGGTACATGGGAGTGATGGTCGTGTGCATATTCTATCTAATGTAGTACTACTCGAAGGGGTATCGACAGGGGTTACTAAGGTTTCCAACAAGGTGAAACATTTTTTTCGAGTAACCTCATGAAACCGTCTATATTTCCCATGTGTAGTCTTCCCTAGCCATAGTTTTACATGTTGAACGACAAATCTTTGTGCTTTAAAGATGTTGACAGTACATGTCTCTACCCTAGAAAAAAATTCCCACACTTGTTGTAGAGGAAAGTGCTCCGATACCACTTGTTAGGTACCATATGTATTATAATAAGAAAAAACAAGAATATTGCAACAAATATTAGCGTGACAACAAAATATAGATAACCACAACACAAAAAATCCAAGTTCACTCAGTACCTCTTTGAGGGTGAAACCTCCAAAAGAGTAGAGTTGTATTACAATAATTCTCAAGACAAAACTTTCTCATGTCTTCTACTCCTATTTCTACTAATTCTATATTCTAAAGAATATTCTAGAGAAAGATCTTTCTAGAAGCTAGAGTTTTTTTAAAGTCTTCTTACATTAAACTTGTTCACATTATTAAATAGACCTTATTAACTAATGTTGACCTTTATTACATGGAAAGTATATTATTCTACCTACGTGAGGGGTTAGGGAGGTTAGGTCCCTAATAGTTGGAATGAAGATAATAAACTCCAAGTTTTAAAGAAAAGGGAAAGAAGAATTTTATGATGAAAAAGAGTGAAAATTGTTTGGTTTGGAGAGTAGCACCCGAGAGGGATGTTATGGGAAGATTTAATTCAAAAGTGGGTTTTGGCTAGCTAAACCATGAAATAGGGTGTGCAACTAGTTGTTGTGTACCCATTGACACCATGGTGCTAGTGATGAAATTCTTTTACCTGAAATTGACATTTACTTGCTCTTTTTAAATCAACAAGTATACTTTGGCACTGAGGGAAAATTTTAGGAGCTAAAATTTTTCCATTGGATGATTTTTCATGCTTTTTCCCAAAAAAAAGATTAGTCAATTTCCATTGTTTCTAAAACTGAATCATTTTACCTTAAAAATATACCAAATATTATAGAAACTATATAAAATCCTTAAAAATTTGAATATTTTTACAAAAATATCTTCAAATCCATAAATGGATTTAGCACCTTGAAAAACCATGGGACAATGGATCACTCAAATTATAATCTAGTGTTACAACAATTTTGGTCACATTTTAGATAAAGTTAAACATGTTAACAGTATTTAAGTATATCTCTCTCTCTCTCTCTCTCTCTCTCTCTAAATCATAATAATTATGATATTTTCATTTTCATATATATATATATATATATATATATATATGAAAATCTAAATCTTTTATTTGGTCCGTAAAGATATGGCCTATATAAGTGCGTCGTCTAAAAATTTGGCTGGTTGTGTTATATACATTAAAAAACAGACTGAAACTGCACTGTAATTCGTAACAGGAAGCAGCCAAGATATATTCCGGATCACTGTCAAGAAAAACATACATCGGATTCGTGATCTACAATATCAAGCACCCAGCTGCAGAATCGTACTTTGTTGTCTGGTTGGGAAACAAATATGGACAGGTGCGAGTTTCTTGCATACGAGATACTCTTTGCAGGCGGCCGGGCTCAACATTATTCGGAGCTTTGGCCGACAGAGTAGGCCACTGAAGTTTAATGTAAATAGCGGTGTGTCTGCATAGTACGACATGAGCATCCCATGCAATATTATTGCAACCCTAAATATGCAGGCGTTTTTTTGTTTTATGCCTGAGGCGATATGGGCCAAAAATTAGGGTTCTTTCCCTTTTGAGGAATGGTCCACGCCTCCATGGGCGGTGGGAATTCCAAAGCTGCTTGTGGGACTGGGGGGCATGACAGGATGGGCATCAAATAAGGAACTGTATCATCTTTTTGGTTTAGCTGTGATTTTGGGGCCAAGGCAAGAGTCCTTTGTCGGTGTTAAAGGTGGCAAAGTAAAATTCCCACGTAGAGGTGAGAGACACAAAATAGGAGAAGCTTCAAGTCGCTGACAATTCCTAAAGCTGGCATAATGGGCCGGGTCGATCATATTCCCAACAAATCTCAAAAGAACAAAACTTACTTTCATACATACATGAAATCCTCACATATGAATTATATACAATTATTTAATGATAACATAATAATTTTTACGAGTTTCACCTCAACAAAAATAAACTTTTAAACTTTTGTTGATAAGCCACTTGCGACCTACATTGTCATTGTCATTAGCGGCCTAATATTGTGGTGTTCAATAACATAAGTTAACTTGGGAGAGGCATAACTTGTTCATATGATCTTTAATTGAGGTGATCTTTGCATTGTTGGAAAGCTCTCAATGTATAGAACAATGTTGAGAGGCTAAGGACTATTGCCACAAATTTTTGATCTAGAAAAGACCATTTAATGCATCAAACAAGATCTAGATATTTTGGCATCCCATATCACCAAAATATCACCTAACCTTGAATAAGCCCCACAAATCAATAGATCTAAATTTTCCACCTACAAAGTACCAAAATAGATGAAAATATATAGTGATCCATTTTGAATCATACCTTCCCATTTTGGAAGGCTTTTCTTCCCCATTTTTTTTTACTAAATGACACAAAGGCATTTTCCCTGTACCTTTTGCCTAAAGTAGCAAATGGCCTTGACTAGAAATTGTCCTTACAACCCAACCTACTAGAGTTCATGCTTCCCGCATCTAGTTGTTTTTGACTTCTTCCAAAAAACGATAACCTTCGATAACTTTCCATGGGATTTTGGTGCAAAGTCTTTTAAGGTAGGTAAGACTTACTTGTCATTTTCTTTGTCGAACATAGAAGGTTCAGAGAGTTTGAGATTTTTCACATTCACTACCAAGTAAATGTGCATATATGGAGGTAGACTAAGTCTATAGGAATTATCACCTACCCACTCCAACAATTGAAAAGAACCATACCAAAGAGCCTTGATCTTCTTATTAGGACCTTGTAGCATTTCTTTGTTTAGATGCAACCAAACTTTATCTCCTACCTTGAATGTCTTCTTGGTCATGTCAGGCCTTGTACTTTTCCCGTGACTTATTCAATGCTTCTTGTACTTGCAAATGTAATTTCCTTATCTTATCAATGATCTTTCAACATTTAGTGCTTCACCTATAGTCTCTTTCCTTGCTCCTCATTGCTATCCATATTAAACATCTAGAGGTGAAGGTGGAAAATAGAAAGACACAGTTTGAAAAGGGGACTTACTAGTTGAAGTGTGGATTTCTCTATTATATGAGTGCTAAATAAATCAAACTTTCATCCCATGTCCTTAGATTCTTTTGATTGTAACCACTCAAAATTTGAACCAATATCATGTTTAGTCATTTTGTTTTACCATATGTATGTGGATGGAAAACTATAGAACTATTCAACTTGGTATCCATATTCTCCCAAAGTGTAATCCAAAAGGCACTGGAAATTATAACATCTCTATCTCAAGCGATTCTCCTTGGTATCCCAAAGTGCACTTAGAACTTTTGAAAGAGCACTATTATTGCATCTTGTCCCTTGATGGTCTTTTTACAAGGCATGAGAATGCACACCTTACTGATCTTGTCCACTATCACAAATAGATAGTCATATCCCCACCTAATTCTTGGAAAACCATTCAAAAAATACATGGAGATGCTTTCCCATGGTCTAGCAGGTATATGTAACGGATAGTATAAGACATGATTCCTAATACTAGGTTTTCTAGTACATCAAATTTTGCCTCTTCTAGTAAACTGAGACACATCTTCTTGCATTTTGGGCTAATACACATACCTTTGTAATCTAGCCACCGATTTCCAAACACCAAAATGTCTTACAACTTTGGAGGTGTGAGCCTATCCAATAAGCTGCAATTTTTCTCCTTTAGGCACATAGAACTTATCTAGATTGTAGAGAAACCTTTCTTAGACATGGTATTCATCCTTTCTATTACATTCTTCTACACGAAATTGGCATTGTAGTTGTTGAAATACCTCCTCATATTATGAGTTACATTTGTTGGACACAGTGGTATGATATTTTCATTGATGTCAACAAAGTGTCGGTGATGAGATCAAATCTCAAGAGAGATAACGTAACAGGTCACGTAGAAGCCCGGGCCTACACATAAGAATCCCTTTTAAAGGATCGAGTTACAAAAACCATTAGATTAGTTCAGGATCTATCATGATCGTCATATAGAATCAAGTGGAAGGATAGGATAAGAGGACCCTATAAGACATGAAGTCTTGAAACTTCCGAAATCGTGAAGAAAAAATCGACCGTCAGATCTCATGGAGAAAATCCGGGTTATTTCTCAGTCGTTGGATCAAGCGGGAGATAGAAAAATTTGGTACTTCGAAGCTCCGCCACTTCGGCGATTACTGGAAACAAGTAAGAATCCATGAAATCCTGAAGTCACAAAATAACACCAATTGTCGATCAAGAAGGAGCTTCAGATGGTTTCTCAGTCATTAGATCAAGATTTGATCTAGAGTTAAGCGTTGACCATTGATATGGAATGGAAATGTTGAACCATCAGATCACACTAAAGAAAATAAGGTGGTCAACTTTGACGTTGACAACTCTGGTGAAAAGGACTCTGAAACATGTAAGTTTATCTGAAGGTCGAAGCCCCGAAGTCATGAATTGATGTTAGCCATTGATCTAAGATCCACCAGAATATTTTTCAATCATTCGATCGAGTATAGTGGAAGGATAGCATAAGTTGTACTAACAATTGACAACAAGAGGTCACCATAGATTTATGACTTATTTGGTAGGTAAGAAGTCTCAAGGGATTGAACTACTTTAGAGTTCGAGTCACGAATAGTCGAATACCAGAAGAGCAGGAGCTCCTTTGTGCTTAAGTCTACGGTCCTATCTTTTGGACATGTGAAGGTCATCGAGACGGGAGTGTTGATACACCCTTCGATGAAATTTTCTCCGGAAGATTTGGAAGACTACAAAGGCCCGAGTCCCGAAATGCCGAAGCCCTAAAGTGAACAAGAACCATCCACTCAACTGCAGATTAAGTCCTGACCGTTGATTTGTTTGAAGCCTCTGGATAAGACAAAATCATCCATCCAACATAAGATTAAATATTGACCATCCGATCTACTAGTGAATACAGTATACGCACTTTGGAGAAATGTACTCAAGGAGGATTGAATGACTGCAAAGGTCAAAAGTCCTGAAGGATGAAGTACCGGAGAACCTGGTTCCAACACCGGTCACATGGTAAGGTAAAGAAGATGAAGGGTCTAAAAGTAAATAATCCCTCAGACATTTGAATATGGTCCCATGTACAAGAATAGGGGTGAAAGAAGAAAGCGCTAACTGAACAATGATTGGAATGGATAAGCTCAAGGTCACATGAATTTTGGTTTGAAGGGAGAACCTATTGATTAAGACTCGAATTTACAATAATTCGAGATTTGTAGACTAATGAACCAATACACAGTCATGATTAAAGAAGAGTGAAAACATGAGCATTATGAATGAAGAATAAAAAGGAAAAATGATATTATTTAAAGTTTAACATTATCATTTAAATGAAAGGGTACAATGGTTCATTCTCAAAATACGCAATGGTTCAAATTCACGCCACTTTGAATACTATATAAACAAGAAAGAATAGTGAGAAGAAAGTGTCTCTGCAGTCCAGATCAAAAGATCAAAAGCAGAAGCGGAGTCCAACAAGAAAAGATGATGATACTTATGTAGTGAGGGTGGAAGGGAGGAGCAAGGAATGATTCATATCCTTTACTAAGTAAAGTGTGAAAACAAGGGAGTTGGTTCTTCCTAGGGTTGGTGCTTTGAAAAACAAGGGAGTTGGTGCTTCCTAGGGTTGGTGCTTTGAAAAAAAAGGGAGTTGGTGCTTACTAGGGTTGGTGCCCTAAAACAAGGGAGTTGGTGCTTCATAGGGTTGGTGCCCTGAAGAAGGGGATTTATGTCCAAGAGTTATTGCTCTAAAGAGGATTGGTTTCCTTCACAATCTCAGATTACTCATTATAAATCCTTGTAATTCTTGTTAATTATATTTATATAATTGATTTTAATTACAAGTCCATTGATAATCTATTGTGATGATTAATAAAATAACAAAGTAATTACTAATTGTTTAAAAAGGTCATATTGATTCACCCCCCCTCTTAGTATTCCAATAATTGGTATCAGAGCCAATACCTTCAACACAGTCTAATAACTGAAGGTAGATCCTGAAAGAAATGGATCAACAAGAGGGAATGCCTTCCAACAAAGCACCATTGTTTAACAGAGGTGGATATTCTATCTGGAAAATAAGAATGAAAAACTACTTGTTGGCTCTTGGTTTTGATGTTTGGAAATATGTTGTAGATGGTTACACTGTACTAGCTACTCCACCCACAGATACTGCAGAAAATAAGATTTGAAATGACAACTCAAGAGTAGTCAATGCCATTCTAGGAGGATTAAAAAATCCTATATTTGTGAAGGTAATGCATTATAATTCAACTAAGGATATCTGGGACAAACTGGAGGTTGTATATGAAGGAGATAGTAAAGTCAAGGAAGCCAAAATATAAACCTACATAGCTCAATTTGAAAATTTGAAGATGAAAGAAGAAGAGAACATTGTTGAATACCTTCATAGGGTAGATGTGGTAGTTAACTTAATCAGAGAAACAAGAGAAGAAATTACAGATAAACCTATTGTACAAAAGATATTAAGGTCATTACCTATGATATATGATGCCAATATTTCCACAATTGAAGATAGACCAGAACTTGACAAACTCACAGTAGATTAGCTCCATGGAATTCTTACAACATATGAGATGAGAACATGGAATAAAAAACCATCAAAAGGAGAAATGACCTTTGATGAATCTAAAACAATGATGAAGCAGGAGAAAAATACCAATGAAGAGTTATGAGATATATATGATGAAGAAATTGCCAACTTCATGAAGAAAATCAAGAAAGGGACTGGGAAATACAAATGAATGATTCGTCTAATATGTTTCAACTATGGAAAAATTGGACACTTTTCCAATAAATGTCCTTATCATTAACATGAGGAAAGTGATGATGAAAGAACCTTCAAACATCATAAGAAAATAAAAACCAAATATAAAAGGAAGTTCTACAAGAAGAAGAAAACTTTCTTTACCCAAGAAGATAGTAGCTCATTTGAAGAAAGTGAAGAAGAGGAGCCAACACTTCTATTTATGGGAATGACAAATCAAGATGATAATCATTCGGAAGATGAAGAAGAAGTGAACCTTGAGGAATAATTCATCCGTGCAATTGAAGAACTAAGAAAATATAAAAAGAAAAACAAGTTACTATGGGAACAACTTCTAGATATTGAAGAAGCTACTAAATCAAGAGAAAAGGAGGTTTCCAAAACCATTAGTGAGTCAGAAAAATTGATTATTAAGGTAAAAAAATCAACTCCAAGAAACCAAAATAAAAGAAGAAATCTTGAATAAATAACTCAATGAAAAAAAACAAATATGTAAGATATTGGAGGATGAAATAGTTCAACTAAAAATGAAACTAGAAAAAGAAGATATTCAGTCTAAGTTTGAAAAAACTCAAAAATACTAAACAACATTATTAGCAGTCAAAGATCATCAAATGATAAGACATGACTAGGATATGATCCCTCTATAGAAAAGGAGAATGGAAAAATTAGCTATGAAGATGTTCTTTAGAACTCCATAAGAAGAAAAGAAAATAAAACAAGAACAATACCATTGAAAACTATCCCAAATAAACAAAAAATGCACTTCCTACTAAAGAAAATGATTACGAGAAGAACATAATCATTAGAAGGAATCACTCTAACATAAATCAATATATCTTCCTTGGTTATTTATGTTCCTCCAAAAAATTTGGACATAAAGCAATACATTGTAAATCTTATAGAAAGTACAATCCAAGAAATGTTCAAAGATATGAAAAGAATACGAATAATGAAAAAAGAAGAAATTATAACTCCTTCTGTCCCTTACAAGACTACAATGTTGAATGTTACAAATGCAACAAATATGGTCAAGAAACTAGTGAATGTAGATTGTCAAAATATGACAAAAGGATAAATATTCCCAACAATACAAAAGTATGGAAGAAAAAACAAATAAAGAAAACAGAGTGCAATGTATCCCTATATGAGAGAAACCAAGGATTCCATTGGTATATAGAAAGTGGATGTTCCAAACACATGACTAGAGATCAAAGAAAATTTCTCAAGTTAAAAAATAAAGGAAAAAGGAAAGTAACCTTTGGAGATAATTGTTGATTAAGGTTGGTTGTCATTGATGTCAACCCTTGAA
>JZKD02S1613780.1:77996-90510 GCA_000966675.3 Picea glauca
AAACCACTAGAAATTGTGCATACTGATCTAGTTGGACCAACTACAACAAAAGGCTTAAAAGGTGAGAGATACTTTATGTTATTAGTTGATGATTATACAAGAATGAGTGCAGTTTTCTTTCTCAAGAAAAAAATGTTGCGCCTCTTTCATCACCTTGGTGAGCAAATAAGAGGTGCTTGCAAGCTCAGTTGGGTCTGCTGAGCAGGACAACTGTAGAGAAAAGAGTTAGAGAAAGAAAAACAAAACTACGATTAAGAATTAAACTAATAGATGCAATACAAATTGAAATCATGAACATAAGGACATAGAGATAACAAGAACAAAAAGACCCATGTCACCAATGTTTGAGGCTTGATCTATTGATGAAAAAAAAGCACCAAGAAGAAAGGGGACTATGAGTCCCTTCTTCCTCCAAGGGAAGGCTCTTGAACCCTCACTAGATAGCTTTCCTTACAACAAAGAAAATGGAAAATGGTGATGAGAGAATTCTTTGCAAATTCACTCAATGGTGAGGTGGATTGCCCAATGTAATGGTGCCAATGTGCTCTTGTCAAGGATGGAGTCCTTAAAACAATATAGGCAGCATAACATTACTTTGAATTCCTTGAGAAAATGAGGTGCATTCATGGCCTTTTATAGCATTTCTTTGGGTTTTTGTTTAACTACCTTGTAGTGTGAAAAGAGGCCATTTAGGGCATTTCTAGGTCTTTGACCAGCCCACCATTCAGATCCAGCCGGATTTGGAGGTCAAATCGGCTTGGGAGCCGAACCATAAGTGGTTGGGAGGCCGACCACTTTCATAAATGTGCCGTTTAGCAGGTGCGCGGATTTTTGCGCTAACAGTCGCGCATCGTGCGCATGTGCGCGATTTCTACGTTCCTGTTCCGCACATGCGTGCGCATGCCCAACGTCTGCAAAGAGCTCTTCAATTTTTCACTACTTTGTATAGTTTTTGACCTTTTTTGAATGCTGCGATGTTAATTCAGGGCCATGAATGACTTCATTACTGTTTGACAATGCTGAGTTCTTGTAACCATGTGCGGACGAAATTTCAGTGATAACAGATGCCCCTTGATGGATGAGGTTAGGAGCATACGTATAGCCGAAATCCATCAATGTTTCTTATACTGAGAATGTTGTTGTAAGATAGAGCAATAGTGGGATCGTTCAGAGTGATTCGTTGGAGAAAAAAGGAACCGGTAGGACCCGATCTTCCATGAGGTGTATAAAATAGAAAACTGTGTACAAACAAGGCAGGCATGCCCCATGCTCGTGTCATGTAACTCTGAAAAAACATGACTAAAGTGTTGGTGTAGACAACTGCAGCACCCTCGAAGGTGGTGGTGATAAAGCCGGAAGACAATTCTGCAAAGGAACATACTCTGAATAGTAGGCAGTGATCGCGGTAAGAAATAGCAGCGATGTTGTGGGCATTGATAGCCCTGCCAAGTTCAGAGGTCTTCGGCAAATGAAAGAACTAACTGCAATAGTCGCAAAGTAAGTCCCACTGTAACATGAGAAAGTGTTGGTGTCAAATGTTATGGGGGTCAACGACAGTAGGGAGCAATGGTGTTTCACCTTGTGTCGTCCGAGATCTCTCATTGAGTGGAGAATGAGAATCAAGATACTGTTGCCCTTCCGAAAAATTGTGCTGATGTCGACAAAAGGGGAACGCGACTCCCAGAAGCAAAGGGCTTCGTGAAATCTACTGAGGTGAGGAAGTGGCAGAGGTACATGGACAAAGTCAAGAAGTGGGAAGACTCAAGACAACCCTTGGTTGGAGGATGTATGAGATAAAAAATGGTCGCAACCGTGTTAACGAGGTCGAGTGTCAGGGGGACGACAAGATTGGTGATAAGTTGTGCCAGAGGCGGGACAAGGTGAACAAATTCAGAGGGTAGAGGTAAGTGACCTGTGGGGTACTCTGAAGATATGGACGATGCCAACAAGGGTAGATGATAAGTAATGCTCCAACCAAGGGTGACATGGGTTGCATTTGGCCAAAAGGAAGGAAGCAAGTGGCCAAAGGTGACGACAAAAAGATAATGTAATGACTGGAAATAAAGGCGTTTGTACAATAAATAACGAATAATTTGGGGAGAAATGTAAAAATACAGAAACGGGTGCCCCAATGTGATATGGGTGGCCCACGTAGGGCATATTGTGGTTGGAAAAATGATGAAGGGTGGGGGCCCCAGTGGTGAGTTTCTGTATGAGGTAGGTTCGCAGATGGGCAAACTGATTGTGGATGAAATGGAGGGTTGATGATACTACGAAGTTGTAGGTAAAAAATAGAACCGTAAAGAGATAATCTGGGAGTCTGTGTGGGAAAGCTAGCACAATGAAGAGAAGGAGTATGTGGCTGATTCGTGACATGATGAAAGACTATCGGGACTCCCATCCCTAAAGGGTAATGAAAAAAAGCATGAGTGTCAAAAGTGGCAAAAGGTGCGATGAATGGGACAACTCATGTGGGTAAGAATGCTACCGGGTAACAGTACCGAAGATGCAAATGGAGGCATGGGTACTGCAGAGCCGAGAATGGGGATCCTAGAGGCCAATATCAGAGGGTGTGACTGGAAATGTAAATGAGATACAACGGGAAAGACTACATGCCAATGCTGAGTATATACCTGAAGGGGCTGTGTCGATGTATGATGATCAAATACCTGCACACATGAAAACCAAATACCCAAAGTGAACAATATCTGAAAAGAATCAAAGATATCAGCATGTATTTGATAAGCGTGAAATATGTGCATGCGTACCTGACCATGGATAAAAAAGGCGCGTCGGGGGCACAGGATGAAACAAGGCCCAAGGACTGTTGTGATGTAGGTGACGGGATGGTGATCCCGTGGCTGAAGACGGATTGAAAAATGGACACCGTGGGCTCCCGGAATGGTGAGTGGAAGTTTGACAAAAGGCCTATATATAGCTGTAGGGCCCACATTGCCACCTCATTTGTACCTGCTGCAATAGTGTCTGGACGAGCAGTTTTCAGAGGATATTGGGAGATTCGGGGAGGACGAGGCATCCGATTGAGGATCTGTGAGTATCAGGTTAGTGGTTTGATCATCCTGCATAGAAATAGGTTTTCAATTTTTGGGCAGGGGCTGTACGGAGGGCCGTACAGAGGTATTTAGGGGGTATGGGCCCCACATGCGTGGGAGATCCGGTGATAGGCATGCATACGTGGGCGCCTGCCCACCGGATATACGTGCATGGGGGTGCGGTAGAGGGAATTTAAGGCACGCTCGAAGGGCGCGCCTGTGGGTTGAACAGGCGTGCACTAGTGCGCGTCTGTGGGTTGAACAGGCGCACACCTGAACGCGCATGTATGGTGAATAGGCGCACATAGGGGCGCGCCTGTGAAACAAATAGGTGCGCAATGATGTGCACCTGCGTAGTGAAAATGCGTGCATGTGTGCATGCCTGTGGGTAGCGAAACCGCACCTAGGAGGCATGGTTGAGGTGTATAAAAATGAGCCTTTTTGATGCTGTGGATGGTTGCTTGAGCTGATATAAGACTCTGTGTTGTCTGAAGGTGGACGGTGGTGACGATGCCAGTGGGGTGGCGAGAGTGAGACTGGGCTCAGTTGCTAGACGCCGTGGCCATTGAGGACCCCAGTGTGCATGCGACTTTGGCAACCTGTGGGTTGCTAAAGTTTTTTGAGTGCCCGTTGATACGGGCACATGAGTATCTGTTATAGTTCCTGATCCAGATGTGGAGTCTGGAGCTGCACTGCTTCCTCATGCGAGGAGAGAATATCCCCTTCATTGCGGTGGAGGATGTATATTTCTTGACTGGGCTCCCCTTTCGGGGAACGCCCCTACTGGCGGAGCCGGTGCTGCCTAGGAGTACTTTTCTCACTGATATTGGTCAGAGATATTGTTCAGGTCGGAAATTTATGTCCAGGATGGTGGTGAGTATATCGACAATAGATTCCCTGGTGCATCGTTGTATAGCAGCGATGATTGTGCGGGTATATGGGTCATTGGCGACCCAACGGATTAGTGGTGGCCAGCTGCTGGTGCTGGAGAGAGTGTTGGACGGCGAGTGTTTCGCTTGGGGGCTGACGCTGCATGCGTGGATGGTGGTGCAGTTGGACCACTATCAGTCAACTGGTGCAGGGGAGTTTTCTTTCGGGTCCATCCTAGTGGCCTAGTTTCTAGAGAGGGTGCCAATGTTGCGCCCGGGGATTCTATTGAGCGTGTCTGGGGCGCAAGAGCCATGGTTGAGGTGGTGGTCGACTGTATTGCTTCACCATGGTGGTGGCGAAGGGGGCCACTTCTTTTCGGCAGAGGCAGCGTAGGTATGGCGGAAAATGTCGCATGTGATTTTGCAGTACCCCTATGCCGGGGTGGACTTCCGGGATGATCCGGATATGGTGCTACCTCCTGGGGAGGTTTTTGATCATCGAGGTATGTTGATTGATGATGTAGATATGTATGTTTGCATATTTTTTGAGATAGTCGTCCATATGTTTATGATATAGATACTAATACTATCTGTTGTTTGTTTGTATGTGCAGATGTGGCACCTCGCGGGCACGAGGTAGAGTTGCAGAGAGCGTCGGCTCGTCGGGAGCCGGAGAGACTGTCGCGGGGAGAGAGACATTGGCGGGAGGATGCCGTGGGGCGACCAGCTGAGCGAGAGAGGGCAGAGAGGAGGCATCGGTCCGATGACCCTGGTGCGGGGCCATCACATGCTCCTCCGGCGGTGGCCGAAGTGGATTTTGATGATATACGTCATCGTCTGGAGATGGTTTTATAGGATGTTCCTGAGGGCATGTGGTCGTGCATCCAGGACGAGAGTTTCCTGGAGCAGTGTGTGGGGTTACCGCCACCATGGAGGTCCCTAGTGCAACGAGCAGCAGTGGTTGCTACTATGACGAGTGGATGCCTGCCACCGGGGCAGGAGGGTCCTGTAGGGGGTGGACCACCACGGCTTGAGGCAGGTGGTGGTGGGCCGCCACCGCCTGAGGGAGGAGCAGGTGGTGGCGCGATAGAGGTACCATGAGCGGTGCATGATGTATATCTTTTTGTTTTTGTATATAGGCTGGTGAGCCCATTTTTGTACCGAGGTGCTGTATTGGCCTGCAGATACATGTATTTTTGTATGTAAACAGTCGGATGGCCTAATGGGACTTTATATATATATGAGTATACATATTTGAGATCCTGATGTTGTCTACATGTTTTTTGCTGATGAGTTGATTACGTCCATGCTATATATATGCTGTGATGGGATTTGTGATGTATTTATGTATGTGTAGAGGTAGCTTGATGTAATATATGCCAATCTAACACCATGTTAGCTATGTGATTTGTTATTTGATTCAATTGTCTTGGAATATGTGTAAATGTAATGGAATCAAAATGTCGAGATAACAGCCTAACCTGCAGGTATTTGTGAAAGAGGCACGGATCGCGTACGTGGTACACATTGTTGAGCTGGAGAACGAATAGTTGAGAGTCGAGGAAGACGCTTAGGTGACGGATATCATGATGCTGGGAGTCAGCCAGGAGGCCAATGACAACAGTGTATTTGGCTTGGTTGTTGGTTGCTGACCCCAAACATATGCCGCTTGAATGGAGCAGTTCATGTGAGGGGGTGTAGAGATCCCAAGCAGTTGAAGCGAGATTTTGTGTCCAACGGATGGCGCCATCAGCGTAACCGATGTGGTAGGTTGGTGGAGGAAGCATCTGTCAATATCACAAAGGATAGTTTAGACGAGAGGGGAGGAGAAAAAAGATTAAAAACGCCAAAAAAATAAATAACTTAAAGTAGAATGACTACTTTTAAGCATAAAATTTCTTGAGATACAACCCATTGACGGGTTCCTTGAGAGAGAGGCCTTCGGGGGAGGCTAGGATGTATGCCCCTTTGGTGAGGCAATGTTGGATAATGTAAGGGCCATGCCAAAGTGATTCGAATGTGTTGTGGCCAAAGGTATCATGAGCGATATCATATGCCAGGATCAGGTCGCCTTCGTGTAATGATCGAAGGTTAACATGGAGATCAAAGGTAGCCTTGGATCATTTTTTAGCTGCCTCATTGTTCTGTAAGGAAGATCGACGATCTTCATCCAGAGACTCCAAGTTCAGCAAGCGCTTCTCCATTGGAGCAATGGTAGGTAATAGCTCAATTGCGGTGCGTAAGGTGGGAATTTCGCACTCGATGGGAAGAGTTGCCTCGACCCCGTGGACTAAATGGAATGGTGTGAAACCGGTAGCAGCCTTGAAAGCTGTTCGATAAGCCCATAACGCAGAAAATAACATATGATGCCAATTGGTGTTATGTTTATTAACTGTGCGCTGGAACATGGTCTTGAGGACTTTGTTAACTGCCTCAACCTATTCGTTAGACTGAGGGTAATATGGTGAGGCAAACTCGTGAGAGAAGCCTAACCGAGATGAGAGTTCGACGAAGATCTCATTCTCGAAGTGTTTCCCATGGTCGAAAACGAGTTGGAGGGGTACTCCAAAGAGGGATATGACATGGTTAAAGAAAAAACGCGCTGCTATGTCAGTGGTGTCGTTGAAAGTGGGCATAGCTTCGGCCCATTTGGTGAAGTAGTCAACAGAGACAACGATGTATTTGTGACCATTGCTGGAAGGGGGATTACAAGTCATAAAGTTGATGCCCCATTTGCAAAAAGGGTCGGTTGTGATGACAGGGTGGAGAAGAGCGGGGGGAGCCCGAGCTTTGTTGGTGTAGAGCTGACATTGCTCACATCGTTTCACGGCATGAATGCAATCATGAAACAAGGTAGGCCAAAAGTAACCGGCTTGGATAATATTTTGAGCAGTGGATATACCCGAAAGATGGCCCCCACATGCTCCGTTGTGGCATTCATTTAAGACTCGATCGACCTCATCAATAGTCAGGAATCCACGAAGAATGGTGTCGACGCCCCGCCGGTATAGGATGTCTCCGATGAGAAGGTAGCGGGGGCCCTGATAGTGAATATGTCGACGATCATCTCGTGAAAGGTGGTTATCGAAATTTTGAGTTTGGAGGTAGACGAGAAGGTCGTTGTACCATGGATCATCTGAAGTAATGTAAAAGAGATGTTCATCGGGAAGTCGGTATTGACGGGGGCACTGGTGGTGTCAGAGGGGAGGTTCGTGACAAATTCGGTGAGAATGAGGGCCTTCTTACTCTTAGGTGTTGAGAAATCGAGGTCATACTCTTGAAGGATAACGATCCATCGAGTGAATTTTCTGTTAACTTGCCGACGGCTGAGAAAGTACTGCATAGGGTTGGAATCTACGACGACCTTGGTGGTGCGAAGCAAAATGTAATGGCGCAGTTTCTGGACTGCGAGGACAACTGCAAGAGAAAGTTTCTCTTCGTGTTTATACTTCAAGGGTGATTTTGAGAGGTTCTTACTAACGTAATAAATGATGTGTTGATGATTTTCATCTATGAGCTGGACAAGGACGTCGGCTACTGATACAACTGATGTTGATACGTAGAGGATGTAGTCACGATTATAGTCAAGTTCACTAATTAAAGGTGCGTTTGAAAGCGCTGCTTTAAGATCGTCAAATGACTGTTGGGCATGGTCATCCCAGTGAAAAGGGATGTCGTGACATAGTAAGTGGAGGAAACCGTGTGCGCGTATGGTGTAATCTGGGACAAAGAATCTAAGAAAGTTAGCTTTTTCCTGTAGACTC
The DNA here is from genome assembly GCA_000966675.3 of Picea glauca. NCBI lineage: Eukaryota > Viridiplantae > Streptophyta > Pinopsida > Pinales > Pinaceae > Picea > Picea glauca. The sequence continues at coordinate 85,683 of JZKD02S1613780.1, forward strand.
TGAAGTTGCCGTAAATTCCGGGGAGGTGGAATTCCGGTGATAGCTTGGACTTTGAGGGGGTCCATGGTAATACCTCTTTGGGAAACAATAAAACCGAGGAGGCGGTGACACAAAACACACACTTGAGAGGATTCAAGCAGATGTTGTACTGACAACACCGTTGAAAGATGATTCGTAAATCATCGAGATGCTGGGTGCGTTTCTTGGATCGAGCTGTGAGGTCATGCAAGTAGGCGAGGATGATATTAGCCAAATCATGAAAGATGTATGTCATCGCCCACTAGAAACTTGCGCCGACATTCTTTAAGCCGAAAGGCATGACACGATATGCAAAATTACCCCACGGGGTAGTGAATGCGATTTTATACTGATCGGATGGGTGGATTTGAATTTGGTTATAGCCAGAGAATCCATCCATAAAGGAGAGAGCCTCGTGGCTGGCGTAGTCGTCGATAATTTGATCGATGAAAGGCGTTGGAAAGTTGTCTTTTGGATATGCGTTATTGAGATCACGAAAGTCTGTGAAAACGCAGATAGTGCCCTATTTTTTTTCGACGGGTATAGGGTTGGAAACCCATGAGGTATAAGCGATGGGGCAAATAAACCCGACAGTGCGTAATTTGCCAATTTCGGCTTTGATATCCGCGGCTTTAGATGGGTGTAGTGGTCATTGTTTTTGACAAACTGGTGTGATGTCGGGCCAGGTGTCGATGCGATGTTCGACAATAGAGGGATCGATTCCAGGAATTTCCATGTATGACCAGGCAAAAACATCCCTATATTCCTGGAAGAGGGATTTATATGCATCAATTTCCTGAGGAGTGCAAGCAACTCCAATGATGATTTCTTCGACGATGCCATTTTTAATGGAAATGTCGATTTTGATGGTGGGGAAAATGTTGGCCATATTACCTTCTTCAAAAGCATCCGGGGCAGGAATGGGATTGTTGAACCAATCGATAGGTCCTGATGGGATAAAATCTTTGGTTTCAATTGCGTAAATGGGGTTTTGGTTAGGAGGCATGGGGGCTTCATGTGGAGAGAAGAGTGCGCGGTGATGTAGTGCATCCCAGGGAGAGTCTGGGTGGTTTATCTCTTCCAGTATTTCCTCGTCACATTGGAAACGCTAGGAATACAAGGGGTCGTGAGGATTGATCTCAGTGACAGTGTGGTTTCCCCCTGATGGAGAAGCAGGGGGAACAATGCTAGGAATTGAGGAGGGTTCACTCGACATAAACCATATATTGAAGTACTGAGGGGTACCTGTGGTGGTTGGGTGGAGAGTGTCTGGGGGGGGATGAATAGGAGAGTTGGGAGGGTTGCGGGGTAAATCCTCAGAGACGTCATTGAAGAACCAGGGAGGCGTTGGGAGTGCTTTGGGTTCGGGAGAAATGACATGAAGATCCTCTAGTGACGAGGTAATGTCAATTATCGCCTCTGCGGGTCGGTGAAGCAGGGCCAATTGACATTGCCTGTATTCAAGGATCATAGGACACTAGTATGTAAAATGAGCTAATGAATTGCAGAGAGAGAAAGGGAGTCTCATACGTTCATTGACTGAGGTGGTGACATAGCGAATGTCAGTGATATTTGTTGAGGAGGATGTAGTAGGGTTGGGGTTGTTCTGGAAGTTCTGGCGTACAGCAGCTAATGTCTACCGAAAGCATGGCAGTGCTGGGAAATGATGGGTATAATGGCCATACTCTGAACATATAGCACAACCGTATTTGGGCCTCAACCCTTTAATACTGGAAGGGTGGGTGGTAGTGGTGGGATGAGCAGTAGTGGCAGGTGTTGTGGGAGTTTGATTGAGGGGAATCAAATTCTGTAATTCAGGTAGTGATGGACAGTTGTTGGTTTAGTGGCCCTCTTTCTCACATAGTGCGCAAGGTGGTGGGATGCGTGGAGGAAGTGGAGCGGTGGGCTCCTTATTCTTTCTCCTGTCCCTAGCTGTGACAGGGGGATTAGTGAGTGGGGGAGTGGTGGGGGTAAGGATGGGAATCGTCATGGGGATTCCTTCCTGTGGGGGAAGGGATGGGTGAGGGACCATCTCAGGTGGGTGTAAATACCACACTGGGATTGCTAACACCATATTAGGTAGTGTGAGCGTTGTGGCTACCTGAAAAGCTTCTATACTGGGTGGAGGGTAAAAGAAGGGAATTTGAGTGAGGGGTTGGGGAACTGTCTCCCAAACTGGACTATGTCCATGGGGAGACATGGAATCGTGGACTGGTGGGGTCGACGAGTGCGCAGGAGGCTCCGACAGGAGTGGTTCTGCGACTATTGGGATATCAGGAATGACTGAAGCCTCCTGAGGAGGAAGAGCATCCTATGTGTGAGTTCTGTTAGATGATATGGTGCACACTTGATTAGTAGGATGAAGGAGTGGTGGTGCTCCATGGTACATCCCTAACAAGGATGGATCTTTGAATATCCCAGGACCCATCTCGACGAGTGGGTATGCGTCTTGGTTTGTGTGGATGAGAGGAAGAATGTTATCGAGGTTGGCAGATGGGTTAGGCTCATAATGTGAGACTTGGTCGATGGTCACGATCTTCCCATTGTGGGGGAACATCATTGTCTGAAAGATGAAAGATGCCACTGCCTTCATAGCATACATGTAGCTACGAACAAACAAGATATTGTAATCGAGCGGGGCGTCGATGACTTCGATATCGATGAGAATAGTCTTGCCCCTGAGTTCAACGAGGACATTTTAGAAGAGCCCTTCAGTAGATGATGGTCGTCCGTCATAAGCTCATAATGTGATGGCAGAGGGTATGAGTTCCGGGGAACCAAGTTTCTGCCATACTGTTTTGGACATGATGCACGTAGATGCACCTTCATCGATGATACACCGATGAATTGTGATGTTCCGTATTTTTACTGGTATTTGAAAAGCGATCAAGGTGGGAAGCCGAGGTTCTCCGTTGTCAAGTTCAAATGCCCCCAAGGTAGAATGTAGTGATTTCCATTGAGTAGGACAAGTCTGTAGAACTTCCAAGACTGACATGGCAGCCGGGGATTGTTCTAAATCATCTACCAAACTATAGTTATGAGCTGCCCTAGCCTGTGGGTTGTGGACATTCCTACGCAATGGGATGCGAGGGATGAAAAGCAGTGGTTTGGCGGAAGGGCGAGGGATCACCAATAGGGGTCCCGATGGTGTAGGGTTTGTCTTTGGAGGGAGGGGAGGAGACTCAGCGGGTGCATGATACTGATGGCTACGCGTTTGCAGAAGGATTTCTTCCTCACTGGTGAGGAGAATCGTACTATCTGCTCGATTGTTGGGGTTGAGGTATTGTCCCCCTTGAGGTGGGGGATGTTGTGTGTCATGTTGGGTGTTTATCACACCTTGATGTGGGATAGGATTTTGCAGCATGGCGGGAGGGAGTTGTTGCACGTATTGTTGTGGTGCCTGCTGAGGGGCAGGTTGTGCAGGAGAATGGGGAAGACTACAAGAATCTTTCAACCATTTGAAATCAACGATCTGGGGGAAATAATGAGTGTAATGGCCGAACTCACCACAAAGGGCACAAGGGAAGATGGTTTTAACATTATTTCTCCCTTGGTGTTTATTATTATTTCCCCCTTGGGGGTTTTGGTTCCCTTGGTTCTGGTTGCCCCTAGTTGGTGGGTGTTGTGGGGGTTGATTCCCGCCTTGACCTAGGTTGTTGTTATTCATGTTCCATCCTTTCTTCTTGGCATTGTTCGATGGATGAGTTGGGTTGGCTGTATTCAACTGTTCAAAACTTTGGTATTGTTAAGCAGCAGAGGGTTGAACAAAATTTACCCCCGCATGAGGATGTGGGGGAGCCATCGGTTGTGGAGGACCAGGAAATGGGAAATATGGATTTTGTGGTGGTATCGATCCATAAGGTACATAGGAAGGCGTAGTTCTTTCACTAGTAGTATAAGCTAATGTTGAGGGAGTACCACTGTTTGTGGGAATAGGTGGATGTATGGGAGGTGTCGACGATGGTCCACTGATAGGTGGAGGTATAACAACAGGGTATGGCTGTTGATAAGGGGGTGGGGGGTAATAAGGAGTGCCCCCGTATGCCGGCGGGTATTGAGGTGTTCCATACATCGGTGGTGGTTGGGGTTGTGGACCATGGTGTGTGGTGGCACCTATTAGTCCATTTGCTGAGTGAGACATCCCAGGTTTATCTTCGCTAAATGGCATAGGTTTTGGAAGATCAGGAAGTACCGTGTATAAGTACCCTGACTGTGCATAAATGAGGTCATACTGTTGGGCCTTACTGATGGCTTCCTCTTCGGATTGAGGGAAGGTGGAAGCTACATCCTTGCAGAGAAGAGAGACAAGGGATCTAAGAAACCAGTCGAGACACTGTTGCTTGGTGGTTTCTACTTTACACAAACTACGTCGCCTACGCCACTCGTGAATGTGGTCAGCGATGTGTGTGGTTGAGGTTTGTTTGAAATTAGATAGTAGTTCAAGACCATTGTTGTGGCGGATGGGTAATTGGAAAAAGGTCAAGAATGCTTTGGCCAATGACTCAAAGGTTGCGTGAGACCCCGATTTTTCTTCAACATACCATTTAGCCAATGGGCCAGTGAGTGTGCATTGAAATAATCGCAGTCTGATGGAATCATCCATAATTTTGTTGGAGGAGCAACATAGGTGAAAGGTCATGACATGGTTGGTAGGGTCATCGCCTGCCTTTCCTTCAAACTTTGGTATGTTTGAAGGTAGTTTGGTTGGCATTGCAGTCCATGTGGGATCATGCAATAGAGGATCATTGGTGAGTTTGGTGAGATCCGGTATGTTGAGAGAGGCCAAATATGGCATCTGTAGTGGGGGGGG
>JZKD02S1613780.1:97816-112198 GCA_000966675.3 Picea glauca
TGTATGTGTGTGATTGTTTATTTCTTACTGCTCATTATTGGATGATAATTCTACATTTATATAACATTTGAAGAAAAGGGGTTATAATTACGCTATTACTGATTCACCCCCCCTCTCAATGATCCAACAATAATATGTCAGCCAAAATACTGGGAAAAGGCACTATCAGTTTAGGGAATAACAAGACCAAAGAAAAAGATGTACTTCTGGTAGAAAATCTCAAGCCTAATCTCCTAAGTGTAAGTCATACATGTGATCAAAGTCACATACTTACCTTTAATTCTCAGAAATGTGAGATGAGAAAAAAGGATACTGGAAAGCTAGTAGCAGTTGCACCAAGAACATCTAGCAATGTGTACATCCTTGATGTAGATGAAGGAGAAAAATGTTGTTTAAGTCAAGAAGATGAAAGTTGGTTATGGCATAAAAGGTTGGGACATTTAATCTTTGACAATTTAATCAAATCCAACAATAAGGATGCAGTACGAGATCTTCCAGATATGCCAAAATTTATTAAGCCTTTAAACTTTATTTGTAAACATTGTCAAATAGGAAAGAAAACAAGAGTTAGTTTTAATGTAAAAGAGCATTCAACAAAAAAACCATTAGAACTTATTCACACAGATCTATGTGGACCTACCATATCTAAAAGTATTTATGGTAAACATTATTTTATGTTGATCATTGATGATTACACACGAATGACCTGGGTATACTTTCTAAAAGAAAAATCAGAAGCCTTTGAGAAGTTTAAAACATACAAAATCCTTGTAGAGAATGAAACAGATCTCAAAATTAAATGTTTGAGATCAGACAATGGAGGAGAATTCACCTCTAAATATTTCATTCAATTATGTGAAAATCATGGTACCAAAAGATAGTTTTTAGCTCCTAGGAATCCTCAATAGAATGGAATGGCCAACAGAATGGAATGGTGGAAAGGAAAAACATAATAGTTCAAGAAGTTGCAAGAACCATGTTAAATGAATCCAGGCTTCCAAAGAAATTCTTGAGATATGCCATCTACACAATAGTCCACATACTTAATCGAGCTCAGTTGAGACCCAACCATGACAAAACTCCTTATGAAATATGGTTTGGTAGAACAACATCTGTTAAACACTTTAGAATTTTTGGAAGTAAATGTTAAATTAAGAATGATGAAGATAATTTAGGAAATCTTGATCCAAGATCTGATGAAGGAATATTTTTAGGTTATTCACCTAATAAGAAAGCATACAGATGTTATAATCTTAGACTACTAAAGATAGTGGAAAGTGCCAATGTAAAGATAGATGATCTAAAACTAAAGAAGAGCATATCCCAAGACATATCAAAAATTGATAAAGAATCTCAGCAAGAAGATGATGATGTAGAATCTCAACAAAGAGATGATGATAATGAAACATGAGAAAATGAACCATATACTAATGAAGAAGAAAATGAAGAAACACCCTTGCCAAAATCTCTATCGAAAATAGTTCAAAAGAATGATCCTGAGAGTCAGATCATTGGAGATAAAAATACGGGAGTAGAAATAGGAAGGAAACTCACATTTGACTCAGAACATGCAATGTTTTCTATGATAGAACCTAAATCATTTAAAGAAGCCAACAAAAGTAAAAAAATGGAAAAAGGAAATGAATGAAGAAGTTGATCAGATAGAGAGGAACTAGACTTGGGAATTAATTCCAAGACCTAAGGACAAGGATGTGGTAGGAACTAAGTGGATATTCAATAAAAAACTAAATGAAAGTGGGGATATTATAAAGAACAAAGCCATATTATTCTGCAAAGGATATTGTCAAGTAGAAGGTATTGATTTTGAAGAAACTTTTTCTCTAGTAGAAAGACTAGAAGTCATCATAATGTTCCTGGCATTTGCACGCTTCAAGAATTTCAAGATTTATTAGATGGATGTCAAGTCAACATTTCTGAATGGAACTCTAGAAGAAGAAGTCTATATTGAACAACCAGAAGGATTCATACTAACAAAAAATCAAGATTATGTGTGCAAGATAAATAAATATTTATATGGTCTTAAGCAAGCCCCAAGAGCATGGTTTTCAGGGTTAGATCAATACCTACAAAAACAAGGATATAAGAGAGGTGATACTGAAAACAACTTATATATCAAAATTGAAGATCAAAATATGATTGGTGTGGTAGTATATGTTGATGATATCATATTTCAGAGTAATATTACTATAATGAGTATAAAATTTGCAACTGAAATGCAAGAAGAGTTTGAAATGTCTATGATGGGAGAATTGTCCTTCTTATTAGGTTTACAAGTCACTCAATCAAAAAAAGAAATATTTATTTCCCAAATCAAATATATCAAAGAGATGTTGAAGAAATTCCAAATGGAAGACAGTAAACCATTAAGTATTCCCATGGTCACTGGATGTAAACTAAGCCTAAATGATGACTCACCAAAAGTAGATCAAACTATGTACAGAGCAATGTTTGGAAGTTTTCTCTATTCAACAACAACTAGACCTGACATCATGCAAGTTGTAGGACTAGTGGGAAGATTTCAATCTGCACCTAGGGAAACTCATCTAATAGAAGTAAAAAGAATATTCAAATATCTTAAAGGGACCTTAGAATTTGGATTATGGTATTCAAAAGAAAAAGACTTTACATTAAATGCATACACTAATGCAGATTGGGATAGTAGTATAGAAGACAGGAAAATCACCAGTGGAGGACCATTCTTCCTAGGAAAATGTTTGGTAGCATGGATAAGTAAGAAAAAAAATCCACATCACTATCCATAGCAGAGGCAGAATACATTGTTGTTGCATCCTCCTGCACACAAGTTCTTTGGATGAAGAAAACTTTAGAAGATTTACAAATAAGGTACGATGATCCCATTACTATTAATTGTGATAACACTAGTGCCATAAGTATCTCTAAAAATCTAGTAATGCATTCTAAAATGAAACACATCCCAATTAAATACCATTTCTTAAGAGATCAGGTTACTCAAAGAGTGGTTAAAATAGTGTATGCGGACACCAAAGAACAAATTGTAGACATATTCACAAAATCTTTGCCCAGGACTACCTTTGAAAATATTCGACAAAAATTGGGAGTAATTCACATACCTCATTAAAACCATAAAAGTAACATTAGAAGAAAAAGAGCACATGGATAGGGGGAGCTTAACCACAGGGGGAGGGAAGAAAGATCCCTTCTTTCATTGCTTTTAAATGGGGAGAAAATTGATAAACAACATAAATATTTCAAAGAAAAGGTTTCCATCAATGCCAAAGGGGGAGAATGTTGGGCACAGTGGTATGATATTGTAATTGATGTCAACATAGTGCAGGTGATGAGATCAAATATCRAGAGAGATAATGTAGCAGGTAGCACAGAAGCCCGAGCCTACACAKAAGAATCCCTTGTAAAGGATCGAGTTACAACAACCATTATATTAGTTAGGGATCTATCTTGATTGTCAGATAGAATCAAGTGGAAGGACATGATAAGWGGACCCCATAAGACACAAAGTCTTGAAACCTATGAAATTGTGAAGTAAACGTTGACCACCAGATCTCGTGGAGAAAATTTGAGTCAGTTCTCAGTCGTTGGATCAAGAAGGAGATMKAAATATTTGGTACTCTGGAGCTTCRCCACTTCGACAATTACTGGAAACAAGTAATAATACATGAAATCACGAAGTCACAAAATAATTCCAATCATCGATTAGGAAGGAGATTTGAATGGTTTCCCAACCATTATATCAAGATTTGATCTAGAGTTAAGCATTGACTATTGATATCGAATGGAAATTTTGAACCGTCAAATCACACTAAAGGAAAGAAGGTGGTCAACTCTGGTGCTGACCACTCCAATGAAAAGGAGTTTGAAACATGTAAGTTTACCTGGATGTTGAATCCTCGAAGTCATGAATTGATGTTATCCATTGATATAAGATCCACTGAAATATCTTTATATCATTCAATCCAGTACAGTGGAAGGATAGCGTAAGGTGTACTAATAATTGACAGAAAGTGGTCACCACAACTTTATGACTTATTCGGTAGGTAAACACTATGGATGATTGAAATACTTTAGAGTTCGAGTAGCCTAGAGTCCCAGAGTCTTGAATAGACAAATACCTAGAGATCATGAGCTCCTTTGTGCCTAAGTCTATGGTCCTAGTTGTTGGACATGTGAAAGTCATCAAGCAGGGAGTGTTGATACATTCTTTAGTGGAATTTTCTCTAGAAGATTTGGAAGACTGCAAAGGCCAGAGTCCCAAAACGCCAAAGTCCCGAAGTGAACGAGAACTGTCCACTCAACTGCAGGTTAAGTCCTGACCCTTGATTTTTTTAAAGCCTCTTGATAAGCCAGGATCACCCATCCAATGGAAGATTAGATATCGATCACATGATCTACTAGTGAATACAGTATACACACTTCGGAAAAATGTACTCCGGGAGGATTGAATGACTGTAAAGGCTGGAAGTCCCGAAGGATGAAGTACCAGAGATCCTGGTTCCAACACCGATCACATGATAAGGTAAAGAAGCTAAAGGGGATAGAATTAAATAATCCCTCAGACATTTGAATATGGTCCCATGTAGAAGAATACGGGAGGAAGAAGAAAGCACTAATAGAACAATGCTTGGAATGGATAATATCGTGGTTTCGAGCTCACAGTCACATGAATTTTTGTTTGAAGGGAGTGCCTATTGATTAAGAATCTAATTTACAATAATTATATATATGTATACTAATGAACCGATACATGTTCATGATTAAAGAAGAGTTAAAACATGAGCATTATGAATAAAGAATAAAAAGGAAAAATGATATTATTTAAAGTTTAATATTATCATTTAAATGAAAGGGTACAATGGTTCATTGTCAAAAGACRCAATGGTTTAAATTCACASCAGTTGGAAGACTTTATAAGCAATAAATAATAGTGAGAAGAAAGTGTCTCTACAGTCCAGATCARAAGATCAAAAGTAGAAGCAGAGTCCAAGAAGAAAAAATGATGATACTTATGTAGTGAGGGTGGAAGGGAGGAGMAAGGAAGGATTCATATCCTTTACTAAGTAAAGTTTGAAAACAAGGGAGTTGGTGCTTCCTAGGGTTGGTTCCCTGAAAAGAAAGGAAGTYAGTGCTTCCTAGGGYTGGTGCCTTAAAGACAAGGGAGTTGGTGCTTCCTAGGGTTGGTGCCCTAAAACCAGGGAGTTGGTGCTTCATAGGGTTGGTGCCCTGAAGAAGGGGATTTGTGTCTCCAAGAGTTGGTTCTCTAAAGATGATTGGTGTCCTTCACAATATTAGACTACTCTTTATAAATCCTTGTAATTCTTGTTAATTATATTTATATAGTTGATTTTAAATACAAGTCCATTGACAATCTATTGTGATGATTAATAAAATAACAAAGTAAATACTATTTTTTTTAAAAGGTAATATTGATTCACCCCCCCTCTTAGTATTCCAACAACATTATGATTTGTATGCATCATGGGTGAAAGGATCCATTGCATAAAAGTACCCTAAGCTATGATGTTGGTGTTGGTTTCCTTGAAAGCATATCTACCAATTTATCTATAATTCCCATCTTATATTTGATGATAAGATGAAATTGCTATAAAAATACCATGCACTTGTAGTGTATCATTTCCTAAATATTACTCCAGGCCTACAAATATTACAATGGCTAGTGATTAATGTGGATGATGGCTCTTTTCCCATCACATAGGGATTCCATTTCTTAACAAATTGAAATACAACATAGAGTTCCTTATCATATGTAGTGTAGTTCAAGGCTCTACCCTGGAACATTTTAGAATGATATCATATTGACTTACCTCCTTGCATTAAGAATTCTCCCATAGAATACCCACTTTCATTTGTATCCATATCAAAGGCATTCTCCAAATTGGGCAAGAGTACCAATTCTTGATTAATATTTCATTTCAACTATTCAAAATCATTTTGTTGATTCTTTCCCCACCATAAACCCTTATCATTGGCTATTATGGCATGGAGTGGTGATCCATAAATGGTGGGATTATGGATTGTTCATTTAATCAACATGGATACTTTGTGGAATTAAATTTAGTTCTTAGTGTAAGGGATCGACTCCAAGCTACAAGCATCAATTTGAATTTAGGCCCAAACACAATTTGGAGTATAATATGTAGCCTATGTATAAGATATGAATGTTGTGTAGAATGCTCTGTCAAATGAATGTTTTGTATAAGAAAATAATGTTTTATTTATTAGGAAGAACTTGATAGGGAATAAACCAACAAAAACCAAGGTAATGTTGGAGGGGGAATCAATTTTTAGTATGCGAAGAATACTTACAAACCATTACAGGCCAATTTCCAACTATCATGAAATCCCTCAACTGCATACAAAAATATAGTAATGGAAACAAGTGACAAGATTGATCTTCAGAAAGGGCATATTGTGTCATCCCATAATGAATGAAGATGGAAGGAAATTTAAACTCCATAAGTACCTAATTACAATGAATATGGCCTCAGTTGTGCATAAGAAATTGTTGAAATTTCCCTCCTTACAACCAGTGAGCTTATATTCATGTTTTGTGTTTTCCTTCATTCATAAGGAAACGATCAACATGCTTAGAACTTAAAATAGAAATAACAAAAAAAGCACAATTAATGCCATGGCCATGATGTGAGCTTCAAAGTCTAATTTTTATAATGTTATGTATTTGAATCTCTTGGAATGATCCTATTGTGTGATATTTCCAATAGGGAAGTACTTTAAACTTATATTTCCTTCAAATTTTTTTTATCTCAAATTCCATTGCCAATGAGGATTTCCAAAAAAATAAAATAAAGATGACTACTTATTCAATCTTAGTAGAATATAATAATATTGATTGTTCCCCCCAAAAACATATTGTAGAGGGTTTGGGTGCCCCCATAGAAATCATACTTTTCTAAGAATAAAGACCAGCGAAATTGATAACATTCCACTTATATTGATACATTAGGAACTTGGAGTTGTAAGAACAAATAATTTAACATATGACATCAACGATCTAGTTAAGAGGGGTTTGAAAACTATTAATTGTCCAATGACTAATGTAGTGAGTGGGATCAAGATTCAATAATCCAGTAATTACATTACCAAAACCATTTTCCCATTTAACATTGTGCCAATCAATTCTATGTAGAACTATAAAGAGGATTACACATAGAAAAATAGAACATGAAAAAATATAACCAATAAAGGGGAGATTTATTGTGCATGGGGAATTCATTACAAAGGGGTGATCTATGCATGATAAAAATATCATGCATTGTTACTCACTAGAAAACCAAAATTGTTTATGGCCATGGCTCAAAGACACATTCGATCATCATCGATAGGCTCATGGACTCCTTCATCCATTGATATTCAAGCATGATGCAATCTTAACGCTCTCATCTCCTCCCTTTAAGATTCCCAAGTTCCCTTTGCATCACCCATTTGATTTCCTTCTTCACCAAAATATTTATTTTTAATGGGATGGATTTGAAAGGAAGACCATCACAATGGTTTGTTTCCACTTCCATTTTTCCAAAAAGACAAAATACAATTAAAAAAAAAGAAGGATATACTTATTACAAAATTTACAAAGGTTTGTCAAAGCTCCAATTTGGATAACACCTCCATATTTGAAGGAATTTGGTCTCCATTTGCCTCTCCATATCCACCATTCCATTGTTGATGAAGTTGTCTTGTTTCCTTCTTGCCTGACCTTGTTTTGCTACTAGAGGAGTTATTCTCTCTCTCTCTCTCTCTCTCTCTCTCACTCTCTCTCGGTGTGCATTGACGAAGTATGCCTTACCACACTTGGCCAAGTAGTATTTATTTTCTCTCTTGTATAAGGTATCATACCTATCCCACAAGTAAGGGATACCTAACATCACTTTGTAGGCATCCAATGGTGCAACTTCACGTTCTACCTCATCAACATAACTATCACTAATTGGAAAAATGATTTTACATCTCTGAGTGATTCTCATAACATATTTCCTTTGTAACAATATTATGGAACTTGGATGCACTAGATCATAAGTTTCTAGACCAAGATCATCAACCAATGTTTTAGAAACCAGATTATGTTGATAACCACTATCAAACAAAGCATTTACCTTTTCATTCTTCACTTGAACTTTGATTCAAAACAGTTAATGTTTATCTCCACTCTTCATTGGTTGTTTCAATGTGGTGAAAACTATGACTTTTCCAGATCAGAGGTGCTTTCTAAAACTTCCTCTTTTGTCTTGGTATATTCCTTTTCTTTCCCCGTGGACTTTAGCCAATTTGGAGACAATTCTAGATGAATTTTATAACACTTCTCTTCCATGTGTCCATCCACATCACAATATTTGCAATGCCTATAAGGATCCCTCCTTTTATCATCTATGGATACCATTTTCTTGTACTTTTTATTTTTGGTTTCTTCTTGGATCATGTGATGCTACCCATTCTTGGAGTCCAACTTGATATAGATATCCTTATTTCTCACCTCATCTATGATTTTCACACCATGAAGATACAATTTTATTCGGATATGGATGAAAATTCCTCTTAGGTAGCTCACCACCACTTTTAGATATTCTAAAGATATACCCAAACTAATGGCTTGTCTATCGAACTTAGAAGCATATTCTTTCACTCCTTGCCCCTGTTCTTTCCAAAGGTATTTCCACTTCATGAGATGCTTATCTTCATAGCCTAGGGGACAAAATTGTGGCTTTAGTAATTCTTTGAAGTATTCCCATTTAATAACCATGGGATTGTTGGATATCCTTAATGCATCCAGATATCTTTCCCACCAAAGAAGAGCATGCCTGGTCATCTTCAAATGGGAAAAATAAATATGTTTTGTTTCTTGGATTTTATATATACCAAAGTAAACTTATAATTGTTTCAACCATCTATTCAAGGCTTCAACATTAATTTTTCCATCATACATGTGTATTTCAAGTTTTTCTTCAACTTTGAAAGGAATATGGGAAGCTGAAGGAAAATAAAGGTTTTACTCAAATCATTGCACATGGGATATTATAGATGTTCCTTATATTCTTCATGCTCACTCCCTTTTGAGTTTTGTTTCCTATATTTCTTCACCAACAACTATGTCACCAATTATGTAAATGTAGAAATACTCTACTCAAGCCAAGAAAATCTAACATCTGGGTCTTGTTCTTCATGAAAAATCCTTTCCATTGATGGTCCTCTACTTCTCTATAGGAATAGAATCAATTCTTGTCCACTAATTTGGTATTGGTTGTAGGTGTTCTCCAAGTATTCAGAACTTTCTCTGATACTAGATGATTTGTAAATGATGGGTTTTTGTCCTAACCATTTTGTCAACATAGATACTTTTTGGAATTATAGTTCTCCATGAAATGGATTAGCTCCAAAATAAAATAATAAATTTTAATGCAAGCCCAAATACAATTTGGATTATAGTATTATTAGGAAAATAGACTTCCACAAAAAACCTAATAGAAGAGAGGAAGACAGATTTAAGATAGAAAATAAATGACAAAGCAATCACATAATACACAAATATTTTACCATTGAAACCAAAATGGTTAAACAAAAATTACTAGAGCATATTTCTCTCTTGTTGTATTATTCATTTATAATAAAATGTTACATGTGTTATCTCTTTGTAATTTCCTTGGCTGAGGAGGAAATAGGTACAAGAGTAACCTCAAAACCAACTTGGGGATGGAATCTAGCCCTTCCAACAAGAGAGGGATCTCTCTCTTCAAATCAATCACTGAAAGGATTGATTTGGTTTAACACAAAGGCTAGATCTCTAAGATAAATGAATTTATAGGGTTTGTGGCAATATGAACAAAAATTACATTGGACTATTGAGTCACTAAAGTTGAAATTCAATAAAACTTGTTGGATACCTAGTAGATTTAAGAAAGGACTGAATAGAGGAAAGATAGAAAGTAATATTCTAAGCCAAATAGATATGTTGTAGACAACAGGTTACAGAGAAAAAAATGATCCTTCAAGGCATCTAACAAGGATGAATCTCAAAGGAATTATAGCAGAAGTACAACTCAAANTCCTAAAGGTTGTCTTGTGGATGTATTCATGTTTAATTCAAACCTGATGGTATCCATACCTCAAGTCAATCTTGGAGAATATTGTAGCACCCCTTAATTGGTCAAACAAGTCATCAATCCTTGGTAAGGGATACTTATTCTTGATGGTCATCTTATTGAGTTGTCTATAATTTATGCATAATCTGAGTATGCCATCTTTCTTTTTCAAAAAAAAGGTTGGTGCTCCCCATGGGGACACACTAGGTCAAATGTATCCCTTGTCCCACATCTCCTTCAGCTGTAGTTTGATCTCAACTAGCTCTGGTGTACTCATTCTGTAGGGTGTTATAGACATTGGCACCGCTCCTGGTACACGTTCTATTAAAAAGTCAATATTCCTTCTTGGAAGTAGACTCAACACCTCTTATGGGAATACATATTTATATTATCTTAATATGGGATGGTCTTCTAGGCTAGGTTTTTCATTCTCAACATATTTTAGTACTTGTATTGCATACAAGGGACATCCCTTTTTGCAATAGTTCTTCACTTGGAGGGATGATATTTGTCTCACTGAGACATGCTTTTGAATCCCTTGTAGGGTTACCCTTCTTCCTTATTGATTTTCACACTCCAATTTTTTACTGTAAAAATCCAACTTGGTTTTGTGGGCAGCCACTAGTCCATGCCAATCAGTAGGTCATAAGATCCTAGAGGAAGTATGTTTAGGTTTGCTTGGATGGGAAACCCGCTTATAACGAATTGGCATGTTGGTATGACCTTTGTTACTTTTATTTTGGTTCCAATGGATAGTTGTACCAGCCAGGACTTAACTTGTTTAACTTGTTGCAATTTACATTTCTCAAGAGTTCGAGGGGAAAAATAACTCAAATTAGACCCAAGGTCAATTAAAATGGAAACATGATGGTTGGAAATCGTACCTTCCATATCCACCACTAAAGCTTGGTGGTAAACTTGTCTATTATCCAATGTTGCATAAATTTATGGCATTCTCCTAGACACATCATTGACTATGTTAGCCTCTTGTTCGTTGTAGACCCTCTTATTTCTTTGTTTCCTATGTGGACAGTCCCTCAACAGATGCTTCTCTCTTCGTGTTATCAGTCTTACTTGGAACTGATCCAAATGGTTTATTTCCACTCTGGGATGGAAAATTTTGTTGATACACACTTCTTGTAGGAAGGCTCATACTAGATATCTTACCATGGTTCTTAAATCTCAATGGTTTAAAACCCTTCTTATTGAATCCCAAATTGTTTTTCTTCTTCCACTCTTCATGGGTTTCTGTCTTATTCTTGAATTTCTCAGAGAAATACCTTTCTTTTCGAATCATATCTTCTAAGGTCTTTCGCTCATGAAACTCAATTATGTCTCGGTAGGATTGAGGTAATCCACTAATAAATTATTTCATCTTTACTTTTTCATCCTTTATGTAGGGCACATACCTCATCATATTGAGGAATTTGTTAATATACTCATCTGTGTTGATTTTTCCCAACTTTAGTTCATAAAACTCCTTGGTATTCCCATCAAAGTACTTTTCTAATAGATACTTATTCTTGAAGTATTTCTCAAATTGTTTCCATGACATGTCCTTCTCATGGATTCATTTCACATTACTAAGGTCCTCCCACCAAATGGAAGATCTCCCATTCAGCTTGAAAATGGCTATTCGAGCCTTTAATTTTTCAGAGTAGTCATGGACTCTAAAGTACTTCTTCAAGCTGAGTAGTCAAAATTCTTATTCTTCCCCCCTCTTAATCTCTCCATAGAAGGTGGGAGGTTTGGATTTATTGAACTCTTTAGGGTCATGACTCTTGGAATGCTTCCTCTTCTTTCCTCTCATATGAGAATGGGAACTATTTTTTCCACTAGAGGATTCCTTTAAGTTGTCAGTGTCCTCATAGGGACATTCCAATGATTTTCTCTTCGCTCCATGTTAGGAATTCCTTGAGGTGATCCTCTTAGTTTGGCCACTTTCCATATCATGCTTTTGTATCTCAGGTGGAATTTGAGTTTTCTTAGTATGATGCCTGCCCACATGATTGGCAGTTGGACCATGTTGTAGTTTCCATTGTATATCTAACATACTTTGCAATAGGACTGCATTAATTTCAATATTCTTTTTCTACTCCTTTATCAACCTTTCATTGTCATCCTTATAACTCTGTAATTATGCCATGAGGATTCTTACTATTTCGACCAAATCTGGAGGGGTTTCCACTGCCCTCGTTTCATCAGATTCTTCCTCTCTATTGTGGGAGCTCTCCCCCAACTCATGGTGTGTCACCATCCCTTACACTATAGTTTTCCCATTGTTCACTAACTGCTTGAGTGCTAACAAAATAATTTATGTTAGTTACTAATCTACCAATTCATGAGCAACACATATTATTGCAAAGTGAAGTTGGATTCTTTATTTGGAAACATTGGCAACATACAATGCATACTTCCAAAGCATCTACCAACAGTAGAATTTTTCATTCCTCTCTTCAGTAGAGGTTCAAACAAGTTTCTTATATAAGGGGGTAAGGTAGGGTGTTACCCCATGCAGGCCAAGTGTTGTTTCCATGCTCTGATACCAATTTGTAACACACCCGACCCCTAAATACCCTTTCTAGGGATGGGGAATCAAAGTTTTTCTTGTTCGAATCATCCCAAATCATCTCTCTAAGGTCTCCATCCCTTTCTACTCGTCTGTATCTTTCTAATGACTATTACTGACTCAAAATATGATCCCTAGTTTGCAAGATACAACCTCCCAAAGTTATTTCGGCGTTATTTGTTTGGGTTTTCGGCGTTCGGCGCTGAACACCCCTTTTCTTATTGCATGCATGCTCCCCGAAGTCCCACAATCTCTCCATGTGGCCTTAGTCATTCTTTGATCGATGTTGGACCCGAGATATGATCATCTTCATGACGTTATTATACACTTTTTTCCATATGTATATATGCGTTTTTATCTTTCAAAGGAGCTTTTTGAAGAATTTTATGGTAAAATGATACAATCGGCAAGAGGTACGTATAATTCGTGTTTTGTGATTCAATCAAGTTTAATTTATCATATTTTATGGTTTCCAAGAGTTAATTCATGTTTTTCTGCTGTTACGGGGCAACACACACCATGTTTCTTGGTCCGACACTCGTTCCGACACTTGATCCAACACTTGTTCCGGTACTTGATCCGACACTCATTCTGACACCCAGTATTGCACAAAAATGCAAGGCAAGTTGGCGGTTATGGTATTGGCGGCTAGTGGTGGACAAATCGAGCACATGGGTTTTGTTTGTCATCGACCCCTCCAGCTACTCAGATCAAGACAACTCAATTTCAGTTGTCCAAAGAGGGCGCTTATTGTGTTCCTCCGTTTTGTTAGTTATTGATGCATTTAATGTAATTTGCCAAATTTAGAGGTGGTTCGACCCTCTTGTGGTCGACCACCTGGGTTGTAAGCTTAGGCAAGTGGAATAGCCATCAGATTGGAGATAAACTCGTTATACTTTGTTTTTCATTTTTCACATTTCCAGAATAGTGCCATAACTGCGTTTTTGACTTTCATGGTGAATTTAGCTTGCTGAAGCTCGTGGTGTTCTTGTAGAGGGTAGCCACGACTTGCTGGGGAGCCCACCAACAGTCTGGTGATGATCAATGTGTTGTTTCTACATTTCATAATTTAAATTGTCTTTTATTTCCTGTACATGCATGTTTTATGTTTTAATTAGCTAGTTGTGATTTAATTGTTTTATTGTTCTTTTGCAGGTTGGTGTGATGGATTATGTTAGCATGAATTAGTTATGTAGGCTAGGAATAGACTTGCAAGTCTCTACACTAACTCCATATGCATCTAGATATCAGATTACACTTTTATTTATTCTCTTACAGTCAAGTTTAAAACATAGTTGTTTTTAGAATAAAACAGAGTTCTATTTGGGTTTCATTTGACATGGATCTTTGATGGATAGATAGAAATAGTCCCAGTTTCTAGTCATAGCTTGCTTAATTCAGTTTATATAGATTTCATTTAATTATTTGTTGGCTAAATTAGATCGTCAATTTACTTTTTAATATCATGCTTTAAATTTTTGTTTTTAATTATTTCTTTATGTTAGTTTGAATGGCTAGAATAGACATAGTGTAGTTTTATTTCACGCAATTTCCTTTCATAGATTAAAATACAATTAAATTCCTTAGTTAGATAATGATGATCTCGTTGTGATGTTGATGATTTGTACATGAATATGCAGGGTATTTAACATTACTTTTATCATGGCTAAGTTTTCATTGGACTGT
>JZKD02S1613780.1:112208-140349 GCA_000966675.3 Picea glauca
TTAGAACTATCCTTTGTTGTCAAATGTCATCGAGATATCATCCGTCATCACCGAAGGCATTCACACAACCACCAACATTACATTTGAGTGTTTCATAGGTTAAAGTTAGTTTCTTGCTTTCATAAATTAGAAAAGATAGTTTCTTGTTTTCATAAGTTTAGTTGATAGTCTTTCTTGCTTTCAATAGACTATATTTCCCTTCATGCATTTCATTGAGCATTTAACTTTCCTTTCATGCAAGAGAAATAGTTTTTCATTAGGCATTTAGTTCACTTGCCTCTTAGGCTAGGTAGTTGTTCAATGAGAAGTCTTTGCTTACTTGTCTTTTTCTTTATGCTTTTGCTTGCTTGTCTATTTTCTTTAATAGGTTAGTTAGGTGCTTTTGCTTGCTTGTCTATTTTCTTTAATAGGTTAGTTAGGTGTTTTTGCTTGCTTGTCTATTTTCTTTAATAGGTTAGATAGGTGTTTTTGCTTACTTGCTTATGTATTTGATTTCATAGGGTAGTTTCTCATTGGATATAGGTTGGTAAGTTAAAGGCAGTTTGCTTTCATCATTTGCTTAGTACGCTTAGTAGTTTACCTTTGCTTACTGTCATGAACTTGTTTTCTTTCCATAGAGTTTTCATTCGCTTTCTTAGGAACTATCCATCAGTAGCTGGCCCAAAAGTACTTAGGTTACCTAGTTTCAATTTTCTTAGTAGGGTTTGTTCATTAGATATGTTTTCTTGAGTAGATTAGCCCTAGATAGTTGCTTTCCTTAGTTACTCTACACTCCTACCAACCTTCTACCTTTGGCATATATTTTCCTACAACTCTAAGTTTACTTACCCCGGGACGACAATTTAATTGGGGGTAGTTTAGTGTCTTTTTTAGTACATATAAATCACCTAACAATCGATGTTTTATGTTTTCGACATTCAAGGATCAATGATCAATGCTGAACGTTTCGGCATTCGAAAATCGACAATCGAAATTATACGTATTTGACATTCGAAAATCGGCGATCGACGTTCTACGTCTTTGGCATTCAACGATCGACGATCGACGTTACACG
The DNA here is from genome assembly GCA_000966675.3 of Picea glauca. Lineage (NCBI taxonomy): Eukaryota > Viridiplantae > Streptophyta > Pinopsida > Pinales > Pinaceae > Picea > Picea glauca. Next base: position 113,263 of record JZKD02S1613780.1, read on the forward strand.
CCTTTGGTTTTCGATGATCAAAGATATACGTTCTATGTATTCGGTGTTTGGTGATCAATGATCTACATTGATCGTCCCTATACTATACTATTCCCCAAATCTTTCAAATTCCCAATGTCCCTGACTCTCGGAGTCTCGGTTGCATCAGCAAACACGTTGGCTAGGTAGGCTCGAACCAGAGGCTGACATGTGGCGAGGGCCAGGGGTGAAACATGTACTCTTTAGGGGATGATACATGTCATGCTATAAAAGGAATAAGGGTTCTATGAAACATCCATATCTCGGTGACACATGGCACCTTTGTTGCGAGTCCACATCACCTAGGCTGACGTTAGTGAGTCACGTCAGCCCCAGACTTAAAACCTTCTAAATTCTTTCTAATCTGACGGTTAATATATTTCCACATAGATCCATAGATCCAAGGCTCCCGCTACTTCACAACTTCGGGCTTCAAATCTTACCAACTCCTCACATCACGAATCACTTGAAGTGCCAAGTCTCTGGACTCTCTAATATAGCACCATGTGTCCTCATATTATCAACGGTTGAGATTCACTTCATCGTTCACCACTTCGGAAGTTTTCACACTCTGAAGAATCTTTTTCCAAGTTATTCTAGAGTACCAAGTCTGAAGATTGTAGGATCTTCTGCCACGTGGCCTCTCATCCGATGAATTTAGTCTAATAAGCGAATTTTGACGGGGAACAAGTTTCTCTCTATGAAGTGTTCTCGGTTGGTTGGGAAGTTAAGAGGGGTTCTCAATAGAAATATTATATCGACGACTGAGAGAGATCTCGAAGGATCCGAGGATCGATGGTCCACATCACTTTATGAATTCGACATTTGACATTTGACGTTCTACGTTGAACATCGACGTTCAGCGTTCGATGTTCTACGTTGAACATCCCCATGTATTCACATTGATATCGTCGAATACCCAAACTTCAGGATAGTCGTTGATCTACGGAAATGTATCCCTCTATTATCAACGGTCCATATTTACTTCGTGACTACGACATTTGGGAGTTTCGACACTAGACCACTCTTATTCTCCCAAAGTGGAAGATCATCGAAGTACTTAATGCTACCCTCCCTAAGCCCGATCTAACGGCCGAGAGAGATCTCCACTAGATCCCCAGATCTATGAACCTCATCAATTCATGACACTGGACTTCAACTATTTCCGATGGTTGTGGAATCATAAGTCCCGATGTCTTGAAGACAAATTAGCTTCACTCCTTTCAGTCTTAGCGAGGGGCTTCCAACCCTGGGTCATATGGGATCATATTTGGTTTCTGGGCTATGCCTAGTTCTTAGTCGAGAATTGATTAAGGCCATGGGTATGAGCCCTCGGTCACATGGGTGGAGGTTATGAAGGAACTCCCTTCTCCCACAGAGTTGTCCTCGGTCACATGGGTGGAGATTATGAAGGAACTCCCTTCTCCCACAAAGTTGAACTTGAAATTCCCTCTAAGGTAAAATCAATTTATCAAAAGGTTGGCAGGACTTAAACATTTTAGTTAATCCTACCCCAAATCACCCATGAATTCACATCCCATAACTCACTAGTGACTAACTGAGGTAAATCGAAAACCATGTAAAAAAATAACAGTTTACAGAAGAAAAATGAGCATTTCTAATAACTGTTGAAATACTGCAAGACTTAACCATAAACACAAACATTCAATCATCACATCCAATATATTACACAGAGTATGAAAATCCTTATCATAACTGGAAAATGTGAAGCGACTACTAAAAGGGGTTCCTTTCTCCACCCAACCATAGGCACAACCACTAATTACGGATTTATCGTTGGCCACCCTCAAGCTAGACCATGATTCTATGAGAGATATTCTTTCTCCTTTCTCCATGACAGTTAGGGATGAAGGATACTCTCCCCCTCCCAAAGGATCTTGGCAACCAGATTCTTGTATGCCAAGAAAGAAGGTCTACGTGAGAACTTCCTCAGCCACTCATCAGCCTTATTTATTAGCTTGTAGTAAGACCCTACTCAAGGCTTCTTACAACCAAGCTGATATTTCTTCTCAGCTTTTCTCTCAACTCCAGAGTCAAAGCATGCTCTCTTCTCTCCTGGAGATTATTTTCTCTACTCTGCTTCCTGCAAATCTGTCTGCCCCCCAAATTACTTCCTTTCTTGAATTCCTCAACAAGGTTGCATGGGTCTGAATCCCCAACTCATGGTCAGACCTAGAATCCTTATAGATGGGTACCCTGCCCCATCTCCTCATTAACTCTTAAGGATGGCCTTTCAACTACTAGCCTGACTGGTAATTCATTTCTAGGTTAGAGGAATGTTGAGCAATTACAACCAGTAGGTACTAGTTTGGTGAGGGTCATCTCAACCATTATTGGTTTCCCTCACCATCTCTCTCATAAGATCCATGATATATCTTGGAAAACTTGCCTCTTTCAAAAATTGTGCAACACACATCCAATTTCTATTAATAGCATAAAATTCATACATTGATCCTTTTATACAAAGGTTCATCAAATCAAACATTCACACATCTTTAGTCTACCATAGTCTCTTGGCCCGTTATAGTTATATTTACAAACTAGGGGAAACATGGGTATTAAAGGAACATATGCAAGGAAATGAGAGTGTAAAATATACATCATAAATTATTTCAAAGCCTTAACTAAGGCATAGGCCTGTTTCTCCATAATATTGTACTTAAGAGTTGAATATCTTAAGGACCTATTGAAAAAGGAAATAGGCTGCTATTGGTTCTGATCATTTTTCTGCATTAATACTCCTGCTATAGTGTGATCTGAGGAAAAAGAAAAAACAATAAAATTCTTTGAAAAATATGGGCTGATCAACACAAGAGATTTGGTTATAGATTATGTCACCTCTTCAAAAGAATGTTTTACATCTGTTGTCCATTTCATTTCATTTCCTTTCCTCAAAATATTTGTGATATGATTTATTATTTTAGCAAGGTTAGGGATAAACCTTCTTAAAAAAATTACCCTACCTAAAAAGGATTGTACCTCTTTTTTGCTCCTTGGAATACTGATTTTTTGTATTGCATCCACTCTGTTAGGTTCAATTTTAATCCCATCTCTTGAAATAATGTGTCCCATGAGGTTACCTTCTTGCACAAAAAAAATTGACTTTTTTGGGTTGAGAGAGAACCCAAATTTTCTACATTTTTGAAACACCTGTTCCAAATGATGCAAATGTTCACTGTCAGAATATGAATACATAGTTATATCATCCAAGTAAATCACAATGAATTTATCTTTATCCTCAGCAAATGCTATGTCCATATCCCTCTGGAAAGTTTCCCTTGCATTCATGATTCTGAAAGGCATCTTAGCATACATGAAAGTGCCCCATGGGGTTGTAAATGTTGTCTTATCTTGGTCATCCAGGTGCACCATAATCCGATTGTAACTAGAAAACCCATCCAACATTGGCATTCTTTGGGAGCCCACAATATTTTCTAGGATGTGATCCATTTTTGTCAAAGGATAATTGTCTTTAAGAGAAACTCTATTCAAATTTCTAAAATATATACAAAGCCTTATTTCTACATTTTTCTTTTTGATAGGTACAAGGTTAGCTAGCCATTTGGATAATCTCAAAGAAACAATTATCTTGGCATCAAATAACTTCTGTATTTCTTTCTCAATGAGTGGAAACAAGAGTGGATTTATTCTTCTTAATTTTTGTCTGAAAGGTTTTTTGTCTTCTTTAATTGTTATTGTATGTTGAATTATGCCTTTATCATAAATCTTTAGGTCTTCATAACTCCAAGCAAACACATCAGAAAATTGTCTCATTAATTTGGGATATTTCTTTCTGTTTTCAAAGGACAATGACTTAGAAAAATTGACGATTTTAGGTTCTTTATTAGTCCCTATATTAAATTCATCAACTTCACTTTCATTTGGACTTACCCTGGGATTTTTAGCCACATCATTTTCATCAAAAAAAATTCAAGAGGCACAATTCTCTTTGGAATCGTATTGTTCTTTAGTTGAATAATCTCTCTTCCTGTTATTTGATTTACATACCCATCTGATACTGATACAGGATTTTCATTTTCATCTTCATCATAAAAAATTTCTTCATCAATTTGGACATTTTCATACTCTTCTTTCGACTGCAAAAAATTGATAATATGTTTGTCATCTTCAAATACTTTCCATTGTTTGACATTCTCTGGAATAGATGGCTTGTTTTTTACTTTAATTTCATATTTCGTATTGGGATAAATTGGAATTTTAAAAATTCTTGCTAATGTGGCAAGAGAATCTGCAATCCAAATTTGTTCCCATGGTACCACTGAAATTTTATATTCAGAAAAATCTCCAAGCAAATCCAAGACCAAATTCATGTAGGTTCTCATTCTAAAATGATTAGTTTGATATGTACCTTAATTTGGTTGATTATGAGCTCATAATCTACATGCACATATATCTTCTTATCCTTTAAATCCTTTAAAACCCCCAATCCTAAAATGAGAGCTTCATATTCAACCATATTATTTGTGCAATCAAAAGATAATTTATAAGAACACAATTTTGAAGTAGTATCAGGGTAAATGATCCAAACACCAACTCTTTCTCCCTCTTTGATGTCTTCTCCATCAAAATCCATATTCCACACACCTTCATCCTCTTTATTGTTTTGTTCTGAAACTAATCCTTTTTGTTGATCCTTTGAAACAATATGATCATCTTATTCAAAACATAAATCATTATAGAATATAGAAGATCCAATATTAATTTCAATTGAGTAAGTAGGATGATTGTTGGGTTTATATTTTCTTCTCACCATGTATTTCAAATGAACCTCTCTGTATAACCTTCTGTCCTGACCAAAGAATGGCACTGTCGCATAGGAAATGTCCATTTGCAAGGTACCCTTGAGTTTAGCATCCCATGATCTTGATAGTAACATTCCAAATTTAGGAGTAATATCTACAATAATTACATCCATTATCATAATTTTTTATGGGATCTAAGTTAAAGTAACGACAATATCTTTGATTAAACCCTCACATTTCATCTTTCTTGAATCAAAAGAAAATAGATCCTTGTATGGTCTAGTGATATCCAAACCCAACTCTTCCATGATCACCTTTGGCATCATGTTGCGAGATGCTTTTGAATATAACATTGCATTATGAAGAGTTATATTATGGATATTTAGGATGACATAGAAGGGAGGCACATCATCATCATTGCCAATTTCATCAACCCGAGGACCCAATAAAATAACAGAATGGTCATCTTGTACATTAAGGGTGCCTGAGGTATTTTCCATTTTAAGCATCTTTACAATCTGACTTTTGTATTCCATATTTCTGATCAACTCATTAAAAGGTACATAAATCTTAATCTATTCCATTTCATTTTCAAAATTAAAGGAGGGTTGAGATTTTTCTACTTCCTTTAGAATTGTTTCTCTTATTACCTCTGGAACATATCTAGGAGGATATTCTTTATGTTTATTTTTATTTGATGCATCCTTCCTTAGGGAAACCTTTTCTTGATGACTGGAAGAGGGAATGTCATCTCTAGGAACCTTTGGAGTACTTGCTGCAATTTTCTTATTACTGAGGTTATATTGTTTTTGGAATTCCATGATAACATTCTGATATCCTTTCCTATAATCCTCTTTCTCATTTAACTCCTCCTCTTGCATAAACATGTCGTGTTCTTCTTTAGTTAAGTAAAATTGTGACCCTATAGGCCAAAACAATGGATATATTCAAGAGGTTCCTCAAACAAATCTGCAACATAATTATTTTGGAAAGGAGATCTAACTAGATGATCAATTGGAATCCTTTGTTCTCTTTGTCTTATCTAAGGAACTGGAGGTCCCGTAAAAATTTTATTCCCGGCTTGAAGGTCAGGGGGCTTATCATCCAATGACAATTTTTATACCAATTTCTCCATAGTCTTTACCATTAAGTCAATTTTTTCATTTGAACCTTAAGAAATATAGGGTAGTGTTTCTTCTTTAGCTTTCTTTCTATCAGCTTCTATTTGGATATTGATCTTCCCTGATGCAACTAAATTCACTTCCACTTTAATTGCATCATTCATCATATCAGTCAGAGAAGTGGACCTTCTTTGTCCTAGTAATAAAGAAAATTCACTCTTGAATGAATCAACATAATGGAGTTGAGAAACTCCTAGGGGAGGATTTACTTGATCAAGAATGGAGTTATAGACATTCACAAATATATTGGAAAACTCATGTACTGTCTCATAAGAGAGTCTCTTTAAATGGTTGTATTGTGTCAATAACTGCAAAGGGTTTTTATTACTTCCCCATCTCCCAAGAAAAACAATTTCAAAATTTTCAAAGTTAGGAATGCTATTCGTCGGGAAAGATTTAAACCATTTCCTAACTGCTATTGAAAAACTTTGTGCAAATAACCTTGTCTTAACATCTTCATAATCTACTTCTTCAAGATATATGAAATCATTGAACCTATATACATATTGTTGGGATGTTATATCCCCTTCTACATCAAACTGTTTGATTCTTTGTGCATAATTATGGTGTAGATCGTGAAATGCAGTAGGGAGGACTAATGGGGAAAATCTTTTTTCCATAATTCTAGGAGGAGTTTGACTTGACTGTATGATATGACTGAGAATTACTACAACTTGGATAGCAACAACAGGAACAAAAGGTTTGAAATTTATTTTTTTCAAACAAAATTTTAGTCAAATTAGATTCTAACTTGGATCTAAACAAGGAATGCTCAAATTTAGTATCAAATTCAAGGTCATCAATGATTTTTACTCCACCTTTAGGAAATGACAAAAATTTGTCCAAAAAAATACCCGATTGAGTTGCTTTTTTGTTAATTTTGTGCAAAATTCCTTCTGGGTTGTCAATGGCTTATGGAGGACCTTGATCTGGATGATTCCCTGTGTATTTTCTTTGGGTATCCAAAATTATATGGAAAAATTTATCTTCAGCAAATGATCTTCAAACTTGGAGTCACCAGAGTGAAAATTCAACCAAAGTTGTATTAAAGTCACTGTCACTCTCAGGAACCAATTTTAGAATTTTTTTTTTCGTTTTTCCAGGGAAAAGTTTACCTTTGATCCTCAACAAAGGAACCAAAAATGTTATCTCTCTATAATTTCCTTGGCTGAGGAGGAAATAGGTATAAGAGTAACCTCAAACCCAACTTGGGGATGGAAGTTGCCCCTTCCAACCAGAGAGTGCTCTCTCTCTCTTCAAATCAATCACTGAAAGGATTGATTTGGTTTAACTCAAAGGCTAGATATCTAAGATAAATGAATTTATAGGGTTGGTGGAAATATGACCAGAAAGTACATTGGTCTATGGATTCAGTAAAGTTGAAAGTCAATAAAACTTGCTGGATACCCGGTAGATTTAAGAAAGGATTGAATAGAGGAAAGATAGAAAGTAATATTTTAAGCCAAATAGATATGTTGTAGACAACAGGTTACAAAGAAACAAATAATCCTTCAAGGCATCTAACAAGGATGAATCTCAAAGGAATTATAGAAGAAGTACAACTTGAACTACTTGCAACATAGCATTTGATAAAGATGATTTTTGATACATATATTTCACATCAACATATAGAATAAACCATAAAATATCAAGTATAAAACATGAAATACAAGACTGAGGAATCACATGTGTAAAATATCACAATCACGTGTATCTTTGTGGTCAAAACTCAAGGACTTTTGATCCAACAATTTTTTCATTAACAACAAGGAAAAATTACAATATGTTCAATAGTATTCCTATACACACTAGCCAACCCTTTAGTTTTCATGGCTGCCTGAATATATACAAAAACATATGTTTATAGTATCAAATTCGGATTCAACTATGATCCTACAATAGTGCTAACAATTTCACATAATCAACATGAGATCTTTAACGAATTGCTAAAAACTACAAAAACTACTTTCAAAAACTTTGACTCATTTAATTTAACTACAAAAACTTTTGATATGACAATAAATGAAACCCAAAATTGTGATTTCCACCACTGATGTTCATTGGAGATGATATGACACACTTTTCAGACCATTCAAGCGAAGTTGGAGGTGTTCTGGTCATTCTGTCACTATTGTGCAGCAAGTCCACTGCACAATCACCACCTATAGGAAAAATGTAGCAGAGTTGAGAAGCAACAAGTGGTAGGTCATCTCATGTTTACTTTCAAAAAATCATGAGTAATAGTGCCTCTTTGATAAAATAACGTGCTTATGTATGTGACCTTTTGCAAAAAGGATTCAAAATGGAAAAATGACAAAAATGTGTCAAAAAAGTCTTAGTGGTTCAATTCTCTGTTGCTTCAACTAGCAAGTCAATCTTTCCCTTCTTTCCAATGTCCACCTGCTACAAACTTTGGTTGAGGGTCTTGTTCTCCTTCCTCAAAATGAAGTTTTGTTGATAAAAACTCTTCAAATATCTTTGTAATGGCAAGTTCCTTCTTACCATTGATGCAACTTTGTCTATTGTTGGTCCACAGTCTCTTAGGTGTTCTGCAAACTTCATTTTGGATTCCCTATGTTGAGTTGAAATATCACATTTTGTGATTCTCTGAGTTGTTTATTTAGCTACTTGAAAGTGTGTTTTCCTTCATCATCTCTCTCTTCTGTTGGATGATTATTCACTGGGATTTCCTCTTGATGTTGTAACTTCCTAGTTGAGGTCCTTGTTAAAGTCATACTAGGATTAGGAATCTTCTCTACCTATGGATTTTTATCTATTGCTTTCCATTTACTCCTTGTTTTGGAACCAGTTGGAGTTGAGAGTGTTAATCTTTCTCCTATCACAGAGATATGTTTCCTGAAATATTATTCTAGAGACTTCTTCTTCAATTCTCTATTTTCATGTTGCAACTGTGCTATGACAAAGTGAGCCTTTTTCAACTATTCTTGCAACTCAATAATTGAAGTGTCTCGTTCATCTGAGAGGGTTGGTTGTATGAAGGTTTATATAGTCTCACTAATTCCCTGTGATGTATGTATAACATGCATTCTCTTTGCTGCAGACTTGGTGAGTGGTTTTCTAGGAGCTTTGATCACGTCTGGAGAAAATTGGATTTTCTTCCCTTTCTTTTTAGACTGCTTACTTGCTACAGGATCTTCAGTCTCTTTTGCCCTTTTCTTAACATAACTCTCATGGATTGAAGTTGCAGTTATTTCTATTGATGAGGGTTCATTTCTCAAACTTTGTGGGATTCCTAGGGAATCTACTACTATGCTTGATGAATTTAGAAAAGACTCACAATCTTGATTTATCTTTATGGGTTCTTCCAATACTAACAGTTTGATCAAATAAAAATTGAAGAGGATATCATATCCTTGCTCCTTCCTTCATTACACTCTATCATCCATCCTTCCTATACTTATGAAAAATGTAATATGATAGATTCAAAGGATTCTTACCAGTGAAGTGCATTAAGAGCCTGTTATGGTATTTGTAAACCCTATTAAATCTCCCTTCACATGTAAAAAACCTCTAGATAACCTTAAGAAAATCACTATGACTTTCCAATAAAATCTCATTGGGTATGGTAGCGTCGAATTTAGTATTTCTAAATTCAGGCTTTAGAAAATCATGATGGTAAGACAAATATAACTGGATACCTTTGAACCATTGTTCTCCATGAGTAGGTATTTCTGTTGCAACAACAATGCTATCTTCATAAACATGCAACTGGAGGTTTCCCACATTAGCCTTAACACCATCAACATTATCTACAAACTCCCTCACCACTTGTCTATTGTACCCCTAAAGGTTTTCACAAAACATGATGCAACCCACTTGTTCAAAGGATGCTCTAATTGTTGGGTCTGCGTTTACCAAGTTTAAACCATGTGGCTCAAATCTCACGAAATCACCACCCTTTACATTCTTTATTCTACGTTATGGAGTTGTCATGATGTTGGTATGTTTCAACCCTATGTAGACTATAACTGTGTGAAACAATGATTAGAATTGGTGCGAAACAATATATTACAATTTTCAACTTGTTGTATCAAGTTAACACTTCAATTTCTGATGCTCTGGATCCTGTGCGTAACAAATGAGAATAGTAACCTCTATGTAGTAAATAAAAATAGTAACCTTTGTGCAGTGCGCGAAAAAAATAGAATATGGAATTGTGCGCAATAAATGAGAGTAGCATCTTATGCGCAAAAATGAACAAAAACATCCTTTGTTCCTTTTCCGCAGCAACAAACAACAACATGAATCTTTGCGCAACAATATTGGTTGGGAGGTTTTTAAATTGTAGATGAAGATAAATGATTTCTTGATGCTTTATTTACCTAGAGGGAGGATAAATTTGAAATATAACTTCAATTAAATCATGAATTATTCCATCATACCTCGTCGTACCTCCATACGCAACATTTGGACATTGTACAACAACTTGCGCTGCACAATGGTTTTCTTGATGATGCCACATGTCCTTGATAGATTTGATTTCATGAACCCATTAGAACCTTGAAAAGACTGACTCTCACTGTCTTGAAATGAAATCATGACTCTTTATTGACATGAAAACCCACATCTTGGCACAAAAACCATAAATTACATGGTTAAAAAAGAAAACCTGACCCATGACAAACAAACCTATGACTCATGATTTAAGAAAAAATCATACAATGTTCTTATTTAACCCAAGACATGACTTTATCCTATAATTTTATTCAAAACCTAACAACCTATTTATAGGACACTAACAACATGGCTACCATTGGTCTACACCTAAGAAATAATTGACATCATACCCTATTGCTTTACACAAGAACAACCCTGTAGCTAGTTCAACTTACATCTACATGACCAACAAACTTCTGCTAGAGATAAGCATGAAGATCGAATTTAAATATTCAACATAATACAATTACAATATTTCTTATTTATAGCATTTACATTAGGAAAAACCCTAAATAAAATCACCCAAAAATGGTTACAGATCCATGCAGACCATTGGCTACATATCCTGTGAATCTCGGGATTCTGTTATAGTCGACAATCAGTCAAATTTCCATTTGACCTCCATTCAGTATTGAGTTGGTTTTTTCACGACCTCCCACTGAACTCTTATCACATGACCTCTTCAACTTGTTTTCGATTACATTGACTTTGAATTTCGCTCCTAGTTGATCCACCTCGACTAGAATTTCATTTCAAAGAATGTAACAACCCAACATTCTCCCACTTGTTGTCTTCTTTCCTGAACTAGGAGAAATTGAAATTTTGTTCATAGACCCAGGACAACAATGCCTATTTCCTCTCAACAGGAATACAAATTCACAACACTCGAAGACTTGGTTAAAGAGTTTTCTATGTTTTCCAATTTGTCTACTTTCTCTAGAAGCACCTTGTTACTTTCTACCATGTTTCTTACGAAATGGTATTGTACATCAATATGCTTATTATTGCAATGATAAGATGGGTTCTTTTCTAGGAATATTGCACTTTTATTGTCACAATATATATTCATAGCTTTCTTCTCAAACCTAATCTCTAAACGCAATTGTTGCAACCATATTGCTTCTTTACCTCCATGAGTGGTTTCCATGTATTCAATTTTTGTTGTTGACATGGCTACAAAATCATGTTGACTACTCATATATTTGATTGCTCCACTGAACATCTTAAACACATATCCAATAGTCGACCTTCATTGATCCATATCTATAGCCCAATCAATGTCGAAAAATCCATGTACACATACTTCACTGTCAACTTTAGGTTTCCATTGGTAGCATATAGCATAATCTTTTGTGCCACACAGATACCTGAACACTCTCTTGATATCTTAACACTCCCATTGCATGGGCTATGTTGGTCCTAATCTCTACACATGACTGCTAAGGGTAGAGCTATGCCACCTTAGTTGTTGGAATGAATGGTTTTTTATGAGTTTGGTTTGCTTGTTTTGATGGTTAGTTGATAGATGAAGTTCAAGGGTAGGGTCCTAGTTGGATTATTACAAAATATTCACCACAATGTTTCCCTCATCCAGTGGCATGCATTCTGGTGTAGCAGATACAAGATATAAAAGTAGAACAAAAACATTGATAATCATACAATTTGTCACTTGCAGCTAGAAGTTTTAGATATAACACATTGCATTAAACCTAAAACAACATTTGGAATACACTTCTCAACAAGTTGTAAGCACATTAGATGAAAGAAATAGAATATTTTCTTTGCAAAACATTCAACATGCATCCAAGTAAGAAGAAAAGAAAAGAAAGATTGATAGAAAGACAGTATGATCACCAGAAATTATATTCACTGAGTAGAAAACTTTGTAGGTCCTTACACTTCATAACCCCAGTCTATATCCTGATAGCTTGATATACCCCCCAAAAAATATGAACCGCTTTTCATTCACATATTTGTCTATTTATCCACCAAAAGGATTTGAATTTCTATCTCAGATCTAAATTCTAGATTTAAGCTCTGCATTACATTCAAAAGTGTAGATACTAAACTTAACCATTCAATTATGATTACAATTCATGAACACTTCTTTATATGAGTGAAGTAGAGTTTAAGTTCTAGTTTGTAGGGATAACTTCCCTTTTCTAGGCCCATAACTTTGAACTAATAAAAAAAATGTTTTTATCAAAAAAACATTTCTTACAATAGGCTGTAATATCTCAATCTAAAAAAAAATATTCTATCATTGAAAATAGAGCCACTAATGATAACTAGAGTGAAAAAGTTGCACAACAAAATTCTTCAAAGGATATAACTCGCTATTGACTTTTTATGGATTCACATGTACGCCACTAATTGGAGAAAAGCCTTTAATACTATAGCAAAACTTGTACATGCTTCAAATTTTCTTGTTTGTTGACAACACAACCTTAGATTATTTCCTTTAGGAATGTGTAGGTCTTTTGGTGTTTTCTCTACAACTTTTGGTATTTTTTCTGTAGTTTTGAATATTTCATCTCAAGAGCTTGATTTTTTGTTGCAGCTCTTGAATTTGTTGCCTCATTCTATCATTCTATTGTTTGAGGGTTTCCAACTGTTGTTTGTTGTTCTCCATTTCCCTGTTACCTTCAAATTTGGGCTTGATTTTCGTTTTCACTCTGTTCCCATTTTTAAGTTCATGATCTTCCTCAGCAGTAGGCCTATTGATATCAATGGAGATCTTATCTTTCATAGGTCTCATATCATACCTGGGATTCTTCTCAGGTTTTTCTTCAATGATGTCCTTAACTGGTTCATGTATCATCAACATTTTCCCCTTTTCCTATGGTTTAGTCTCTTCTAAAACCTTCTTTGGGACATGCTCTGTTTCTAGACCAGTTTCTTCTAAATCCTGCTCTAGGTTTGGGCATGTGTCTTCAAAATCCTTCTCTGGGTATGGACTAGTGTCTATTGAATCTTTCTCTGTGTTTGGAATAGTGGTGTACTCTGTTTCTAAATAAACATGTTTAACACCTCGGGTTTGTCCCTTATTGTGATTCTTTCTAGTCTTTCCTACCGACATTTCCTTCAAGGTGTGGATGGCCATTTCCTCCATGTTGGTAAACCCATAGGGGTATTCATCAGTTTCTTGATCTTCAATTACAATAGGATTTTTCTCCTTGAGGGATGGATCAAACAAGGTTTTGGAGTTTAGCCTCAACTGGTTGGTCAACATGGTCTTCTGATTTGGTTTACTTGGCATTTTTGGGACATGTTTCTCCCTTTTCTTTCTGCCTAGTTTTTCCTTATGAATCTCCTCAATCTGTGTGTCTAATGGCTCAAATTCAACTGTAACTACTTCAAGACTAGCCTTCTTATTCCTCTATTGTTTCTTTTCTTTTAATTTAGTATTTTTTTCTACCTACATACCCATGGGAATAGGTTCAACCTCAATATGCTCAGGATATGGTTGGACTGCTGGACATACCTATTTTTTTCCCTTTCTGACATATACTTTATCACTGTCTCTGGCCCTCTGTTTCACTATCAATGACCTCAATTTCCTCTGAGGTATTTATTCTTTTCCTGGAGTGATGGATATTTCTTTGTATGATATGGTTCTTCTCTTTTCATGTAAGGTCTTTTCTTTGTCATGTTGGGTGGCTTTTGATGAACTTCCAATTTCTATGGAAACCCTAGATGCCTCAGGAACTACACTCTCATGCTCTGATGGTTGCTATTAAATTTCCTATTCTTATGGCTCTTGATCTTGTAACCCTAAAGACACTAAAATTTATGCCCATGACATTCCCAATTCACTGAGAGAAAAAAGAACCAGTATTTTTATAAATCCCTGATGGTAGAGGCTTTTGTGAGCAGTTTGTGGATAGTTCTGGACTCATTTGGACATCTTGGTTAGGATTTTGAGAAGTTAGAATGGGAGTTTCATCTCCTTATCACCATTTAAATGCATGAGAAATATGAGATGATAGCAACAGAAAATTGAAAACCTACCTTCTCTAGTGATGTACCTCTTTATTACTGATAGGATTCCCCTCCATTCCTCTCCTATACAATGTATCAAGATGCCCTGGCTCCAATATGGGCTCTGATGCTGCTACCAGGAACTGGTTGCATACCTCAGTCGATGATTTACCTTTCTTAATACACCTCTCACCATTGATAGGGAGAGCACATGCTTGAGAAATAAAATGTTTTGTTATGTGAATGGTTATATCCCCAGTTTTTGTCTAGAATCCATCAAAATTCCATGAAAATATCATAGGGATTTTTGTGTGGTGTCCATTGAAGGAACAAATGAAATCATACCACTCACCCCTGATGAATATATCTTGGATCTCTGGTATGGCCTTGAACAAATCGATCCCTGTTGGCTCTTCTCTGTTTAGTTTCCATCACTCTCGTGGTGGTACCATCGTTCCCTAGCTCTGATCTGTTGGAAATAGTGGAAAAGAACATGTTTCACTTAGGGCTCACTCAAATCCTGAAATGGAAACTGCACAAGGAACCAACTTGCATGATTTTGAGGGAAACAAAAACATATGAGCACAATTTGGGTGCCAACATAGTGTATTCAAACTTTGAAATATGTTTAAGTCATGACAATTTAATAAAACAAAGTATGTCTATTGATTGCAAGAATGTTGTCATTCTTGCAATCAACACTTTTACACTTGTAGGATTAGGTTAACCCTCTTGTGATACATCAATGATATAAACCATGGTGATAGGACTTATCCATACTCAAATAAAGACCTGACTTGACCTTATAAAAAGAAAACAACTATCATTAAGCAAATGAGGGGTCAGATAAAACAAAATGACCTAACACACAATGAAGAAGACAAACTAACTAAGAGCTAGATTGACAGATGAATGGGTTGGTTTGATTAGTAGAAGGAAGGGGTGCAGGCCTAGGATCTAACATTGAATCCAACTTGGGGTATAACTTCCCTGTAAGGTGCTAAGAACAACATACTTGTGTGACTTATTTATTTACTTCTTCCACCCTTCCACCAACGATTTTATTCCCTTTACCATCCCTGACATCTGTCTTATTTCAACCGAAAACCAAATATGCAACTATACCCTAGTTCCTTTATTGGGCTATGGAATCTTTTAGTCACACTGAACTACTCAATCATACTAAAAAAAATAAAAAAATATGTACATATTGAACCACCCCTAGTTCATTAGGTAAAATAATGCTTCAGGAAGTGCCCATTGACTAGGCTTCCAAATATCTCAATGTCATTTTGCAATATAAAATGTATTTTTATTCAAAATATTGGATACCTTCAAGGTGCCAAACAAAAGGTTATAAAACTTACCATGTTTTTTCTTGTCCTCCCTCCTAGAATCCCATCTCAGAACTAGGTCACCTGCTTGAAAATCATCCTTTTTGGTTTTCCTGTCAAAGGTTGCCTTGACCTTGCTCTGGTAAGCCTCAATTTTTTCATTTAATATTTCTCTTCTTTTATGAACTTCAATAATATGAAAAATCCTTTTCTGAATTTCATTAGGCTCCTCCACTTCCTCCTGCAAATATTTCAACACCGGTAGACCAAGATGGGATGGAAAAAAACATCCACCCCATAGAATAGCTAAAATGGAGAGGTATATAGTGATGTTTTGGTGCTGATCCTATCATCCCATAGGGAATACTTCAGTTTGGAATCCCATGCTTTTTATTTTCAGCCAACATTTTTTTGATAATCCTGATGAGGGTTTTGTTTGATGACTCTGCCAACCCATTCCCCTGTGGGTAATACAATGTAGAATGTGTTAGGATAATGTTGTAATTCCCACATAAATCAATCATGACCTTGGAATTAAATTCCTAATAATTGTCTATTACTAGTTTCCTGGGGCATCCAAACCTGGAAAAAATGTTTGTTTCCAGAAAGTACAAGATTACTTTGTTAGTGGCATTCTTGGTAGGAATAACTTCAATCCACTTTGTAAAGTAATCAGTGGCAGTAAGGATCCACTTGTGTTATCCACTGGAGCGTGGGTTTATATCACTAATGAAATATAGGCCCCATTGTTGAAATTGCCCATTTGTAGTAATGGGTTTCAGGGCAGTGAGAGAAAGTTTTTCTTTCCAACAAATTTTTGGCACTCTTCACATTTTCTAACCATGGAAAATACATCAGAGAATATTGTGGGTTAGTATCCAAACCTTAGAATTTTTAGGGACGTGGCTTTGGAATGATGGTTGCCTACACAAAATCCTTTATGAATATCATTTATAACCCATTTTGACTCATCTTCATCCACACATTTCAGCAAAATACCAACAAGGTATTTCCCATATAAATTTTGATTTAAAATGCAGTATTTTATAGTCTTTAATTTAAGAGACCTAGTTTTGGATTTTTCCAACTCTGGTGGGAATTATACGTGCCATAAAAAATAAATGATGTCTCTATACCAGAGTAAAAGAGAATATTTATCCAATGCCTGCAATGTCTTATTTTAATCCTATATCTTTGGAGCCTCTCACTGGTTGAAGAGATGGTGCAATTCAAGTGCTTTGAAATTCAAATAAGATAACAGTTTTGTAAGGCCCAGTCTCTTGATCAATTAAGTGGGATTTATGTGCAGATCATATTCTAGAATTTTGACTATTAATTTTCCTCTCTTCCTCTCACTGTCTGGCTAGACTAGGATCTCCTTTATACTGCTGCTAGGGACATAAGAGGTTATTTTAGACTACAAGACATAAACCCTGAAGGATTTCAATTCCTTTACTAAGGTATAAGCCTTCTTTTCCAAGATGTCATACTTCAATTCTGCATCCCTAAGTCTTTTTCTGAAAAAGGCAATGGGTTGTTTGTACCCTTCTTCATTCTTTTGCAACAATACAACAACACTTGTCTCCTCAGAGGAAAAAGAGAAGATTAGGAATTCTTTGGACTAATCTCGACTAACTAGAACATGGACCTAAATTATAGATTTCTTTATTCTTTGAAAGGATGAAATTTCCTCTTCTGTCCACTTAGTGTTAGTATCATTTCTCAACATGTTTGTAGTAGGCCTAATGATTTCAACAAAATTTGGTACAAATAACCTCAAGAAATTTATTTTTCCTATGAAAGACTGTATGTCCTTCTTATTTCTGGGGATGTCAATTTTATGAATAACATATACTCTTTTCGGGTCTATCTTTATTCCTCCTGCATATATAATGTGGCCTAGGATCTTGCCTTATAACATAGAAAAATGGTATTTTTGGGGATTCAATGAGATTTCATAGCTTCTACATTTTTAGGTGATGCAAATGTTCATCATCATATTTTGAAAAGGAAGTTATGTAATCAAGGTATATCACCATGAACTTGTCCTTTTCACCCACAAATGAAATGTCCATGTCCCTTTTGAAGGTGGCCCCGACATTCATCAAGAAAAAGGGAATTTTGTCATACATTAAGGTGCCCCATGGGGTAGTGAAGGTAGTTTTTTCTTTGTCTTCCTTGAACAATGCTATTTGATTGTATCCAAAATAACTGTCCAGCATGGAAATTTTGTGAATACCTACCACCCTTTGTAGAATGTGATCCATATTGGGAAATGGATAGTTTTATTTCAACAAACACTTGTTTAGGTTTCTGAAGTCCACACAACCATATTTCACCACTCTTTTTCCTGACATGCACCAAGTTTTCCACCCAATCTGAATATCTCAAAGGCACAATGATCATGGAATTAAGCATCTTTTTCAATTCTTTTTCAATAATAGACATCAAAAGAGGGTTAAATTGTCTATTTTTTTCCAAAATGGATTAGATCCCACTTTCAGAGTAATCTTGTGTTGAATGATTTCAGTATCAAAGGTTTTTATGTCTTCATAAGACCATGCAAAAATATCAGAAAATTATGTCATAAGGCTGACATACCTGTCTCTCTACTCATATGGAAGTTCTTTGGATATCTTGACGATCTTGGGATCTCCAGTTGTCCTAATATTATAGTCTAGAACCTCAAGTTCCTGACCTTTAGTTGCAACCTTCTTGGATATATCATTGTTGTCCAAAAGTCTCTCCAGTGGGACTAAGCCCTTTGGAATATGATTTATTTTGAGTTCCACAATGTTGTGACCAGCCACCTTAATCAGAAAAGGAGGTGCCTGTTGATTTTCTATGTCATCATTCTCATTTTCTTGGTCAACATAGATATTTGAAACTTCCTCAATAGTTTGTAGAAATATCTTGAGCTCTTGATCGTCACCGAAAACTTGCCAGTTTTTGAAATTGTCTGGTATGGTTGTTTTGTGCCTAACCTCCACTTCACATTTAAGATTTGTACCAATGGGAGGCATGAATGTGCTAGAAAACAAAGATAAAGAGTCTTCCTCTTGATTGGAATCTATAGGGACAAGATAAATATTGAAATCCATAAAGAAATTAACTATGACCCATAGCTCATTCCTGTACATCCTCAACCTCAATTTTTTTGTTTTATAAATGTCTTTCACCTTTTTGAAAACCAATTCAGAATCACCAAAGACTTCCAATTTGTCAATGGCCATAGCTTTTGAAACTTTCAACCCCAACACTAACACTTCATACTCTTCTATGTTATTGGTTGTTTCAAATTCTAACTTGTATGAGAGTGAAGCAACCTCCTTTGAAGGGGAAATGAGGACTATGTCAGCACTAGATCCCTCCTTTGAACATGAACCATCACAATAGATCTTCCATATTTCATTTCCTTGGCCTATCACTTATTGGTTGTTTCATTTGCTAACTGGTAATTCTAGAGCATCATCATTGATATGAAAAATAAATGACCACATTTCATCTTCCACGGCATAAATTGGATGATTACCTGGATTTTGATGATCACTCACAATGTAAGCCAATCTTAATTCTCTGTACAATCTTCTATGTTATCCTTAGAAAATAGGGATGGTTGCATATGTCAGGTCCATCTGCAGATACCATCCCACTTTCTTGTCCCAAGACCTGGATAAAAGCATGTCAAACGTGGGAGGTATATCAACTACAAAAATGTCCATAACAACGCTTTTCATGGGAAACTGAGATAGAGAAACGACCATATCCTTAATTACTCCCAAACATTTAACCCTTTTAGAATCAAATGAGTAAAGGTCCTGGTATGGATTGGTTATTTCTAACCCTAGCTCATCCATGAAAACCTTAGGCATGACATTTTGTAAGGCCCAAGAGTCCATAAGGAAGTGCAAAAAATTGCCATGGAAATTCAAGGATATGTAAAAAGGTGGGGAAGCGTTGGACCCATATTCAATGTGTGGGCCAACCATGATAGCAGGATTCTCATATTGCAGGTTTGTCACATAATATGAGGTAGTAGAAGCATGTGTCTTCAAAACTTTCATGATATATCTCTTAAAACACTTGTTTTTCATTAACTCTGTCAAATGTACAAGAATCTTGTTTTTTCTTAGATCATGCTCTATATTAAAATAAGTTACCTATATGTCAACTTCTTTCACCTATGGAACATCGGGTTTAGTTGGTTGTTGCTGCTGATATGCTTTGTTTCATGTGTCTTTTTTTGGAACTTCCTTGGGAGGAAGATTTGATTTCTTATTGTATGTTGGCATATTTGTGTCGGGACCCACTGACCTAGGCCTTAGATCATACTTATTTTGAGGATGACTTTGAAAAACCTGTTCTCCCTTTTTTTCATAATCAAACTAGTTTGACAATTGAGAAATTTCATACTCTGAATGGGTTAGGTGACTAGGATGGAGGTCAACTTCATTAAAAAATATTGCAAAATCATTTCCAATATCATTACTTTCCTCCATCTCTTCAACTTCATTATTCTTAAAAGAGGGTACAATCCTTTGATCTTCAACATTCCTTCTTTCCCTCTGCATGATTTGAGGGGCATTATTAGGTCTCCTGAACTGACTAGGATTCCTATTTGTAGTTTTATGATAAGGTCTGTTTGGATGTTTGGCTTCCCATTGTAAGCTATATATCTATGAAGTCAGAGCCTTCAATATTCTGGTCATCTCATCAAGTTTTGGGTCACATTTTGCTGGGTTAGAAGAAGGAACCTCTTCTCTATGTTTATTTTTGTCCTTGTCGGATTTTGTTTTTAATTTTTCTGATGCTAGAATATTAGACTCGACTTCCAGGTCTACCTCTTACATAGATATAAAAGTGGCAGACCTTCTCTCCCTTAACAGGAGAGAAAATTCAGCATCAAATGCAATTGAAAATCTGATCTTTGTCGAGGTCTCAGTTGGCTTGATCCCATCAGATAGTTTTTTGTACATCTTATTAAATATCTTAGTAAAATCTGAAACAAAATCACCATTCTTCCTTCTCAAATCCCCAAACTCAGTGATGTAGTACAAGTAATCCCTCCTATCTCTCCATTTTCTTAGAAATGATTCATCCAATTCCTAAATACCTATAATGGATTCTAGGGGAAGACCAAGAAACCACTTCCTTACCTCTCCATCCAGGCTCTTCAAAAACAAACTCATCCAAACATATGCATGTTCAATGTTAAAATTGTCTACAAAGATGTAAAAATCTACCAAATTTTCCTCAGCAGTGAAATCTTCTTCACCATTTTACCTAGGCATATATTTCATGTAGTCTCATGATGAAAATGGATGTAGATTTTGAGAAAAAACTAATGTTGCATACCTATCTGTAATGATGGATTCCATCCTATTTACAACCATCTTTGGGGAAAATGGGGTTTGAGGATTAGGAGGAGATACTAGGGTGGTTTCTTGAGGAGATGATGAGGTCAAAGTTGAATTTGGAGGTATCTGAGGGATTAATACAAGGAGATTTAAAAAATATATAATCTTAGGCTACTTATTGTTGAGGATAGGGGAAACCTTTTCAGATGTTGACCTGCCTTTGGAGGATAAAGAATTCCTCTAAGCAATTGTAGATTTCCTTATTTGTCTCTCTGGATTAGATTTTGTTGTGTCACCATTAATATGAGGGTTGAATTTTGATGCTTTATTATTCTCGAAGTTTTATTTCTTGAATCCTTTATTGGGAGCCAAATTTCCTTAGTAGATTTGTATTTAGTGGAGTCTCTAGGTGAAAGATGTCAGTCAATGTTGTGTCTGATATTTTTTCACCATCAAAGATCAAATCTAGTCATTGTCATTCTCCCAGGAAAATATTTCTTCATTACTCCGTTCCCTAGAAACGAGGCCAAAATATGTTGGTCCTAATGTCTACACCTTACTTCTAAGGGAAGAGCTAGGCCACCTTAGTTTCTATAATGATTTGTTTTTTATGAGTTTGGTTTGCTTGTTTTGATGGTCAGCTGATAGATGAGGTTCAAGGGTAGGGGTCTAGTTGGACTATTCCACAATATTCACCACAATGTTTCTCTTATCTAGTGGCATGCATTTTGGTGTAGCATATACAAGATATAAAAGTAGAACCGAAACACTGACAAGCATACAATTTGTCACTTGCAGCTAGAAATTTTAGATCTATCACATTGCATTAAACCTAAAACAACATTTGGAATACACTTCTCAATAGGTTTTAAACACATTAGCTAAAAGAAAGAGAAAATTTTCTTTGAAAAACATTCAACATGCATCCAAGTAAGAAGAAAAGACAAGAAAGATTGAGAAAAAGACTGTCTGATCACCATAAATTATATTCATTGAGTAGAAAACTTTGTAGGTCTTTACACTTCATAAGCCTGGTCTATATCTTGATAGCTTGATACACCAAAAAAAAAAGATGAACCTCTTTTCATTCACATATTCTTATATTTATCCACCCAAGAGATTCGAATGGCTATCTCAGATCTAAATTCTAGAGTTAAGCTCTGAATTAAATTCAGACCTGTAGATGCTAAACTTCATCATTAAGTTATGATTACAATTCATGAATACTTCTTTACATGACTGAAGTAGAGTTTAAGTTCTAGTTTGTAGGGATAACTCCCCTTTTCTCGGCCCATAACGTGACCTAATCAAAACATTGTTTTTATCAAAAATGCATTTATTACCATTGGTTGTAATATCTCAAACTAAAACAAAAATATTCTATCACTGAAACTAGAGTCATTGTTGATAACTATAGTGTAAAACTTTCACAACAAAAGTATTCAAAGAATGGAACTCGTTGTTGAATTTGCATGGATCCACATGTATGCTACTAACTGGAGAAGAGTCTTTGATACTGGAGAAAAACTTGCACATGCTTCAAATTTTCTTACTTGTTAGCAACCCAACCTTAGATGATTTCCTTTAGGAACATGCAGGTCTTTTGGTATTTTTTTCTGCAACTTTTGGTATTTTTTACTATTGTTTTGAATGTTGCATCTCAAGAGATTAATTTTTTTTCTACAACTCTTGAATATATTGCCTCATTATATCATTCTTTTATTTGAGGGTTTCCACATGTTGTTTGTTGTCCTCCATTTCCCTGTTACCTTCAACTTTGTGCTTGATTTATGTTTTCACTCCATTCCCATTTTTAAGTTCATTCTCTTCCTCAACAACATGCCTATTGAGAACAATGGAGAGCTTAGCTTTCATGTGTCTCATCTCATCCTTGGGATTATTCTTAGGTTTTTCTTCAATGATGTCCTTCACTGGTTCATGTACCATCAACATTTTCCCCTTTTCCTCTAGTTTGGTCTCTTTTAAAACCTTCTCTGGGACATGCTTTCTTTCTGGACCAATTTATTCAAAATCATACTCTGGGTCTGGGCCTCTGTCTTCAAAGTCCTGCTCTGATTCTAGACCAATGTCTACCAAATATTTCTCTCGATCTGGACCAATGGTGTACTCTATTTCCAAATCAACAAGTTTAACACCTGAGATCTATCCCTTATTGCACTTCTTTATGGTCTTTCCTACTGAAATTTCCTTCAAGGTGTGGATGGCCATTTACTCCATGTTGGTAAACCCACAAGGGTCTTAATCAATGTCTTGATCTTCAATTACAATAGGATTTTTCTCCTTGAGGGATGGATCAAACAAGGCTTTGGAGTTTAGACTCAACTGGTTGGTCAACCTGATATTTTGATTTGGTTTACTTGGAATTTGTGGGACTTGTTTCCCTCTTTTATTTCTACCCATTTTTTCCTCATGAAGCTCCTTAATATATGTGTCCAATGGATCAAATTCAACTGTAACTAATTTAGGATTGGATTTCTTATTCCTCTATTTTTTTCTTGCTTTTAATTTAGGATTTTTTTCTACCTGCATACCCATGGGCACATGTTCAACTTCAATATTCTCAGGAGATGGTTGGATTGTTGGACAAACCTGTTTTTTTCCCTTTCTGACATATACTTTATCATTGTCTCTAGCCCTCTATTTCAATGTGGATGACCTCAATTTCCTCTGAGGTATTTCTTCTTTTCCTGGAGTGATGGATCTTGCTTTGTCTGATCCAGTTCTTCTTTTTTCAAGTGTTAGTGCCTAAACCCACATGATTGCAAGAATGTTTCCATTCTTGTAGTACACARAAAACATCTCTCTTACAAGCGTCGATTTTGGGAACATTCTATACTTTGCATTATTTTATCAAGTTTATCATTATCCCATAAAAATATGTTATGCTCATGGTCAAACCAAAACCCCGGGAGGTGAAATAGACCTTTTATTAAAGGTTTTAATTTGTTGAATGGCATATATATATATACAATTTTTATTTTTCTTCTAATACATGTTTTTCAACTTATCATGATGTTTTTTGTATTTATTATCAACAAGCTCAATCTTTAAGATACCAGGCCAGCATCAACAACATTGAGGATTGTGTCCAAACACCATCAATTGACAACACCAAGCATCAAGCTCAGGTCATAGGGAGAAAAAGGGTTTGGGTATGGTTATCAACGATACCTTAGTCAACACATCAAAGTCCGATTCAAGTCACAAGTCAGTGCTTAGTCACTAGGAAGAAGTCGATAGTACCCACACAAGGCGCCAAGGAAAGAGCCCACAAAAAATCCCATAAGTCATTTATAATGCACTACACATCGAATGAAGTCATATACAACTGTATATTTAAACTTGTCAAACTCTTTTTTTCCCATTGAATGTGGTATATATCCCATAGAGTAAAACAAAGCATCCATACCTAACATCTAGTGACAGAGCATTGAGAATTCGTAATAAAAATCCAAGGACCAGTGTCGTGTCCACTTATGGGAGCACCCAAATACCACCAATCATCATTCAATGTCTTAGGTGTCGATATTGATGCCTTAATGATGATCAAGTGTTGAGAGAGGTGGAACGAAGGAAGCATTTTATTCTTTTTATATGCTTTGATATGGAGAATATAGCTTTGCCAATGGATGCACATATTCATATGATGACTATGTTAATGAAGCGTTTAAGAGAGATGGATATTTTTTCGAGAACAAAAATATAAAACCATAAGTTTTTGTCAATATTGATTCCCATATACTCTGTACTCCAATGATAGAAGTGTTGGATTTATGGGATGATGCAGGTTCTACCTTATTTCTCCAACAAAACCCTAGAAACCATCAACCCCTCTGTTAAACCACAAGGAAACACTGCACATGGAGTGCACAACGCAGTCTCACTCGAGATGGATTATGGATGATTGCATGACCCAAGTGTCTGTAATCATGGAAGGGATGGAACTCATGGTAATTTTAGGTACATTTACTCTTCTTCTACTTCAACATATATTCTACCATACCATCATTCAATAGATATACCATTCATTTAACCCTTAGTATTCATTCTTCAAAAAATGACATGGGCATTGTAAATTAACTTTAACAGATTCATATATTCATTCATTCATTCAACATAATAATAATATCAAAGAAACAGATAAGAAAAACAAATACGAAGACACCACAATTTACCATGGCTCACCCCCCTAGGCTACATCAACAAAGATATTCTTCTTATTATTATTCATCATCAAAATATGGAGATGCGTGCATTACATCATGGGTTTTAGTATTGGTGGGTCCGACCAGCATCACACCTATTGAAATAATGTAACTGCAAAGTGTATTCTTATTATTATTTGATATATTATTCATTGGATCAATCCCCATTGTGGATTGACAATGTCAGCTACTTTAAAAGGACCAAATACCCTTTTGCGGATTGGTCATATTGTAATTGTAAAAGGAAAAAGAAGAAGTCGGCCCCAAAATATATCAAAGAGGCCCCGGAACATAATAAAGGTGGTTATAACCACCCAGTTGGAGAAGTCATCCCTGCCAGTGAAGAGACACTTCACACGTGCCAGTCTTGTATAAATAAGGAGGCTAGCGCCTCACTTAGACACACAACTCACTTGCTCATTTGTGAGACAAGTTTAGGAATCGCAATTAGAGAATAAGTAGAGAGAGTGGCACATATTTGGGAGAGGATCTTCTGCATTAGTTTAAGAGATCTCTTGGCATTGTATTGACTATCTATAATAAGGAAGTTTTTCTAGGTTTTCTTCCCCTAGAGGGTTTCCCAGGATAAATGTCGTGTCTCTTGTGATGGTGTATTTCTCAATGATCTTGTATTATGCTATTGTTATCTAATGAAATGCAAAGAACTATAATAATGGCTTAAACATTAACATGGTTTTAGAGACAAGTTGAAGGAAGCATCTTTCACAAGAGTGAAAATCGTCACTCTTGTCGTAAATAAAAATTAGGGCTTTTTTATGGTGAAGCTTTTTAGCCCCAAAACCATCTAGAAAAGTGTTCCCTCCCCTAAGGATCACTTTGGCACTCTCATCACACCTTTTCAGTGGTTGGATCTCCCAAAAAGTGAAACCTTAGTTAGTACCAGAAAACCAGTGTACCAGAAGTACCAGTGTACCAGAAGTACCAGAGTACCAGAAGTACCAGTCCAGAAATCCGCAGATCAAATTTGGAGGAGAAAAAGTTGGATTTTATCAGATCCAAACACACTAGGCTACTCTCCTCAGCCAAGCGCACCTCCTTGTAACTTCAGATTTTGATTTTGAGCACTTTCATTTTTTCAGTCATTTTCCTAGCTCTAGGTAAAGATGTCTGCAAGCGTTAAGCTTGTTGAAAAGATAGAAGGAGTGGAAAAATTTCATGCTTGGAAGTATAGGATTGGCCTCATTCTTGAAAAGAATGATCTAGAAATATTCGTCAGAAAAGAAGTACCATTACCCACCGATGTTGCATAAAATGCAAAGCATCAAAAGGACACAATCAGGGCCAAAAGAATCATTGCAGATTCAATCAAAGACCAACTGATTCCTTATGTGTCATCTAAGAAGACTCCAAAATAAATGTTTGATGCCTTGACCAGACTGTATGAAGGAAAGAACATAAACCAAAAGATGAATCTAAGAACTCAACTGAAGAATACAAGGATGCAGAAAGGAGAAATGATTCAGGAATATTTCTCCAGAATCTCAGAATTCAAAGAATAGTTAGAAGCGATTGGAGATACCATAGATGAAGACAAACTCATAATGACAGCCCTAAATGGTCTCACAATACCTTGGGATGCATTCATATAAACGATATGTGCTAGAATGGAGAAACTGAAGTTTGATAGTCTATGGGAAGAATGCATCCAAGAAGAAACAAGAGTAGCGAATCGTGAAGCGTTACTAGAAAGAGATGATGATCAAGCCCTAGATACTCACACCAAAGGA
>JZKD02S1613780.1:145669-157098 GCA_000966675.3 Picea glauca
GAATTGCAGTTAGAGAAGAAGGAGAGAGAGTGGTGCATATCTGGGAGAGGATGTTCTACATTAGTTTAAGAGATCTCTTGGCATTGTATTGAATATCTATAATCAAGAAGTTTTGTTGGGTTTTCTTCCCCTAGAGGGTTTCCCAGGATAAATGTTGTGTCTCTTGTGATGATGTATTTCTCAGTGATCTTGTATTATGCTATTGTTATCTAATGAAATGCAAAGAACTATAATAACGGCTTAAACATTAACAATACCAAGCTCCACAACTTGCAACCTGACCCTCAATTACACTCCACAAGTCTCCAAAGCTGACATCATTCGAACTCTAAAACTCCAAACAAAAACTATTATTACGACTTAGACTCAAAAGGGTTCTCAAAGATAGGATCTTCACACACAAAAAGATATTACTTATATACCTCATACATCCTCTATTTATATTACAAAAGGTGGGTTAACACCCATTACATTGACTACCAAAACCCTAACTCTAAGTGGACTCAGCTATTCCACATATTAACTCCTTGCATGTGGTTGGTCTCTGATCCAACCATTCCTTTCTTTGACTCTACATTGATTTTCCTTTGTTCCCAATGTGGGCTTCTTCCTTGGTCCATTTTTCCTTGTTTGTTGTCCTCTTTCCTTGGAATTTTCTCCCAAAATAGCCTTCTCCAACATGCCCCCAAAACTAGCCTATGGCTCATCCCAAGCCACTCAGTTTGTGTGTGCCTCCCACACCGATTTCTCCAATGCCTGAAAATTCTTTGTTAGTTCATCGACTTGTGTCTTCATCTGTGAACTCTTTCTTGTCAGGGTCTCCACCACTTGTATTGTTATGTGATCCTTCAACACTTCTATACTTTTTGAGTGTTCCTATTCTGGTCTTCCTTTCTTTGTTTCCAACTCTCCTATCATTTTCTCTGCTTGTTCATGTAGTCTCTCGATCTGAGCCTGTCTTGTCTGTTTTTCTCCTTGGATTGTCTTCAACTCTGCTTGTAGATTTTTCATTTCCTATGTGACCTTCATCCTCTTCGATATAAACATTGCCTTCTACCTTTTATTTAAATATTGAACTTTCATTTTTAGTTTCTCTTCCCTCTTATCCAATTGTTGGATCCCTTTATACTATTCTAGGCTCATACATATACGCGCGGTCCTTTCATAGAGTTGTTCTAATTATTTTACCTCTAGCGTGATAATATATGTGTGTTTTGTTTTCTGCTACTCCCTCTTTGATTTGACCTATGGAGGGGTACTTGGTGTTAGCTTCTCATCCAATTCTATTATCTCATGCCTATAGCCATCCATCATCTGTGCTATTTTTTGGATATTTTATTTTGCGTTGAACTACCTTGCTAGTGCTCTTTCTAGGATAGTTTGAAAGACTTCCTCAAGTTTTTGATCTAATTATTTGCGCGTTTTGTTTCTTCATATTGCTCGATATGCACTTCCTTGAGAGATATCTCTAGTATATTGGCTGCTGAGCTACTATATTTCCATGCCATTGAAGCTTCTACTTGTTCCTTTCCCTTTTCTCCTTTCTTGACTGCTATGGGTACCTTCCATTGATCTTACCATTATGCTATTACCTATTGGAATTGTTCTTTTGTGATGAAATACTGCATATTTATCCATGTCTTCTTAGGATCTCTACGAGATTTTATCCATGTGTTATGCCTTGATTCCTTAAAGTTCACTATCCCCTCATTTTCCTTCACCACTTCAAGTGAAAACCTCCATCTATATCTAATTTTATCCTACATCTCCTGTATGTACATGAAAAAAATTATTGCAATGGATTTCCTCTGCTTCAAATCTATATTATGTCGTAAGGTTTCATATCTTGTTGTGCAACACTTTCCTCTTCTGTCGCAAAATTGATGAGTATTTTTTTTTTACCATTCCTCCAAGCCTATCAAAATCAATAACCAAGAATAGTGGAACTTCGTTCCAACATCCTGTGCATCTCTGCAGTATTCTAAAAATAGGTTGAGAAAATACGTCGCCCAACTAAGAAATTTTCCCTTCCTGCACTACACGGTTGTTGTGACCACCTCTGCAGGTGCCTCTTTCTTGTGAAACTTTTGTAATAAATTGCAGGCCATCAATTTTGCCTTGAATCTGGTTGTTGGGTCATTTATATTCCTGATTATCATACCTCTTCTTCCTCTGTCAGTGCCAAATTGTTCCTTGACCTCCTCTGTAATCACCTTTTCTTTTGTCTTATCATCTAAAAACTCTTATGGTTTCATTCCATCTATTTGTATCCTTGTAATCTTAGAAATTAAACCCACATCAATGGGGACATGTCTCTCCATCCATAAAAACCCTCTATGAACTCACACTAATAGCTTTTTGATGCAGGCATCGAAATCCTCCCCCCTGCCAAAGTGTGGGATCTCCAATAAATTCATAATACCGATGTTATAAATCTTCGTGATCCATTGTTTGGATTCTAGGATCAGAATTCATGTCAAAGTTGACCCTTTGTTTTCCATGTAAACCTTGTGCGCAAGCTCTGGAAACTTGGCTACCTTTGTCACATCATGATCCGCGTATATTAGCTTTGAAAAAACCCCAACATATCTTCTACAACTATGATTGAATCCATAATGTGGGGAACTGATAGCTCAACTTGTTGTTGTGTGCGTGTTGTCATCACTGTTTCCCTTTCTTTCCTTTTCGATGGACCTATTGTCTCTATTTCTTCTTCTGCGTCTTGATCTTTGCTGCTACCATCCTTAACCTCTGAGATTTATTCTTCTCTATGGTTTTTTGTTGTGTCGTGTTCATTGGATTATGTATTTTCACTATCTTCTTCCTTATGTTGACCATATTTGTGTGCTACTCCTGGGTTTGATGTATTAGGGTTTTCTTCTATCCTAGGGTTTTTCCCTTGCTCCGCTTGGCTTACTTCGATTGCTTCTTATTTTTGGTTTTGTTCCTTGACCCATGTCAGGCTGATTGATTCACTCTCTATTGTCAGAATGTCATCCACATCGACCACCTCAGTCATCTCCTCTATTGATTTATTAGTACTTATGTTTCTTCACGCAAACTGACTAGGTCCTCCGAACGTTGGTGGTGCCATAGGTCTAACTTGGGAAACATATGTTGCAAATATCAGTTGGGTTCTTCAAAAATTCTTACTCTCTCACAACATGTTTTCTTTGTCACTCCTTTTTTTAAAAATCACAAGTGTTTTCCTTTTTTGTTCTTTTCCTCTTTTATAAACTTTGTCATAAATGCTCTAACACGTCCTCTGTTTTCCGTTCGTAAGTTTGTCAATTTTCCATCATGTCGTGTTGTTTTCACTTTTCCTTTGCATAATATCATGAATTATGTCGCACCAATTTACTGTCTTTTATGCTTTATATCTTCCAACTTTGCTTCTATCAATTCTTCCTATATCTACTTCATTTTGGATTTTTCTCATTTTTCTAGTTTTTTCTTCCTTTTTATTCTCTTTCTATTTTTATTTTCTTTTTCTTCTTTTACTTCCTACTATATACATTATGTACAACTCTACTTCTCTGCACTACAACTACTGAGGGTTAGTGGGTCGACTACCCCTATACAGTTTCAGTTGACTACCATTCACTATTCCTTGAAGTTCCTTTCCTGTTAAATCCTTCAACTAGAAAACACCTCCATCTGTGACATACTTTATCTCATATGGCCCTAGCCAATGCATCTTGAACTTGCCTGGGTGCTACAATTATTTATTTTCATAGAGGAGAACCAGATCTCCTACCTTGGAGTTCTTCTTCTTAATATGTCTATCATGCTAGGATTTATTATTTTCTTTTTGTACCTCCTGATGGAAATCTTATATGATTTTGTCTTCTTCTAATTCAATGAGTTGAGCTAATCGTTCCTACACCATGCTTCTTTCTGTAATTTCTGCAATAGCTACACTGTGCATACTTGGTATCAGATACTCTAAGGGAACCACTTCTTCTTGTCCATACACCAACCTGAAAGGTGTATTACCTATTAGCTTCTTGCATGTGGTTCTATAATCCCATAGCACTGTTGGTACCTTCATATCCCAATCATCCTTGTTTAGATTACAAATCTTTGTTAAGTCATTGTCCAAAATCTTATTAAATGCTTCCACTTTTCCATTAGCCTAAGGATGATACAGAGTGTTCTTCTGATGATGTATCTCAAATTATTCAAGAATTGGCTGGATAGTACTGTTGATAAAGTGAGTCCCCTGATCACTCATCAAAATTATTGGGAATCCAAATATTCTAACTACATGTTCAAATAAAAATAGTGTTTCAGTCTCTATGCTACAATCATTCACTACTTCTTCTTCCACCCATCTAGTCAAGTATTTTTTTGCTATAATAATATACCTTCCTCTTGATCTTCTGGATGGTGGATTAATAGGTCCTACAAATTATACTTCCCACTTATCAAACACTTGCAAATTTACCCGAGGTATCAATGGCATCTCATCCCTTCTATATTTCTTCTCAAATCTTTGGTAGACATCACAATGCTGACAATACTCCTTTGAATCCTTGTGAACTGTTGGCCACCATAATCATGCATGTAATACCTTCTATGAAGTATATTTCCCTTCATATTTTCCTCCATCAATTCCCTCATGTGCTTCTGCTAAAATGATAGGCCTTTCATTCTCCATAACACATCTCCTCAAAAATTTGTTTTCACTAAGTTTATAAAAATTCCCTCCAATCAATTGATAGTCTACAACTCTGACCACCAAATGTTTTTTCTGTGCAATATTAAATTCCTTTGGAGAAAATCTTGTACTCAAAAACTCAATAATGTCAGCAAAATAATCATTAGCTATCTATACTGAAAACAATTTTGCATCCGAGAATTTATCCTACAAACTGCTTGGTTCCTCTCCATTGGTTATTCTTGACAGATGATCTGGCCCTACATTCAATCTTTCGAGCTTCACCACAACTTCAAAGTCAAATTCCAAGAACAAAAGTATCCATCTGCATATTCTTCCCCCCAAAACTGGCTTATTGAATACATATCTAAGATAAGAATGATCTGTAAACATCTTGAAATGTTTCCCTAACAAATAATGTCTGAATTTTTGCAGTGCATATACCATAGCCAATACTTCTCTTTCTGTTGTATTGTAGTTTTGTTCTGAATCTAACAATTTTTTGCTTACAAAGGCTATAGGGTAATCTATATCACCTTCTCCTGGATATGTCAATATTTCTCTTAATGTTATTTCATATGCATCCACATGCACATGAAATTCCTTGTCCCAATCTGGAAACACTAAAATTGGCGTTGTCACCATCTTCTCCTTCAAAATATCCAAACTCTGTTGGAATTCATCATTCCACTGATACTTGGTGTCCTTTTTCAACAATTTATCCATTGGCGCAGTAATATGTACATATACCATTATAAAATTCTGGTAATACCCTGTATGACCAAGTGTACTCTTCAACTAGCACACTGACTTAGGTGGTGGTAAGTTAACTATGACAACAATTTTAGTAGGATCAACCAACAAACCTTGTTTACACACCACATGTCATAAAAAAATCCCAAAAGGTGTGCTGAAAATACATTTCTTAACATTCAATGAAATCTTACACTTCCTACACCTGTCTAACATCAATCTTAGCACTTCAACATGAGTCTTCAATAAACTAAACAATGTCCAATCATCCAAGTAAACATCCAAAAGCTTATGTATGAAATCCTTGAAAGTTGCTACTACCCTTGAAAAAAATGTAGGTGTATTCTTCAACCCAAATAGAATAACTTTATATTGGAATGATCCCCATTCTTTAGTAAATGTTGTCTTGTTTCTATCTTCTGGTGCTATCATGATATGATGATATCCTAAACACCCATCTGTAAATGAATAAGATTCTTGGACTCCTACATTCTCCAATACTTCATCTATGAATGGGATAGGAAAAGGATCATGTAGGAAAGCATCATTCAATTTTCTCAAATATACACATATCCTGATTCCACCTTTCTTCTTTTCCTACACAAACATAGGGATGATCCATTCTGATTCTTCGACAGGTTCTATGACACTAGCCTCTAACATCTTGTCAATTTTTGCCTTCACTTTTAGCTTGTACATTGGATTCAACCTATAAGGTCTCTATATTATAGGTATAGCATCTGGTTTCAAAGGGATCTTCATCTCTCCAAGTTATCCTTCTAATCCATTCATATCTGATAATGTCTTTGGAAACAAATCATTGTACTCGTGCAATAACTTTTTGATTCTTTCTATTGTCTGGTTATCCCAATAATCTCCAATGCTTGCAATATTTGGGTTTTCTATAGTTCCAATATTTACCTTCTTTATCTTCAGTGGTGTAGAATAATATTCTAAATCTAACTTTGGACCTTGTACCTCTCTTTCCCCTTCAACTTCCTGGACATGGATATTGCATGGGTTTTCTTCTGCTGGGTCTTCTTCTTCTGTGACATGACAACAGTGTAGCAACTGTCAAATTGTCTGTCTAGTCTAATATGTTGTGACGATTTCCACTTCAGGTTCTTCAAAAATCCTATCTCTTACCACCTTAAGTGGTGTATCTATGTATGGAATTTCATTCTCAAAGGAAAATGTAATCACAAAATTTTGTTGCATTTCTTCCCAATTTGCAGTTTCCATGCATTGTTCTTGTTATGTGTACTAGTTCTTTGGAATTATTTCTAATGTGTGAATAAAATGATGTGGAAATTATTTTGGTGGTATTAATATCCATTGAATTATACACCTTTATACATGTTTTCATGGTTTTCCAATTCCATCATACTTCTCCTCAAATCTATTATTTTTCTCTACATAGAATCTAATGCGTAGTAACCTCTTACATTGATACCAGTTGTTGATATTATTTTTATGTGTACCCCACCAATGGGAAGGTGTAGCTTTCAAAGCGATACCTAATACTAGTAATATTTTATTTTCTACTACTTCTAATTCAAACTTCATTAAAAATTCTTCTAAGTCATTCAGACCATAACAAGTAGGAGGTTCTCTTACCTCTGAACCAATCCACCTTAGTGCACACATCATTCTAACACATCTTCTAGAATATCATTCATGTAATCACTACTTTCATATTTCTAGTCCCGTGTCAAAGTATAATTCACAAGAACTAATACTCCTCCAAATCAACATTCCATCTACAGTTGGATTGATGTAATCCTCTTTGCGCGCGGTAGTTCTATATAGTTGATTTATGTCTTCTGTAATAAAAAATTTCGTCCACCTCCCAGACTGATTCTCCTGGATTTTTATTAATCTCTATCATCTCATTTATTTGTAAAATAATCACCCACCATATTAACTAAAAATAATTGTGCAACTGACAAACTATCATCCAGTTTTCCTGCCTCTTCTCCCGAGAGTATGCGTCATAAATGATTTGGTCTTGCATTGAATTTACCTAGTTTTACTACTACTTCAAAGTCGTATTCCTAGAAAAATAGGAGCCATCTGCAAATCCTTCTCCCTAACAATGGCTTGTTGACCGAATATCTCAACACAGAATGATCTATGTACATATTAAAGTTTGAACCTAGTAAGTAGTGTCTGAACTTAAGTAGTGCATAAACCATAGCCAATCCCTCACGTTCTATTGTGTTATAGTTTTTTTCCATTGTTGTAGTTTTCTGCTTGCAAATGTGATTGGATGATATATGTCTCCTTCTCCTGGAAGTGAAAAGATCATGCCCAATGTTATTGATGAGGCATCCACATGCACATGAAATTACTTCTTCTAGTCTGGGAAAATTAATATCAGTGCAGTTACTAAATTTTTTTTTAGTGTGGCGAGTCCTTTCTGGTAGTCATCATTCCTCTGGAACTTCACGTATTTTTCAATAATTTTTCCATTGGTGTTGTAATATGTGCGTACCTTTGATAAATTTCCTATAATACCTTGTGTGACCTAATGTTGCGCACAACTGTTTGACTGATGTGGGTGGTTTTAAGTCCAAAATAACTGCAATCTTTGAAGGATCCACTATTAAACCTTATTTTCATACCATGTGTCCCAATAATATTCCAAACGATGCACAAAAAATAAACTTCTTTAATTTTAAGGATAGCTGATGTTGTCTACACTTAACTAACATCAGTCTTAGCAATTCAACATGATCTCATAACAAGCTAAATAAAGTCCAGTCATCCAAGTAGACTTTGAGAAAATTATGAATAAACTCCTTAAATACTACAAAACATAATCTTGAAAATATTCCAGGAACATTCTTTAATCCAAAGAATATCATTGTGTATTGAAAGATTCCCCATTATGTCATTAATGTGGTCTTGTGTCTATCTTCTTGCACAATTTTTATCTGATGGTATCCCGAGAAACCATCTTTGAACGAATAGGCTTCTTGTCCGCCTACATTTTCCAGTACTTCATCTGTAAATGGCATTGGGAATGGATCGTGTAGGCATGCCTCATTCAATTTCCTCAAGTTGATGCAAATTCTTATATCCCCTATTTTCTTTTCCTACACTACCATGGGAATTATTCATTCTGATTCTTCCACTGGTTTGATGACTCTTGCCTTTAGCATGTGGTCAATTTCCTCCTTTACTTTTTCTTTGTATCTTGGGTTCATTCTGTAGGGCCTCTATTTCATTGGTTTAACATCTAGTTTCAGTGGGATTTTCATCTCCCCTAGGTTTCCCGCTATCCCTTTCATCTCTAAGAATGTATTTGGGAATAGGTATTGGTATTTTCACAATAGATATGCTATAGTTTCTATAGTTTCCTCATCCTAGTAATCTCCTATCTATGCAAACTTAGGGATTTCCTCTGTCCCAATATTAAATTTTTGTTTCTTGACTGGTTGTGCATATGTTGTGGATTCCAGCTCTGGGCCCTCTATTGTTCGTTCCCCCTCTATTGATGGTACTTTTATATTGTGAGGATCTTCGCCATCCTAATCCTCCTGTGTCACATTGTAACATTCCAATAAATCGTGAACTGTCATAGAGGCATTATGTGTGTTGCATACATATATTACTTCCATTGATTCTGGTTCAGTGAATATTTTTTGTTTAATATCCTATAGTGTTTTACTTATTAGGGGCGACTCATTCTGAAAGGTGAATGCAACCTAGAATATTTGAATTATGTAATCCTAGTATGTTGTATCTCTACGCATTTCCAATTCTAGGTACCAGCTCCTTGGGATAGTGTCAAGGGTATGTATGAACCTATGTGTCCATTCTTTCCTTGTTACCGAGTTCCATGATTTTTCACACTGTGCAACATGATCTGTTGGGTTTCCTTCCTAGGTATACTTTTGTGTCATGTCTCCCACATGAGTATTGAATATCTCTTGTATTAGTCTTCTACATTGTTGACGATCTTCTATGTTTTCTTTGTGTGCCACCCACCATCTAGATGGGATGGATTTCATTACAATGTCTAGTGCTAGTAGCCTCTGTTGTTTTGGTACTTGTGCCTCGAATGTATGTAAACATCTTTTTATGTATTTCAAACTGTCATACTTAGGTGGGTTGCATATTTCTATTACAATCTAGCATATTGATTTGTTCATGCATGCACATCACCGTGTTGAGACTTCACACATCCTCTGCAGCCAATTTTCCAGACCTACTTCTGAGTATGATGTACATGAACTGATTCTTCTCCAACTTAACACATCATCTGTAATGGGGTTCACATAGTCATCCATCCTCACAATCATGTTATACATGTTTTCAATTTCATCTCCCTTTGTTGTTCTATGTACCTCCTTCCTTCTTTTGGGTCTAATGGTGTATTAAATTTTAGTTCTCCTACTTCAAATATCATCTCTCTCCTTTGCCTATGGATAATGGCTTGGTTATCGAAGGCCCATTCTAGTCCCATTAACACTCGATATGGATGGATATCTTCCATAATCTTCATAAATTCAAAATATGTGACACTGCGCTCTCCATCTATATTCACAAGTATTCTTGTTAATCTGCCAATAGGTACTATATTGTAATGGTTTTCTAATATCAATTGAATGGGTGACCAAAATAACATGGATTTCCCCATTATTTCCCATCTCTTCTTAGGTAACACATTCACATCAGACCCCAAGTATAAGATCACATTGTCTATGTTGTATTCCCCAATGTGCACACTGAACCTAAACTCTCCATTGGTTCTTTTCTTGCACATTATTTGGTTCACTACTTTATTTTCAGTAGGGAATGCCTTTCCTTAAGCAAAATGATCGATTATAGAGCATAATGTATGCAATTCCTTTTCATATTCGACCAACTCTAGGAATATCTTCAAAAAAATTCCTAAGGTAGTTACCCTCTCCAATGATCCTTTGGTCATGGTGTAGTCATTAGTGGGGGGCCTCTGTGCCATATGTGGTGAAAAATATGTTGACGTTTCACACTCTTGTGGTAAAAATTCCTCTCTCGTCCTTTCATAGGTCTATTTTTCGTCTTGTGGATCTAATGTTGACATGGATACTACTAATTTCTTTACCCATTCTCAACCTGTTTCCTTTCACAGGATGCATTTTTCCTTGTTTTGGTTCCTCCACATGTAACGACTGTTATTTTATGTCCTTCATCCTGTATCTAGGCTGAAATATTTTGAATGTTCAGGTTCTGGTTTTGATTTCCTCTATATTTCCATTTTTCCAACAATTATGGACAATCCTCTCTCCCATGTTCTAATGCACGAAAATAAATGCATTTCATGTAGGGATTTTGGAAATCCCGCACTAGGTTTCATGGTTGGTTATAGTTGTATCATATTATGGGGCCTCTTCCTCCTCTCTCAAAGTTTGATCTTCCTCGACCCCAACCGAATCCTCCTCGGTTTCCTTGATTAAATAATCTTTGATTTTTATATTGGCCTCCCCCTTTTGTCACAAAATTCTCCTCTTGAATTATGTACATATCTATTGTGCACTCCCTCATCAGATCGAATGCATGACAATCCTTGTCTTCATGTCCCACTGATTTGCAAAATATACATAATAAGATTCTTGGTGTACTTTGATATTTCTATAATAACTGGCACTCATGGGGGTTATGTCCCCATTTCTTTCATATCTCACAGTAGTGGGTTTGGTGCTCCAGCTGCTAAGTACTATGTAAAGGTTGGACATTCGTCTTTGTGGTGACCTTCAGTCGTACACTTGGTGCACCATACTTTTTCTCGTTTCTCTTTCCCATTCATGATTTATGCCAACTAAATTATTAATGTAGCTATTTGGTTTCGAATATGCACTGTTCTCTTTGATCGGAGAGGCTTCCAATTTCATAGAAATATCCAACACCTCAGACTACAACGTATCCTTTTTTTGTATTAAAGTACTATTAATGTGAGTTAATAAGCCTGCAATAAACCACTCTCTATTTTGTTGATCAGGTATTTGGAATGTTAATCTACCCATCACAT
>JZKD02S1613780.1:157108-169463 GCA_000966675.3 Picea glauca
CTTATGTTATTTCTAGTTTTGGAATTGGTGCATAATTATGATTAGTTGTTCATGTATTGTTAGTTATGCATAACTATTGAAAATGTAGAGCATGGTAGTTATTAAGTGTTTCATGTTAGATAATTCCATGGCAACAATCATCGGATTCTAAGGCAAGGCTTGAATCATCATGTGCACAAGGATATCATTCCACGCACGCAAATGATATAGACCATGTGCACGGCTTAGGAATGGTTGCATTTATAGTTGCATCATGAGTTCATTATGTTGTTATAGTCACTATATGTTAAGTAACTTCAATAGTAATCATATGGGTTCTAGCGTGAAGCTAGAAATGTTGTGCATGGTGATGGATAGTCGACACGAACAAATCAGTGATGGTTGATTGCACAGGATTACTAAGAAAAAAAAAATTGCATGATACAAGACATGTTTGTGCACACTAGGAAAACATAGCTATGAGTAGCACCAGGCTAATTGTACGCATTGTTGGTTTCAATGAGTTTCTTCCATAGAAGAAAGAATTGATATCATAGATTTATTTAGCGAGTTACGATAGTGGAGACTTCACAATGTGGTAATGGGACTCAGCTAGGAGGTTGGATACATTACAAAATGGTATTAGAGTTCAAATTTTTTATGTGATGTGGCCCGGAGAAGCGTTGGGGATGTTACAGAGAAATTAATAATTGAAAACTGTTATGATATGTTAACAATTTGTTTTCCTGCATGGAAATTGAGAAATTTGAAAGAACAATGGCCTTGGATATGGAAATGTTGTAAGACATAAGGAAGGATGATATCTATAGCTGCAAGAGCCAAACATAATGAGCAGAAAACTCATGTCTGGGAAACTTTGTTTTCCTTTATAAAATATATTTGAAAATTATAATTGAAATTTTTATGATGATGTCCCATGTTGACTACATGCATATGATGCATATAGGATTATTTCCACATGTTACAAATCACTAGTGGAATTCTAGCAGCAATTTGGAATTCATCTAAATAAGAAAACCTTGGAAAATGATGGATCTCCTGAGGAATTGTATAATAATGAAAGGGATGCATGAGCTTATAGGGTGAGTACAACATGAAGAAGAAATTTTTCAGGATTTTAGAGGAATCAGGTTCTCAGGATTGAAGAGTGAACTCCCATGTGGGAGTTGCACTATCAAAGAAGCAAGTTTTCAGGCCTAAAGAGTGAACTCGTATATGGGAGTTGCAGTGTTGAAGAACCAGATTGTCAGGCTTGAAAAGTGAACTCCTTTGTGAGTTTCATTACAACAACAAGGTTGTTGTTGGTTATTTTTCTTGGTATTTTTCCTAGCAAGGAGTTCCCTTGAGTTCCCAATAGTGATATTCCTGGTTACATTTTCTATAGAGGACCCGATAAATGAATGGTGCATCTTGATGAACTGAGGATGGTTAAGGGGGCATATTTATTGGGTCATCCATGATAAAAGAATGGTACATTCTGATGGAATCATAGAAGTAAAGGGGATACATTCCTTTGGTTGGGAAGGTTAGTGGAAATCAATATAGTTATAGGAGAATGTCATTGGTTTATGCATCCATGTTTTGGGGCTAGAGAGCCTATGTATTTATGTTTTTTTGGGTCAAAGACCCTATGTATTTATGGTTTTTGGGGCTGGAGTGCCTCTTAATTTATATCTAGAACAAAATTCCTATGTGATATTAGGTTGGAGATCCTATATGTTGATTAAAGGCCAGAGATCCTATCATTGTAATTGTATGAACAATGTGTGGTGTTGTGCACTCAGGACAGTGGAAAAATAATGGGGATGGGAATGTAACATCTTCATTTTTAATCCCCACAAATTGTAATGTAATGTATAAATGTGAATTAGGATGGTGAGTCGATAATATTGGGGAAAAGATCCCATATTAATTAATACGGTCAAGGGATGAATTGTATATTATTAACATTGAAATGATTAATAAAAGTAGTAATCATTGGCTTAAATATGAGAGGGATGAAAACAATGGGGTTTCTATGATTACACAAGAGAGAGAGGTTCGAGGGGGAATCATTTATGGGTATTAATCCAATCCACATTCCTAAAATTATTATCATTGTGTAGACCTTTTATTTTGTTGTTGAGTGCTTGTTGGGCAGTAAGTTTTGGGGATGGAATAGTGAGAAGAGACAAGGTACAGGGAAAATGCACAGGAAGGGAGAACGAAGAATAAGATAAAGAATACCAAGAATATCAAGAATATTAAGAAAGAAGAGAGATGAAAGAGGAGAAGAAGGGGGACAAGAAAGAAAAACTAGCACAAAATCTGGGAAAACCAGTCGAGCATGAGTTGTATCCAACTATAATGAGTTGAACCAGCTGAACATGAGTTCTAGCCAACTCACAATGAGGGTCCAAAAGGCCATTATAATAATGTATAAATATGTAAAGGGTGATGTGACGCCGAAGGAAATAGAGACAGATATAGATACATAGATAGAGATTTGAAGAGAAAAAGGAAAAGGTAGAGAGAAAGAGGGTTTCTGAGTAAAAATCGTTGTAAAGAAGTTACAAATGTGAGGATAATTGTATATTGAACATCCATTATAGCATATATTGAAACTAAGATACTTGAATATAATAAAGAATCTGACCTTTTTTGGACGTATCCTGGAGTTGGGTGAACCATGGTAACCCTGTGTAGAAATATATGCTTAGATGTGTTAATTCAAGGCTTCAATGAGAATGTATGGTTATATTTGATGTTGTTGATGATATAGTAGTGAGAAGTAGCCATGGTTTTCATGGTTAACACCTAAATGGTATGGATATATGAATGTGTGTATGTAAAATTAAGTAAATATATGTATGACAGAGCGAGTTTCCAATCTTTCCTTAACCACTGCAAAATCTTGGTTCTTGTAGTCCCTATAAAGATACCTTGGGTGAGACTTCTCCTACATGTAGGTGATGTCGAAAGGGTCGGTTTTTACAGGGTTTTGTTGGACTAAGTAACTTGATCCCAAGGTCTTGAACCTACTTGCATGTGCGCCACCAAATGGTTTTGTTTCTGGGACTCGTAATCTAGAAGTGAGGGAATGTTTTGGAGACCAATGAGGAAGGATATAACTGAATGGTTAGAGAAAAAAGAACAAGAATTTTCCCATAAGGAGAATAAAAACCCTTGGCTAAAGAACAAACAATGTTTGCAAAGGTATGTGTACACAGACTTGCATGAGATCGGTTTTGGTGAATTCCAAAACATTTTAGAAGAATGGTTGGAAATATTGGTAGACATAGACCAGTTGTGCCAAAGAAATGGATGTCTAAACTAGTGAAACAAGTGGACTCAGTAGACAAAAATACATCCCGCACAGTGGAATTTTTGTTGTATAGTATATTGGTAGGCTACATAACATAATTTTCCATAGAATGTACCCAGGATTACAATGTTGTAAAAAGATAATTCTTTAAGGACCCACAAGGAAGATTCATAAAGTCATTAGCTACCTGGATAAAAATGATGCTATGTGACAAGGAATTTATGATGATGGAGTCGGATAGCTAAAGAAATTTTCACACATAGAGGGACTGGGGTTGTTGACCAGGAGATGACCTGAGGGTAGGCAAAATGGACAAAGGAAGGAAAGACTGAGAATGCAGGAGAAAGAGGATGGGATATGAGAAGAAGAAAACAAATTTGGATTTTTGCGTAGTGGGATAAAGTACAAGAAGTTGAGAACTCTAGCTAGAGAGAGAGAGTAGCGCAGTGAGTACCTAGAATATCGTGCATATATTTGTATCATAGAAGTACAAAAGACAGAGGGAGAATACGAAGAAGATATCTAGTTCATTCCAGTGATAGAAGAACCAATAAGTCCTTCCCGAGTCAAGTCTTAGGTCAAAATAACAACCTCATGTGTGTCACCTGAATTTGAGACAAATTTCAAAGACCTCTCAAAAGAACTTGTAATCAGTAGAGGAAGTCAGAGCAACAGTAACCAGAGCAATAGTAGCAGTAAATTTAATTAGAATGAAGCAATATCACAAGGAAGAGGTCTTACACCCAAAAACATGGCAGGAATAGATAACACACTAATATTACTGGAGTTCAAAGGAATTGGATATGAAGATCCAGAACAACCTTTGTTCGTATGTCAAACCATTTGGACAACAAAGAATGTCCACAATGATGGTGCAATGATTGCACAGTTGGAATCAAATTATATAGGAAGTGACCTAGTTTGGTACATGAAGCTCCAAAGCACCACACCTATAGGTCAAACAAGGAAATTATCAGAGATCACAAAGGTATTATTAAAATAATTCAAGAAACCAAAGTCTAAGCCATAGTACATTACCGAGCTCAAGGAGATCAAGCATGTACAAACTAAGTTAGTATGGGAGTTCGATCAAAGATTCAAATATGTGATGGGTAGATTAACATTCCAAATACCTGATCAACAAAATAGAGAGTGGTTTATTGCAGGCTTATTAACTCACATTAATAGTACTTTAATACAAAAAAAGGATACGTTGTAGTCTGAGGTGTTGGATATTTCTATGAAATTGGAAGCCTCTCCGATCAAAGAGAACAGTGCATATTCGAAACCAAATAGCTACATTAATAATTTAGTTGGCATAAATCATGAATGGGAAAGAGAAACGAGAAAAAGTATGGTGCACCAAGTGTACGACTGAAGGTCACCACAAAGACGAATGTCCAACCTTTACATAGTACTTAGCAGCTGGAGCACCAAACCCACTACTGTGAGATATGAAAGAAATGGGGACATAACCCCCATGAGTGCCAGTTATTATAGAAATATCAAAGTACACCAAGAATCTTATTATGTATATTTTGCAAATCAGTGGGACATGAAGACAAGGATTGTCATGCATTCGATCTGATGAGGGAGTGCACAATAGATATGTACATAATTCAAGAGGAGAATTTTGTGACAAAAGGGGGAGGCCAATATAAAAATCAAAGATTATTTAATCAAGGAAACCGAGGAGGATTCGGTTGGGGTCGAGGAAGATCAAACTTTGAGAGAGGAGGAAGAGGCCCCATAATATGATACAACTATAACCAACCATGAAACCTAGTGCGGGATTTCCAAAATCCCTACATGAAATGCATTTATTTTCGTGCATTAGAACATGGGAGAGAGGATTGTCCATAATTGTTGGAAAAATGGAAATATAGAGGAAATCAAAACCAGAACCTGAACATTCAAAATATTTCAGCCTAGATACAGGATGAAGGACATAAAATAACAGTCG
The DNA here is from genome assembly GCA_000966675.3 of Picea glauca. NCBI lineage: Eukaryota > Viridiplantae > Streptophyta > Pinopsida > Pinales > Pinaceae > Picea > Picea glauca. The sequence continues at coordinate 162,376 of JZKD02S1613780.1, forward strand.
TTACATGTGGAGGAACCAAAACAAGGAAAAATGCATCCTGTGAAAGGAAACAGGTTGAGAATGGGTAAAGAAATTAGTAGTATCCATGTCAACATTAGATCCACAAGACGAAAAATAGACCTATGAAAGGACGAGAGAGGAATTTTTACCACAAGAGTGTGAAACGTCAACATATTTTTCACCACATATGGCACAGAGGCCCCCCACTAATGACTACACCATGACCAAAGGATCATTGGAGAGGGTAACTACCTTAGGAATTTTTTTGAAGATATTCCTAGAGTTGGTCGAATATGAAAAGGAATTGCATACATTATGCTCTATAATCGATCATTTTGCTTAAGGAAAGGCATTCCCTACTGAAAATAAAGTAGTGAACCAAATAATGTGCAAGAAAAGAACCAATGGAGAGTTTAGGTTCAGTGTGCACATTGGGGAATACAACATAGACAATGTGATCTTATACTTGGGGTCTGATGTGAATGTGTTACCTAAGAAGAGATGGGAAATAATGGGGAAATCCATGTTATTTTGGTCACCCATTCAATTGATATTAGAAAACCATTACAATATAGTACCTATTGGCAGATTAACAAGAATACTTGTGAATATAGATGGAGAGCGCAGTGTCACATATTTTGAATTTATGAAGATTATGGAAGATATCCATCCATATCGAGTGTTAATGGGACTAGAATGGGCCTTCGATAACCAAGCCATTATCCATAGGCAAAGGAGAGAGATGATATTTGAAGTAGGAGAACTAAAATTTAATACACCATTAGACCCAAAAGAAGGAAGGAGGTACATAGAACAACAAAGGGAGATGAAATTGAAAACATGTATAACATGATTGTGAGGATGGATGACTATGTGAACCCCATTACAGATGATGTGTTAAGTTGGAGAAGAATCAGTTCATGTACATCATACTCAGAAGTAGGTCTGGAAAATTGGCTGCAGAGGATGTGTGAAGTCTCAACACGGTGATGTGCATGCATGAACAAATCAATATGCTAGATTGTAATAGAAATATGCAACCCACCTAAGTATGACAGTTTGAAATACATAAAAAGATGTTTACATACATTCGAGGCACAAGTACCAAAACAACAGAGGCTACTAGCACTAGACATTGTAATGAAATCCATCCCATCTAGATGGTGGGTGGCACACAAAGAAAACATAGAAGATCGTCAACAATGTAGAAGACTAATACAAGAGATATTCAATACTCATGTGGGAGACATGACACAAAAGTATACCTAGGAAGGAAACCCAACAGATCATGTTGCACAGTGTGAAAAATCATGGAACTCGGTAACAAGGAAAGAATGGACACATAGGTTCATACATACCCTTGACACTATCCCAAGGAGCTGGTACCTAGAATTGGAAATGCGTAGAGATACAACATACTAGGATTACATAATTCAAATATTCTAGGTTGCATTCACCTTTCAGAATGAGTCGCCCCTAATAAGTAAAACACTATAGGATATTAAACAAAAAATATTCACTGAACCAGAATCAATGGAAGTAATATATGTATGCAACACACATAATGCCTCTATGACAGTTCACGATTTATTGGAATGTTACAATGTGACACAGGAGGATTAGGATGGCGAAGATCCTCACAATATAAAAGTACCATCAATAGAGGGGGAACGAACAATAGAGGGCCCAGAGCTGGAATCCACAACATATGCACAACCAGTCAAGAAACAAAAATTTAATATTGGGACAGAGGAAATCCCTAAGTTTGCATAGATAGGAGATTACTAGGATGAGGAAACTATAGAAACTATAGCATATCTATTGTGAAAATACCAATACCTATTCCCAAATACATTCTTAGAGATGAAAGGGATAGCGGGAAACCTAGGGGAGATGAAAATCCCACTGAAACTAGATGTTAAACCAATGAAATAGAGGCCCTACAGAATGAACCCAAGATACAAAGAAAAAGTAAAGGAGGAAATTGACCACATGCTAAAGGCAAGAGTCATCAAACCAGTGGAAGAATCAGAATGAATAATTCCCATGGTAGTGTAGGAAAAGAAAATAGGGGATATAAGAATTTGCATCAACTTGAGGAAATTGAATGAGGCATGCCTACACGATCCATTCCCAATGCCATTTACAGATGAAGTACTGGAAAATGTAGGCGGACAAGAAGCCTATTCGTTCAAAGATGGTTTCTCGGGATACCATCAGATAAAAATTGTGCAAGAAGATAGACACAAGACCACATTAATGACATAATGGGGAATCTTTCAATACACAATGATATTCTTTGGATTAAAGAATGTTCCTGGAATATTTTCAAGATTATGTTTTGTAGTATTTAAGGAGTTTATTCATAATTTTCTCAAAGTCTACTTGGATGACTGGACTTTATTTAGCTTGTTATGAGATCATGTTGAATTGCTAAGACTGATGTTAGTTAAGTGTAGACAACATCAGCTATCCTTAAAATTAAAGAAGTTTATTTTTTGTGCATCGTTTGGAATATTATTGGGACACATGGTATGAAAATAAGGTTTAATAGTGGATCCTTCAAAGATTGCAGTTATTTTGGACTTAAAACCACCCACATCAGTCAAACAGTTGTGCGCAACATTAGGTCACACAAGGTATTATAGGAAATTTATCAAAGGTACGCACATATTACAACACCAATGGAAAAATTATTGAAAAATACGTGAAGTTCCAGAGGAATGATGACTACCAGAAAGGACTCGCCACACTAAAAAAAAATTTAGTAACTGCACTGATATTAATTTTCCCAGACTAGAAGAAGTAATTTCATGTGCATGTGGATGCCTCATCAATAACATTGGGCATGATCTTTTCACTTCCAGGAGAAGGAGACATATATCATCCAATCACATTTGCAAGCAGAAAACTACAACAATGGAAAAAAACTATAACACAATAGAACGTGAGGGATTGGCTATGGTTTATGCACTACTTAAGTTCAGACACTACTTACTAGGTTCAAACTTTAATATGTACATAGATCATTCTGTGTTGAGATATTCGGTCAACAAGCCATTGTTAGGGAGAAGGATTTGCAGATGGCTCCTATTTTTCTAGGAATACGACTTTGAAGTAGTAGTAAAACTAGGTAAATTCAATGCAAGACCAAATCATTTATGACGCATACTCTCGGGAGAAGAGGCAGGAAAACTGGATGATAGTTTGTCAGTTGCACAATTATTTTTAGTTAATATGGTGGGTGATTATTTTACAAATAAATGAGATGATAGAGATTAATAAAAATCCAGGAGAATCAGTCTGGGAGGTGGACGAAATTTTTTATTACAGAAGACATAAATCAACTATATAGAACTACCGCGCGCAAAGAGGATTACATCAATCCAACTGTAGATGGAATGTTGATTTGGAGGAGTATTAGTTCTTGTGAATTATACTTTGACACGGGACTAGAAATATGAAAGTAGTGATTACATGAATGATATTCTAGAAGATGTGTTAGAATGATGTGTGCACTAAGGTGGATTGGTTCAGAGGTAAGAGAACCTCCTACTTGTTATGGTCTGAATGACTTAGAAGAATTTTTAATGAAGTTTGAATTAGAAGTAGTAGAAAATAAAATATTACTAGTATTAGGTATCGCTTTGAAAGCTACACCTTCCCATTGGTGGGGTACACATAAAAATAATATCAACAACTGGTATCAATGTAAGAGGTTACTACGCATTAGATTCTATGTAGAGAAAAATAATAGATTTGAGGAGAAGTATGATGGAATTGGAAAACCATGAAAACATGTATAAAGGTGTATAATTCAATGGATATTAATACCACCAAAATAATTTCCACATCATTTTATTCACACATTAGAAATAATTCCAAAGAACTAGTACACATAACAAGAACAATGCATGGAAACTGCAAATTGGGAAGAAATGCAACAAAATTTTGTGATTACATTTTCCTTTGAGAATGAAATTCCATACATAGATACACCACTTAAGGTGGTAAGAGATAGGATTTTTGAAGAACCTGAAGTGGAAATCGTCACAACATATTAGACTAGACAGACAATTTGACAGTTGCTACACTGTTGTCATGTCACAGAAGAAGAAGACCCAGCAGAAGAAAACCCATGCAATATCCATGTCCAGGAAGTTGAAGGGGAAAGAGAGGTACAAGGTCCAAAGTTAGATTTAGAATATTATTCTACACCACTGAAGATAAAGAAGGTAAATATTGGAACTATAGAAAACCCAAATATTGCAAGCATTGGAGATTATTGGGATAACCAGACAATAGAAAGAATCAAAAAGTTATTGCACGAGTACAATGATTTGTTTCCAAAGACATTATCAGATATGAATGGATTAGAAGGATAACTTGGAGAGATGAAGATCCCTTTGAAACCAGATGCTATACCTATAATATAGAGACCTTATAGGTTGAATCCAATGTACAAGCTAAAAGTGAAGGCAAAAATTGACAAGATGTTAGAGGCTAGTGTCATAGAACCTGTCGAAGAATCAGAATGGATCATCCCTATGTTTGTGTAGGAAAAGAAGAAAGGTGGAATCAGGATATGTGTATATTTGAGAAAATTGAATGATGCTTTCCTACATGATCCTTTTCCTATCCCATTCATAGATGAAGTATTGGAGAATGTAGGAGTCCAAGAATCTTATTCATTTACAGATGGGTGTTTAGGATATCATCATATCATGATAGCACCAGAAGATAGAAACAAGACAACATTTACTAAAGAATGGGGATCATTCCAATATAAAGTTATTCTATTTGGGTTGAAGAATACACCTACATTTTTTTCAAGGGTAGTAGCAACTTTCAAGGATTTCATACATAAGCTTTTGGATGTTTACTTGGATGATTGGACATTGTTTAGTTTATTGAAGACTCATGTTGAAGTGCTAAGATTGATGTTAGACAGGTGTAGGAAGTGTAAGATTTCATTGAATGTTAAGAAATGTATTTTCAGCACACCTTTTGGGATTTTTTTATGACATGTGGTGTGTAAACAAGGTTTGTTGGTTGATCCTACTAAAATTGTTGTCATAGTTAACTTACCACCACCTAAGTCAGTGTGCTAGTTGAAGAGTACACTTGGTCATACAGGGTATTACCAGAATTTTATAATGGTATATGTACATATTACTGCGCCAATGGATAAATTGTTGAAAAAGGACACCAAGTATCAGTGGAATGATGAATTCCAACAGAGTTTGGATATTTTGAAGGAGAAGATGGTGACAACGCCAATTTTAGTGTTTCCAGATTGGGACAAGGAATTTCATGTGCATGTGGATGCATATGAAATAACATTAAGAGAAATATTGACATATCCAGGAGAAGGTGATATAGATTACCCTATAGCCTTTGTAAGCAAAAAATTGTTAGATTCAGAACAAAACTACAATACAACAGAAAGAGAAGTATTGGCTATGGTATATGCACTGCAAAAATTCAGACATTATTTGTTAGGGAAACATTTCAAGATGTTTACAGATCATTCTTATCTTAGATATGTATTCAATAAGCCAGTTTTGGGGGGAAGAATATGCAGATGGATACTTTTGTTCTTGGAATTTGACTTTGAAGTTGTGGTGAAGCTCGAAAGATTGAATGTAGGGCCAGATCATCTGTCAAGAATAACCAATGGAGAGGAACCAAGCAGTTTGTAGGATAAATTCTCGGATGCAAAATTGTTTTCAGTATAGATAGCTAATGATTATTTTGCTGACATTATTGAGTTTTTGAGTACAAGATTTTCTCCAAAGGAATTTAATATTGCACAGAAAAAACATTTGGTGGTCAGAGTTGTAGACTATCAATTGATTGGAGGGAATTTTTATAAACTTAGTGAAAACAAATTTTTGAGGAGATGTGTTATGGAGAATGAAAGGCCTATCATTTTAGCAGAAGCACATGAGGGAATTGATGGAGGAAAATATGAAGGGAAATATACTTCATAGAAGGTATTACATGCATGATTATGGTGGCCAACAGTTCACAAGGATTCAAAGGAGTATTGTCAGCATTGTGATGTCTACCAAAGATTTGAGAAGAAATATAGAAGGGATGAGATGCCATTGATACCTCGGGTAAATTTGCAAGTGTTTGATAAGTGGGAAGTATAATTTGTAGGACCTATTAATCCACCATCCAGAAGATCAAGAGGAAGGTATATTATTATAGCAAAAAAATACTTGACTAGATGGGTGGAAGAAGAAGTAGTGAATGATTGTAGCATAGAGACTGAAACACTATTTTTATTTGAACATGTAGTTAGAATATTTGGATTCCCAATAATTTTGATGAGTGATCAGGGGACTCACTTTATCAACAGTACTATCCAGCCAATTCTTGAATAATTTGAGATACATCATCAGAAGAACACTCTGTATCATCCTTAGGCTAATGGAAAAGTGGAAGCATTTAATAAGATTTTGGACAATGACTTAACAAAGATTTGTAATCTAAACAAGGATGATTGGGATATGAAGGTACCAACAGTGCTATGGGATTATAGAACCACATGCAAGAAGCTAATAGGTAATACACCTTTCAGGTTGGTGTATGGACAAGAAGAAGTGGTTCCCTTAGAGTATCTGATACCAAGTATGCACAGTGTAGCTATTGCAGAAATTACAGAAAGAAGCATGGTGTAGGAACGATTAGCTCAACTCATTGAATTAGAAGAAGACAAAATCATATAAGATTTCCATCAGGAGGTACAAAAAGAAAATAATAAATCCTAGCATGATAGACATATTAAGAAGAAGAACTCCAAGGTAGGAGATCTGGTTCTCCTCTATGAAAATAAATAATTGTAGCACCCAGGCAAGTTCAAGATGCATTGGCTAGGGCCATATGAGATAAAGTATGTCACAGATGGAGGTGTTTTCTAGTTGAAGGATTTAACAGGAAAGGAACTTCAAGGAATAGTGAATGGTAGTCAACTGAAACTGTATAGGGGTAGTCGACCCACTAACCCTCAGTAGTTGTAGTGCAGAGAAGTAGAGTTGTACATAATGTATATAGTAGGAAGTAAAAGAAGAAAAAGAAAA
>JZKD02S1613792.1:69121-87760 GCA_000966675.3 Picea glauca
AACTGAAGGAAGATCCTTCACTAGAAAGCACAAAGCCCATCGATAGTTCGGCCAGATCGCAAGATCTGGAGAACCATTCCACTCCAAACATTGTAGAGTCTGATTGGGCATCAGTGGTAGGTTTGGTTACTGCTGTTGAGTCAGGGAATTTAGGTCCCATCAACAGGGAGTTTTGTATATTTTCTGCTTAAATACACCTACAATAGTTATACTAGAGCATATGTACATATATAATATAACATTTAGCAATTAATTAGTTGTTTATTTCTTTTGATTTTTTTTCTTTTAGGACTTTATATTGGCTAATAGAGCCATTAAACCTATCATAACGAGTTACACCAAATGGATTGGGTTACTTGAACAACCTCGGACCAGACTCGTTCTTCCAGTTGCCGGACGATCAATTTTGCCCACCAACACTCTTGCATTTTGATTTTTTTCCATACTTTTGAGGGTGTACATAGGATATCTTAGACACAATCATGTATGTATGCTCTCAAACTACTCTCTACCTATGTACATACACAGGATGTCTTTGGACAACCTGCGAACACATAAGGCCTCTATTTTTTAGGAGGGTGTGCCCCCCAAAAAAACAAAAAATATGCATAAATGAAGAATTGGAATGCAAGAGGGATGAGTTTATACTTACTTTGTCCAAGTGGAAGTTGGTTTCATCATATGAAGCTCCCAGAATCGACTCTTTTAGAAAAGGGGTATTTTTTACCTTTTGGTTAGTTTTCAATTTGCAATGGTGGAAATGAGCTATCGACTTCTATTTATAGACTTTTTTGGCCCTTTTTGCCACTTTTTTGAATCCTTTTGTCATTTTTTATGGCTTGAAAATTATTTAATCTGGTTCTTGAGTTTCTTATTGGATGTTACGATGCACTTTTACTTTTGGTTTCGTAACTTTTTTGGGATATGGGTCACTTTTAAGTATCCTTTGATAGAAGTCATTTTTCCAACTTTTTGCATATAAGTTAGGATTCCACCTCCACTTTCTGCATCTCGTTGTCTTTTCCACTTTTCCCTAGGATCGATCTCACCAAAGTGCAACACAAAACCATATTTTCTATTTTATAAGTGTCATGATTAGGTGGTAGAGCCTACCTTTACATGGATTCCCTAGATAGATCCTAGTTGCATTTTGGTGTCCATGTTGTCTCTAATGATTTTAGGCTCAGGAGTCCTTGTTAGTCCTATCATGATTATGAGATTGAGCCTCATTCATTTGATGCATCAACACTCTTGGCCTCACTCTCGAAACTCCCAAAAATGAGCATACTTTGTTGTCTTTCAAGTTCTCCTTGAAATCCGAAAGCAACATCCGATGAGACTACATTTATGCGTTTCAATCTTTTCTAGAGTAATTGAGAAAAGTAACCTCTTGGAGTATTCTTTAAGCCCTTTTCAGACTCTCTAAACATGAAATGATTGTCGAGGAATCTTGTTGTCATTCACGCTCTCCAAACTCAAACTTGAAGGCACATCTTTCCGATGGTAGTTTACCTCTTTTTCAGTCTGGATGGTCAATTTTACGAACAAAGGTATACTCTAGGAGCTTCAGTTTTCTAGAAGAGTATTCTCATGTGTAGGTTTAACCATTTTTCAGGCATGAGGGACTAAATTTATGAAAAAGGAACACCCATGGAGTCCATAGTTAATCTCTTTTCAGAATCCTTAAAATTGAAAAGATCGTTGAGTGACCTTGTTCCTTCACTCTCGTTAAATTGGTCCAGAAGAACATCTATTAGCATGAGTTTACCTCTGTTTTCGTTCTGTAGATTCATCTTTTCTCTTCGAGAGATTCGTCTTTTCTCCTTAGTAAATTTTATACTTTTTCGGGCTAAGGAGACTAAATCTAGAAAAAGGCAGCGAGTCAATAGTTAAGCTCTTTTCAAACTCCTTAAAATTGAAAAGATTGAAGAGTGACCTGGTCTTTGTCACACTCATTAAAATGGTTTTGAATAGATGTCTTTTCGGTGCTAGTTTACCCCTTTTTCGAACTAACTAGACTATTTTCGAAAAAGGTACCCCAGTGGAGTCTTCTTTTACGTTTTTTCAAACTCTCTAAAAATGAAAAAATATCGAGCTTACCTTCTTTGGGATCGCTAAACATTACATTGAAGGGGGTTTGAGTGTTTCATTATAATCACACTTTCATCTCTATGTCTTTGGGATAATGCCAGATCCATGTTGCTCTCAACTGAACCTTTGAATCATGCCTTATACGCAAGCCTTGTAGCACTTTGCCTTTGCGACCTGACACGTTGACCCATGGAGGAATTTTCCCTGAGTGTCCTTTTTCCTTCACATGTCTCCTTGCTCTGAGAATTAGTGTGTTCCTTACGCTTGGAGCTAGTATGCTTGCGACACTCGTTCCTCCTTTGTAATGTAGCATTCTTTTATTCTTTTTCAATCTCTTTAAAAATTTGAAAAAAATCGAGAAAGAGGGGACGGGAAGTATATATTCTTTTTTTGCAGGACAATGAGTTGCCCTTGGACAAAGCACATCCTTTCGTTTGTTCGTCAATATTTTGGATCTAATAGAATCTTTTATCATTGCATAGAGATCTGTCATCCTCCATTTGGTTACTCTTCCAAACACATGGAGAGTTTGAGTTGCCTCTTACATCATGAACTTATGTCAATGTCATGCTGCATGAGTCTGATCATCTTTTGTGCTATTGTCCAAGGGAATTTTCACCCAACCTAATTCGGCCTTTCTGCAGTCTGTCTCTTTACCTCATGCCCGACCATCCAAAAATTCCAATCAAGTCCTTCCTCGAAATCAATGAAGTTCTCTGCCTGATCATTGAAATCCTCTTGTATTTTCCCGACTAGCCGTCGAAGACCTTTGGGTAGTGAATTCATACACTCACACTGTACTCCTACCTGAGTATTGAAGATCTTGAAGTTGTTTCTCGATCTCTGAAGACCTCATCTCTAGCCATCGGGTGTTATTGGCTTCTTGAAGATGGATACTATACTTGTATATCTTTGATTTTGAGATGTCGATCTGTTGTGTATTACTTGCGGATACACTTTATATAGTTATATAACATGGATCTACAATGTATTTGATTGGAATCCATGATTTATTTCATCCTGAGCATGGGTATGCCCACTTCGGAGATACAATTGTTATTTTTTCAAATTGCACCTCCTAAACTCTGCTCCCAGGCTCACGCGTTTCATACATTGGCAAAGGTTTTTGTAATGTATTTCGACCATCAGATCCTCTTATGACCTCACACATTAGGGGGCATCTGTTATAACCCTAAATTTATCTACATATGCATGCTTGGCATTTGGCCCTCTTACTTGGATTTTTTCCCTAGCCATCACTGAGTTGCTCTTCTAAATAAACAAATTTTTGAAGATGTGTGCGCCTTGCTCCACAACTTCCCACCTACATACACGTGTTGCACCACTACAAACCGTGTACATATGCATGTTTCACCACTATAGACCACGTATACTTGAAAACGTTGCAAAAAATAAAAAGTTGTAAGGAATTCTTTCATATTATGGGCTATTGGGTAGTTTCCCAACTAATCCACTGCATATAACCCATCACCCAACCAAAGAACCATACTTTTTCCATATAAAAGTAGGTGTAGGGGCCTCATTCCATATCTAGACATAAGAACAGTGAAGCTCTGCCCGTTTCACATCCCCTCCTTGCCCCAAGCATTTGCAACCCTTTTGTGAGAATTGCCTCAGAATTCCCCAATTTTCCTTCCTTCCCCCATCAGAAACTCATTTATACTTCCCAAGAAGAAGGTTGAGAGGACAAGGCATACAAAGGTGCACTTGGAGCTTGGTGAAGAGGATCCCGAACCAGGTTTGTGGAGCAGTAATTCGCTTTGGTTGTAAGTGATCATTGTATTATCAATAAAAGAAGTACTTTTCCTGTCCCAAACCATGATGTGTCGAATGTTTCCATTTGATTTATGTTTTTATTCTAACATATAAAACTAGTTTGTACATGAATTACATTCTTGTAGCTTTCTATTTTTCTGTCTTTGAATGCAGGTTGGCCTTGAGGGGAGGCGTGCAGTCAACAAATCTATCAAGTGCGAGAGGATCATTACTGAACACAAATTAGAGGTACAGTTACCCGATCCTTCTCATTTTGTTTTTCTTGTATGAGTCTGGGATATGTTTGGGGTAGTTAGAGAAGTAGGATTCTTTTAAACGGTTATTGATCTTCCTACATTGTAAACCCTGGTGTAGGCATAGGGGGGTTTTCTGTGCAGGTTCAAAACATTTATATGGTATCAAAGCTGACGAACTACTAAGCAAAGCTACACCAAATTATTATTTGCAGGTACCAAAGATTGAAGACAACGGAAAAATGGAATTCCCAAAAGAATTCATTCTTACACCTTAGAATTACTTTGAATGGAAGGAGAGGATAATCATGCATTGTCAAAGCATAGGATTGTATAGGTTAACCATGAACATGAAAACATAACCAACATCAGCCATAGAAAAATCCAAGTATCTAAATCGAATCGATGAATCATTCAAAACAATTTGTAGTCTCATTTCTCCTGATCTCCTTTTTCACATATCTTCCTGTAAAACCCCTAATGAATCTTGGATCACCATGGAAGGGCCATTTGGAAAATAGGATGAGATGAGGGGACACATGTTTGAGGTGAAATTTCTCACATTGGATCCAAAAATCTTCTAAAATCTCAAAGATTTCTTTACAAAATTTAAGGATTTACTGTCACAACTCAAGGCTTGTGGGTTTGATAAATTTGAGTAGAAAAAAATGGTTCTCACCATTCTATCCAAACTTGGTCCTGAATTCTCCTTTTTCGTATCCACATTCCATTTAGTCAAATTCTCCTCTGGAGCCACCTTGAAGATTCCTTCTCTTGAGGAATTTATCGAATCTTTGACACAAGAGCAGACCAAGCTCATCAACATTGGAAAAATCAAAATCCCAAAGGAAAATGCATTAATATGCAATATGGCAGTGATCATCAACATCAAAAACCTAAATATAAAGATAAAAGGAAATCACATGCAAATCCAAAAAAGGAAGGGTACTCAAAACCCTTTATTGATGCCTATGGATCCAAAGGTGGAAAGGGAGCAAAAGGGGATAAATGCGCATACTTTCATAAAGGATTCCATCCATAATCTGCATGCATGAAGAAAAAAATAGATCTAATGAATCAAACAATTCATCAAAAAAACCTTGGAGATCGCATGCCCGAGGGTGCCAAGAAGAAGAAGCCAGAAGATCAGAATCCCAAGAAAGGAAATTCTAGCCATGCCCTGATTGCTATAAACTCCTCTCTCGATTCTTGGATCGTATATCCAGGAGAATCACATCACATGGATTACACAAAAGAAGTCTATTCGTCATTGGATGCATGCAAAGGTCCTCCTATTCTAATGGGGGACAACTCTCTAATCAAGGTCACCGCCAAAGGAAGGATTGAACTCACCAATGAAAGCTTCGAGAATGTGTTGCATGTTCCCAAAATTTATGTCAATATTATCTCCATGTATTAGATCAATAATTATGGAACCGAAAAGAAATTCATATTCAAACCTAATGCAGTGGACATCTATGACATGCAAACCAATTCTAGGGTTGCTACCGGTGAGGTAAATCATCGATCTAGATTGTATACATTTTATGAATTTATTGAACCAGATTCTTCTTTACTGCTTACCCATGCTGATGAAAGCAGTAGGATATGGAAAGAAAGGTTTGATCATTTGAATTTTAAATATATGGAAAAACTCAACAAGCAAATATTGGTTGATGGTCTACCAGACATCCATTTCTCCAAATGAATCTGTGAGGGATGTGTTCTTGGAAAATACACTCAAGAAAAATTTGACAAAGGAAATACTCAGAGAGCTTCATCTCCTTTAGATATGGTCCATAGTGACCTCATGAGCCCTTTTCTGCATCCATCAATCATCAAAGAGAGGTATGTTCTCATTTTGTTTGATGATTTCTCACATTTCACATGGATTTACTTTCTCAGGAAAAAATTAGAGGTCTTTCAACACCTTAAAGATTTCAAATCCTTGGTTGACACACAGTCAGGAAACAAAATCAAAGTCCTTTGAAATGATAATGGGGGAGAGTATGTCAATCAAGAGATCCATAATATTTGTCATTAGGCAAGGATTAAGTTGTAGCACACAGTTCCCTATACTCCATAGCAAAACGAATCTTTTGAGCAGAAAAACAGATCTCTAAAAGAGATGGCATCTTGAATGCTTCATGGAAAGTAACTTACACAAATATTATGGGTCGAAGCACTTAATTGTGCAACCTGCATAAAAAATAGATCTCCCCATAGATATGTCAATGATAATACCCCCTACGAGGCATGGAGTGGACTCAAACCGGAAGTGACCCCCTTTCATACTTTTGGTTCATGTGCATGGGACAGGATTCCCTATGAAAAGAGATAGGCACTTGATCCATAGAGGATAGAGTGTATCTTTGTTGGATACCCCAATGGTGTGAAGGGATACAAATTCATTGATATTTCCTCAAACTAGCTCATCATTGAGTGAAGTCTCCAATTTGAGGAAAGTGTCTAACATGTACCCCATCATCCGCATGTAGACACCTTCATTCTTTCACCTATCCAAGATGATGAGCATGCACATGCCAACTCTTATTTAGATGAGAGTTATCATTCATAGGATTTATATGGTCTAGATATAGATTTAGTATAGCCACACGCAGATTCAGTGCATACAGATGCAGATGCAGAGCCAGAAAAGAGGTCCAAGTGGGACCGGACTACTCTTTAGGATGCATGGGATCTTTTTGGTGATCCAGCCGATACTAGGAGGACTCAATCTGATTTTGAGGAGCCTCCTATTGCACTCACTTCCACTCAACCATTTCCCTACAGGAATATTTTCTTGGATTAGTCTTCAAATCCATAATCTTATGGAAGGGCTGTTGGAAATCCATTTTGGGAATTTTCCATGTAGGAGGAGTACAAGTACTCCCTCCTCAAGAACCAAACTTGGGATCTAGTTCCCCTTCCTTCTGGAAGGAAAATTTTCAGGTGAATATGGGTCTATAGGAACAAGAGCACAATGAATGGACATATTAGCATATATAAAGCCATGCTTATTTCCAAAGGATTTCAACAGGTGCATGGCATTGACTATGATGAGACCTTCGCTCCAATTGTGAATATGGATTCCATATGTTTGGCACTTGACATTTTCGCAGCCAGGGAATGGGAAGTCCATCAGATGGATGTCAAGAATGAATTTCTTCATAGTGATCTCTCTGAGGAAATCTATAAGGAGAAGCCCCAGGGATTTATGTAGGATTCCTATTTGGTCCCTCAACTGAAGAAATCTATTTATGGCCTCAAGTAGGATCTGATGGAATGGAATGCCAAGATGGACTCCTACCTACTATCTCAGAACTTTGTACAATGTAAATCAGACCCAAATGTCTACATGATCAGGATGGATTATTCACTTCTACTTTTAGTTCTGTATGTTGATGATTTTTTTATCACCAGTTGCTCGACTTCAGTGATTGATGTAGTCAACAAGATTATACATGTAAGGTTCTTGATGATGGACATGGGTCCGCTACACTTCTTCCTTATAATCGAGATCAATCAGGATGCATCAAGCATTAAAATTTCCTAGGCCAAGTACGCATGAGATCTCCTTGAGATATTTCACATGACAGAATACAAGTCTGCTCCGACTCCATTCCTATCAAAATTCAAACTTGAGGATGGCGAGGACACTCCACTTGTTGACAACACACTATACAGATAGCTAGTGGGGAGCTTTTTTTTATCTCACACACTCTAGACCAGACCTCTCCCTATGTAGTTGGCGTAGTTTTCAGGTTCATGCAGGAGCTACATGAGCTACATTAGAAGGATGCAAAGTGTATCCTTTGTTACGTACAGGTAACCATCACCTTTGGGATTCATTATGCAGTAGACTCTAAATTATATCTCATTGGGTTCACTGATTCTGACTGGGTTGGCAATACCACTTATCGCAAGTCCACATCTGGTTACTCACTCAGTCTTGTTTCTAGGCCTATCTGTTGGTCAAGCAAGAAGAAAAATGTTATTTCTCTCTCTTTAGCTGAGGCATAGTACAAATGGGTAGTTAACATAACCATTCACGCTATGTGGCTACAACATTTTTTCAATGAGTTTGGAATTTAGTTTCATCGGTCGATCGTCATCTGGTGTGACAGAAAAAGAAATCTGAAGTTATATAGAGATCCAGTTCAGAGGCAGTGGATAAAGAACATAGAGATCCACATGCACTACATCTGGGACTTAGTACATGATGGGATCATCGACCTACAATTTTTTCCTTTAGTAGAACAGATGGCATACATCTTCACCAAGACCATCATTGAGCAGAAGTTCCATTCTCTATGAATTCGTCTTGGATTGAAGGACATAGTTTCCTAGCAAATGTCTTTTCTTATTTTTACGTACATTTTACCTTGAGGGGGGGCATTTCCCATGAGGTTTTCCCTCTTTCCTTGATCTGAATTTATGTAGGAACACAATGAAATACAAAAATACACATAAACAGAGAGATGCAATGGAAGTAAAACTATTGATCTAGATTTATGTAGGAACACAATGAAATACATAAATACACATAAACGCAAAGATGCAACGGAAATAATACTTCATTTCATTAATAACAAATGACTGAAATAAGCTTACAGACAAAATGGAAATAAACTAGCTAGTGCACTGGTAGCTTATCTTTGAGAAGGGATGTGGTGGATAATGTCCTCTGAACTGTGTTAAAATGAGGCTCGAAGGCCTATTATTATTGAAAAACAATGGAAAACCCTAAACATCCAAATACCTAACCCTAGGAGATGAAACACCAAGACTATGGGCCCTGTTTGGGTAAATTGGTACATCAACTTCCCGGGGACGTAACTTTGGCATACGATCTTTGTTTGACACGTTGAATACTTTGTTAGAAATATCTATCTGAAGAATATAACTTATGGGTGAGAAACATCAAACTTATTTCCATGTTGCTCCTCATTTTCTCAAAAAACGTCGTTTAGGGCCTCAAAACGGCTCCAAAAGTTCAGGACCTGAAAAACTTCTAAAAATAGTAAACTGTGCAGAAAATGAAAAACTAAAAGAAGCAATGGTGGGAGTCCAAGTGAAATAAGTGGGTGGCCACCAATATCCACTTGGATCATTCCTCCCCCCTTAGGAAGCAATGGTCCCCATTGCATTGAGTTCCTCCATGAGATGAGGAAACTTCTACTGAACTTGGTCCCTGGNAACTGAAGGAAGATCCTTCACTAGAAAGCACAAAGCCCATCGATAGTTCGGCCAGATCGCAAGATCTGGAGAACCATTCCACTCCAAACATTGTAGAGTCTGATTGGGCATCAGTGGTAGGTTTGGTTACTGCTGTTGAGTCAGGGAATTTAGGTCCCATCAACAGGGAGTTTTGTATATTTTCTGCTTAAATACACCTACAATAGTTATACTAGAGCATATGTACATATATAATATAACATTTAGCAATTAATTAGTTGTTTATTTCTTTTGATTTTTTTTCTTTTAGGACTTTATATTGGCTAATAGAGCCATTAAACCTATCATAACGAGTTACACCAAATGGATTGGGTTACTTGAACAACCTCGGACCAGACTCGTTCTTCCAGTTGCCGGACGATCAATTTTGCCCACCAACACTCTTGCATTTTGATTTTTTTCCATACTTTTGAGGGTGTACATAGGATATCTTAGACACAATCATGTATGTATGCTCTCAAACTACTCTCTACCTATGTACATACACAGGATGTCTTTGGACAACCTGCGAACACATAAGGCCTCTATTTTTTAGGAGGGTGTGCCCCCCAAAAAAACAAAAAATATGCATAAATGAAGAATTGGAATGCAAGAGGGATGAGTTTATACTTACTTTGTCCAAGTGGAAGTTGGTTTCATCATATGAAGCTCCCAGAATCGACTCTTTTAGAAAAGGGGTATTTTTTACCTTTTGGTTAGTTTTCAATTTGCAATGGTGGAAATGAGCTATCGACTTCTATTTATAGACTTTTTTGGCCCTTTTTGCCACTTTTTTGAATCCTTTTGTCATTTTTTATGGCTTGAAAATTATTTAATCTGGTTCTTGAGTTTCTTATTGGATGTTACGATGCACTTTTACTTTTGGTTTCGTAACTTTTTTGGGATATGGGTCACTTTTAAGTATCCTTTGATAGAAGTCATTTTTCCAACTTTTTGCATATAAGTTAGGATTCCACCTCCACTTTCTGCATCTCGTTGTCTTTTCCACTTTTCCCTAGGATCGATCTCACCAAAGTGCAACACAAAACCATATTTTCTATTTTATAAGTGTCATGATTAGGTGGTAGAGCCTACCTTTACATGGATTCCCTAGATAGATCCTAGTTGCATTTTGGTGTCCATGTTGTCTCTAATGATTTTAGGCTCAGGAGTCCTTGTTAGTCCTATCATGATTATGAGATTGAGCCTCATTCATTTGATGCATCAACACTCTTGGCCTCACTCTCGAAACTCCCAAAAATGAGCATACTTTGTTGTCTTTCAAGTTCTCCTTGAAATCCGAAAGCAACATCCGATGAGACTACATTTATGCGTTTCAATCTTTTCTAGAGTAATTGAGAAAAGTAACCTCTTGGAGTATTCTTTAAGCCCTTTTCAGACTCTCTAAACATGAAATGATTGTCGAGGAATCTTGTTGTCATTCACGCTCTCCAAACTCAAACTTGAAGGCACATCTTTCCGATGGTAGTTTACCTCTTTTTCAGTCTGGATGGTCAATTTTACGAACAAAGGTATACTCTAGGAGCTTCAGTTTTCTAGAAGAGTATTCTCATGTGTAGGTTTAACCATTTTTCAGGCATGAGGGACTAAATTTATGAAAAAGGAACACCCATGGAGTCCATAGTTAATCTCTTTTCAGAATCCTTAAAATTGAAAAGATCGTTGAGTGACCTTGTTCCTTCACTCTCGTTAAATTGGTCCAGAAGAACATCTATTAGCATGAGTTTACCTCTGTTTTCGTTCTGTAGATTCATCTTTTCTCTTCGAGAGATTCGTCTTTTCTCCTTAGTAAATTTTATACTTTTTCGGGCTAAGGAGACTAAATCTAGAAAAAGGCAGCGAGTCAATAGTTAAGCTCTTTTCAAACTCCTTAAAATTGAAAAGATTGAAGAGTGACCTGGTCTTTGTCACACTCATTAAAATGGTTTTGAATAGATGTCTTTTCGGTGCTAGTTTACCCCTTTTTCGAACTAACTAGACTATTTTCGAAAAAGGTACCCCAGTGGAGTCTTCTTTTACGTTTTTTCAAACTCTCTAAAAATGAAAAAATATCGAGCTTACCTTCTTTGGGATCGCTAAACATTACATTGAAGGGGGTTTGAGTGTTTCATTATAATCACACTTTCATCTCTATGTCTTTGGGATAATGCCAGATCCATGTTGCTCTCAACTGAACCTTTGAATCATGCCTTATACGCAAGCCTTGTAGCACTTTGCCTTTGCGACCTGACACATTGACCCATGGAGGAATTTTCCCCGAGTGTCCTTTTTCCTGTACATGTCTCCTTTCTCTGAGAATTAGTGTGTTCCTTACGCTTGGAGCTAGTATGCTTGCGACACTCATTCCTCCTTTGTAATGTAGCATTCTTTTATTCTTTTTCAATCTCTTTAAAAATTTGAAAAAAATCGAGAAAGAGGGGACGGGAAGTATATATTCTTTTTTTGCAGGACAATGAGTCGCCCTTGGACAAAGCACATCCTTTCGTTTGTTCGTCAATATTTTGGATCTAATAGAATATTTTATCATTGCATAGAGATGTGTCATCCTCCATTTGGTTACTCTTCCAAACACATGGAGAGTTTGAGTTGCCTCTTGCATCATGAACTTATGTCAATGTCATGCTGCCTGAGTCTGATCATCTTTTGTGCTATTGTCCAAGGGAATTTTCACCCAACCTAATTCGTCCTTTCTGCAGTTTGTCTCTTTACCTCATGCCCGACCATCCCAAAATTCCAATCAAGTCCTTCCTCGAAATCAATGAAGTTCTCTGCCTGATCATTGAGATCCTCTTGTATTTTCTCGACTAGCCGTCGAAGACCTTTGGGTAGTGAATTCATACACTCACACTGTACTCCTACCTGAGTATTGAAGATCTTGAAGTTGTTTCTCGATCTCTGAAGACCTCATCTCTAGCCATCGGGTGTTATTGGCTTCTTGAAGATGGATACTATACTTGTATATCTTTGATTTTGAGATGTCGATCTGTTGTGTATTACTTGCGGATACACTTTATATAGTTATATAACATGGATCTACAATGTATTTGATTGGAATCCATGATTTATTTCATCCTGAGCATGGGTATGCCCACTTCGGAGATACAATTGTTATTTTTTCAAATTGCACCTCCTAAACTCTGCTCCCAGGCTCACGCGTTTCATACATTGGCAAAGGTTTTTGTAATGTATTTCGACCATCAGATCCTCTTATGACCTCACACATTAGGGGGCATCTGTTATAACCCTAAATTTATCTACATATGCATGCTTGGCATTTGGCCCTCTTACTTGGATTTTTTCCCTAGCCATCACTGAGTTGCTCTTCTAAATAAACAAATTTTTGAAGATGTGTGCGCCTTGCTCCACAACTTCCCACCTACATACACGTGTTGCACCACTACAAACCGTGTACATATGCATGTTTCACCACTATAGACCACGTATACTTGAAAACGTTGCAAAAAATAAAAAGTTGTAAGGAATTCTTTCATATTATGGGCTATTGGGTAGTTTCCCAACTAATCCACTGCATATAACCCATCACCCAACCAAAGAACCATACTTTTTCCATATAAAAGTAGGTGTAGGGGCCTCATTCCATATCTAGACATAAGAACAGTGAAGCTCTGCCCGTTTCACATCCCCTCCTTGCCCCAAGCATTTGCAACCCTTTTGTGAGAATTGCCTCAGAATTCCCCAATTTTCCTTCCTTCCCCCATCAGAAACTCATTTATACTTCCCAAGAAGAAGGTTGAGAGGACAAGGCATACAAAGGTGCACTTGGAGCTTGGTGAAGAGGATCCCGAACCAGGTTTGTGGAGCAGTAATTCGCTTTGGTTGTAAGTGATCATTGTATTATCAATAAAAGAAGTACTTTTCCTGTCCCAAACCATGATGTGTCGAATGTTTCCATTTGATTTATGTTTTTATTCTAACATATAAAACTAGTTTGTACATGAATTACATTCTTGTAGCTTTCTATTTTTCTGTCTTTGAATGCAGGTTGGCCTTGAGGGGAGGCGTGCAGTCAACAAATCTATCAAGTGCGAGAGGATCATTACTGAACACAAATTAGAGGTACAGTTACCCGATCCTTCTCATTTTGTTTTTCTTGTATGAGTCTGGGATATGTTTGGGGTAGTTAGAGAAGTAGGATTCTTTTAAACGGTTATTGATCTTCCTACATTGTAAACCCTGGTGTAGGCATAGGGGGGTTTTCTGTGCAGGTTCAAAACATTTATATGGTATCAAAGCTGACGAACTACTAAGCAAAGCTACACCAAATTATTATTTGCAGGTACCAAAGATTGAAGACAACGGAAAAATGGAATTCCCAAAAGAATTCATTCTTACACCTTAGAATTACTTTGAATGGAAGGAGAGGATAATCATGCATTGTCAAAGCATAGGATTGTATAGGTTAACCATGAACATGAAAACATAACCAACATCAGCCATAGAAAAATCCAAGTATCTAAATCGAATCGATGAATCATTCAAAACAATTTGTAGTCTCATTTCTCCTGATCTCCTTTTTCACATATCTTCCTGTAAAACCCCTAATGAATCTTGGATCACCATGGAAGGGCCATTTGGAAAATAGGATGAGATGAGGGGACACATGTTTGAGGTGAAATTTCTCACATTGGATCCAAAAATCTTCTAAAATCTCAAAGATTTCTTTACAAAATTTAAGGATTTACTGTCACAACTCAAGGCTTGTGGGTTTGATAAATTTGAGTAGAAAAAAATGGTTCTCACCATTCTATCCAAACTTGGTCCTGAATTCTCCTTTTTCGTATCCACATTCCATTTAGTCAAATTCTCCTCTGGAGCCACCTTGAAGATTCCTTCTCTTGAGGAATTTATCGAATCTTTGACACAAGAGCAGACCAAGCTCATCAACATTGGAAAAATCAAAATCCCAAAGGAAAATGCATTAATATGCAATATGGCAGTGATCATCAACATCAAAAACCTAAATATAAAGATAAAAGGAAATCACATGCAAATCCAAAAAAGGAAGGGTACTCAAAACCCTTTATTGATGCCTATGGATCCAAAGGTGGAAAGGGAGCAAAAGGGGATAAATGCGCATACTTTCATAAAGGATTCCATCCATAATCTGCATGCATGAAGAAAAAAATAGATCTAATGAATCAAACAATTCATCAAAAAAACCTTGGAGATCGCATGCCCGAGGGTGCCAAGAAGAAGAAGCCAGAAGATCAGAATCCCAAGAAAGGAAATTCTAGCCATGCCCTGATTGCTATAAACTCCTCTCTCGATTCTTGGATCGTATATCCAGGAGAATCACATCACATGGATTACACAAAAGAAGTCTATTCGTCATTGGATGCATGCAAAGGTCCTCCTATTCTAATGGGGGACAACTCTCTAATCAAGGTCACCGCCAAAGGAAGGATTGAACTCACCAATGAAAGCTTCGAGAATGTGTTGCATGTTCCCAAAATTTATGTCAATATTATCTCCATGTATTAGATCAATAATTATGGAACCGAAAAGAAATTCATATTCAAACCTAATGCAGTGGACATCTATGACATGCAAACCAATTCTAGGGTTGCTACCGGTGAGGTAAATCATCGATCTAGATTGTATACATTTTATGAATTTATTGAACCAGATTCTTCTTTACTGCTTACCCATGCTGATGAAAGCAGTAGGATATGGAAAGAAAGGTTTGATCATTTGAATTTTAAATATATGGAAAAACTCAACAAGCAAATATTGGTTGATGGTCTACCAGACATCCATTTCTCCAAATGAATCTGTGAGGGATGTGTTCTTGGAAAATACACTCAAGAAAAATTTGACAAAGGAAATACTCAGAGAGCTTCATCTCCTTTAGATATGGTCCATAGTGACCTCATGAGCCCTTTTCTGCATCCATCAATCATCAAAGAGAGGTATGTTCTCATTTTGTTTGATGATTTCTCACATTTCACATGGATTTACTTTCTCAGGAAAAAATTAGAGGTCTTTCAACACCTTAAAGATTTCAAATCCTTGGTTGACACACAGTCAGGAAACAAAATCAAAGTCCTTTGAAATGATAATGGGGGAGAGTATGTCAATCAAGAGATCCATAATATTTGTCATTAGGCAAGGATTAAGTTGTAGCACACAGTTCCCTATACTCCATAGCAAAACGAATCTTTTGAGCAGAAAAACAGATCTCTAAAAGAGATGGCATCTTGAATGCTTCATGGAAAGTAACTTACACAAATATTATGGGTCGAAGCACTTAATTGTGCAACCTGCATAAAAAATAGATCTCCCCATAGATATGTCAATGATAATACCCCCTACGAGGCATGGAGTGGACTCAAACCGGAAGTGACCCCCTTTCATACTTTTGGTTCATGTGCATGGGACAGGATTCCCTATGAAAAGAGATAGGCACTTGATCCATAGAGGATAGAGTGTATCTTTGTTGGATACCCCAATGGTGTGAAGGGATACAAATTCATTGATATTTCCTCAAACTAGCTCATCATTGAGTGAAGTCTCCAATTTGAGGAAAGTGTCTAACATGTACCCCATCATCCGCATGTAGACACCTTCATTCTTTCACCTATCCAAGATGATGAGCATGCACATGCCAACTCTTATTTAGATGAGAGTTATCATTCATAGGATTTATATGGTCTAGATATAGATTTAGTATAGCCACACGCAGATTCAGTGCATACAGATGCAGATGCAGAGCCAGAAAAGAGGTCCAAGTGGGACCGGACTACTCTTTAGGATGCATGGGATCTTTTTGGTGATCCAGCCGATACTAGGAGGACTCAATCTGATTTTGAGGAGCCTCCTATTGCACTCACTTCCACTCAACCATTTCCCTACAGGAATATTTTCTTGGATTAGTCTTCAAATCCATAATCTTATGGAAGGGCTGTTGGAAATCCATTTTGGGAATTTTCCATGTAGGAGGAGTACAAGTACTCCCTCCTCAAGAACCAAACTTGGGATCTAGTTCCCCTTCCTTCTGGAAGGAAAATTTTCAGGTGAATATGGGTCTATAGGAACAAGAGCACAATGAATGGACATATTAGCATATATAAAGCCATGCTTATTTCCAAAGGATTTCAACAGGTGCATGGCATTGACTATGATGAGACCTTCGCTCCAATTGTGAATATGGATTCCATATGTTTGGCACTTGACATTTTCGCAGCCAGGGAATGGGAAGTCCATCAGATGGATGTCAAGAATGAATTTCTTCATAGTGATCTCTCTGAGGAAATCTATAAGGAGAAGCCCCAGGGATTTATGTAGGATTCCTATTTGGTCCCTCAACTGAAGAAATCTATTTATGGCCTCAAGTAGGATCTGATGGAATGGAATGCCAAGATGGACTCCTACCTACTATCTCAGAACTTTGTACAATGTAAATCAGACCCAAATGTCTACATGATCAGGATGGATTATTCACTTCTACTTTTAGTTCTGTATGTTGATGATTTTTTTATCACCAGTTGCTCGACTTCAGTGATTGATGTAGTCAACAAGATTATACATGTAAGGTTCTTGATGATGGACATGGGTCCGCTACACTTCTTCCTTATAATCGAGATCAATCAGGATGCATCAAGCATTAAAATTTCCTAGGCCAAGTACGCATGAGATCTCCTTGAGATATTTCACATGACAGAATACAAGTCTGCTCCGACTCCATTCCTATCAAAATTCAAACTTGAGGATGGCGAGGACACTCCACTTGTTGACAACACACTATACAGATAGCTAGTGGGGAGCTTTTTTTTATCTCACACACTCTAGACCAGACCTCTCCCTATGTAGTTGGCGTAGTTTTCAGGTTCATGCAGGAGCTACATGAGCTACATTAGAAGGATGCAAAGTGTATCCTTTGTTACGTACAGGTAACCATCACCTTTGGGATTCATTATGCAGTAGACTCTAAATTATATCTCATTGGGTTCACTGATTCTGACTGGGTTGGCAATACCACTTATCGCAAGTCCACATCTGGTTACTCACTCAGTCTTGTTTCTAGGCCTATCTGTTGGTCAAGCAAGAAGAAAAATGTTATTTCTCTCTCTTTAGCTGAGGCATAGTACAAATGGGTAGTTAACATAACCATTCACGCTATGTGGCTACAACATTTTTTCAATGAGTTTGGAATTTAGTTTCATCGGTCGATCGTCATCTGGTGTGACAGAAAAAGAAATCTGAAGTTATATAGAGATCCAGTTCAGAGGCAGTGGATAAAGAACATAGAGATCCACATGCACTACATCTGGGACTTAGTACATGATGGGATCATCGACCTACAATTTTTTCCTTTAGTAGAACAGATGGCATACATCTTCACCAAGACCATCATTGAGCAGAAGTTCCATTCTCTATGAATTCGTCTTGGATTGAAGGACATAGTTTCCTAGCAAATGTCTTTTCTTATTTTTACGTACATTTTACCTTGAGGGGGGGCATTTCCCATGAGGTTTTCCCTCTTTCCTTGATCTGAATTTATGTAGGAACACAATGAAATACAAAAATACACATAAACAGAGAGATGCAATGGAAGTAAAACTATTGATCTAGATTTATGTAGGAACACAATGAAATACATAAATACACATAAACGCAAAGATGCAACGGAAATAATACTTCATTTCATTAATAACAAATGACTGAAATAAGCTTACAGACAAAATGGAAATAAACTAGCTAGTGCACTGGTAGCTTATCTTTGAGAAGGGATGTGGTGGATAATGTCCTCTGAACTGTGTTAAAATGAGGCTCGAAGGCCTATTATTATTGAAAAACAATGGAAAACCCTAAACATCCAAATACCTAACCCTAGGAGATGAAACACCAAGACTATGGGCCCTGTTTGGGTAAATTGGTACATCAACTTCCCGGGGACGTAACTTTGGCATACGATCTTTGTTTGACACGTTGAATACTTTGTTAGAAATATCTATCTGAAGAATATAACTTATGGGTGAGAAACATCAAACTTATTTCCATGTTGCTCCTCATTTTCTCAAAAAACGTCGTTTAGGGCCTCAAAACGGCTCCAAAAGTTCAGGACCTGAAAAACTTCTAAAAATAGTAAACTGTGCAGAAAATGAAAAACTAAAAGAAGCAATGGTGGGAGTCCAAGTGAAATAAGTGGGTGGCCACCAATATCCACTTGGATCATTCCTCCCCCCTTAGGAAGCAATGGTCCCCATTGCATTGAGTTCCTCCATGAGATGAGGAAACTTCTACTGAACTTGGTCCCTGG
>JZKD02S1613792.1:93166-118398 GCA_000966675.3 Picea glauca
TTTTTTTTAAATATCACATATCTCGTATTTCTATTTATATCTAAATCTAAAATTAGTATTTTTCATTTCTCTATATATCCTAAGTGGGCCTAATGGTTAAGAATATGTGTTACCTCCTAAGAGGTCACAATTTCAAATATAGAGGAGGGTAGGGTATGTATACCACCATAGAATTTACTATTAAAATCCCTAGGTGGAGGGGGTCCCTTGCCCAACAAGTAAGGGGGTCTCATACACCAATTTGGTGTCTAGCTTGGTCGTGACCTTAAAATTAGTTTATTTTATTATTATAGAATTTTTTGTATTTAGTGTGTTGAAATATTGGTTTTCATTGATGTCAACCCTTGAAGAATTTAGGAGGCCCCTAAGGTATGGTTATGAAACTCATAGTTGATCGAGGAAAAAGTACATGAAGAATAGTGTAAATGTATGTAACTCATTCCTGGATGGACAATACGTAACATGGATATGGGTCATATATTAATGAATTAATCTACATTTTTAATCCTGAAAATGATATCTAATATGTTTCACTGTGGAAGACCCTCTATGATATAATATGTATCATGTCATTTCTGATGATATGTGGTACACCATGTGGTTCCTCATGGTTGAGGAGTTATGGATGTGTGAAGTTGGAGGACCCCGAAGAATGATCTAGAATCCCCTAGAAGGTCAACAAGAATTTATAGGTCAATCATTAAGGGTAAAGTAGTTGTAACAAGAATTTAATTAAGGGTAAAGTGGTTGCAACAAGAGAGTGTGGGTTATCCCTAAAATAAGGAAAATGGATAAACAATTTACAATCTAGTCGCTAAAGGAAGTCACTTGAAAAGTATAAATAAGACTTCAAGAGTCTCTTATTAACACCTATTGAGCACATTGAATATCTATACTGTAAAGTGTTATGGGAAGGTACTATTGACAGATCTGAAGTAATGAGTCCGAGGCAGTGAATTTTAGCGAAGAGAGAAAGTGTAGGAGCTGAAGGGATGAAGTTGAGCTTATTGTTATAGGGTTTTACTAAAGTTATCCATGAGTTGCAGTGAAGGAAGAGTGTGGACATACATGAGTTTCAAACTCAGAGAAGAACAAATATATGCAGGGTTTAGTGAAGGAAAGCATGGATGCTGAAATAAGTAAAGAAATCCACGAGTAGCATAGGAAGTAGGGTGCGGACATCCATGAACCATAGTGAGACAGACCACAAACATCCATGAGTTTACAGAGTACATGTTGCAAATATGTTGAGAAAAATGAAGTTCAGAAGATCAAATCCATCAGGTCATATACAAATTGAGAAGTATGGTTTACTGTGTATGTTAGAGTCTATATTTTGAAGTAGTCCAACACAGAATTGTTTTAGTATTTCATGAGTATTTGATTTGGAATACATTCTTGTGGATATTGGTATGAGGGTTTAAGGCATAAGGGTTTGAGGGATAACAATTTATGAAGTGTATCAACAGTGACAGGTTCTGGCAGTGACAGTGCCAGATTGGTAACAGGTTGATTAAATTAGTGGTAGTAAAAGGTTTTCTACATTTATATTTCTAGGTGGTTGTACATGGAAAGGAAAGGGTGTTGTAACCTCATTCTGGTTGGTGCTAGAGAATTGGGGAGTTGGATCTTCCTTTAGGTTGGAGCCTGAAAACTAGGGGGTTGGAGCCTTCTTCCAGTTGTATATGGAAAAAAAGGAAGTTGGTGCTTCCTATCAATGTATTTCTTATGACATATAAGAAAATCATTATGTGGTTTTCTCTTGCATTGGGTTTCCATGTAAAATTATGGTGTACTATGTATTTGTGGTTACTTATTGTTCATGGTTGATTTATACTGCTGATGATACATTAAATTTTAATGTTAAAATTTTGAATATTCCTCATAAATTTAAAGAATACACATTGTGGTTAAAAGTGGTAATAAAGTACTCATATTGATTCATCCCCCCACCCTCTCAATATCCCAACAATTGGTATCAAAGTGGGTCCTTCAAGAAATAGTTTAACCACTAGAAAAAGATAATGGAATATGCTAAGATTGGAGCACCAATGTTTGATGGACATAACTATGCCTTTTGGAGTTAAATGATGCAATTTGTTTTACATGCACATGTATTTGATGTTTGGAAGTCATTAGTACATGAATATGGATCACCAACCACTCCCCCAATTAAGAAATATGGAAAGAAACTCCACTAAATAAACAAAATGGATAAAGCCACCATTCTAAGAAGTCTAGATGATTTAGTATTTGTAAAATTTATGCATTGCAAGACTGCAAAGGATCTTTGAGATAAACTTCAAAATATTTATGAAGGAGATACCAAAGTCAAGTGAGAAAAGCTTCAAACCCTTAGAGCCATGTTTGAGTAATTGAGGATGAAGGAATATGAAGACATTGCAACCTACTTTTTTCAAGTTGAAAAAACAATGAACACTATTAGAGCACTGGGAGAAGAAGTTGATTAGTTAGTGGTCGTTCAAAAGGTTATAACATCTCTACCTATGAGGTTTTATTCTAAGATATCAGTTCTGGAAGAAAGAAAATATATTTCCAGTTTGAGAATGGATGAGCTACATGGAATATTCAAAGCTTATGAAATGAAGATGTTAGGATATTTAGACACTTAGGAGTTAGTTAAGATCTACTTGGTATAATATGTCATTAGGTAAAAGTGTGTTTCTTAGTGTGCTTCTTTAGTATGCATTAGTATGAATTTGTAGTTAGGAAATCCGACGGTCACGATATGTTCTCGACATAGAGTGATCCGACAGCTCACACTCTCCTCGATATTAACATCCATTGATCCATATCTTAGCACCTAATTGGTCCATGATATATATTTAAAGAGCATGGAAGGTCATTTTCTGATGATCGATTGTGAGAAACTCTGTTGTAAAATCTCTTTGTAATCATTTTATTTGCATTAATAAACTTCTCCAAGTGGTCGCGTTGGCTGGGTCCGTGGATGTTTCCTCATAGGGGTTTTACAACGTGAAAACACCAGTGGGTTGATGCCACCCTATACCATCAGTTAGTTGGTAGCCTATTATACTTGACTCATACCCGTCCTGATCTTTCCTTTGTTGTTGGTCTTGTTTCCCAGTATATGCAAACACCACATGAAATCCATTGGAAAGAAGCTAAAAGGATACTTTGCTATGTTCGTGGTACAATTCAATTCGGGATACATTATAGTTCAAGGGGGACTCCTTTATTGGTTGGTTTCACTGATTCAGATTGGGTCGATGACCCTGATGATTGAAAGTCTACTACAAGTTATGTTTTCAACCTTGGTTCAAGACCTGTCACTTGGGCCTGTAAGAAACAACATGCTATTGCACTTTCTTCAGTAGAATCAGAGTACCGAGTAGTGATAAATGTAAGTCAGGAATCCATTTGGCTTCGATGGATCCTTTCAGTGTTTGGATTCCAGCACCAACATCCGACCAGCCTTTGGTGTGACAATCAGAGTGCCATCAAGATCACCAAAGATCCATTTCAACATCAGCATAGAAAACACATCGAGCTACACATGCACTTCATCATAAAGTTAATTCATGATCAAGTTATTGAAGTTCTCTTTTTCCCTACATAAGATCAAGTTGTAGACATTTTCAAAAAGTATCTTACAGATGCGAATTTTTCCAAACTTCGATCTATGTTAGGAGTTAAAGAAGTTGTCATTAAGGGGGGATAGGCTCTAATGCTTCCTTCCTTCTCCTATTGTGTCACTATTGTAAATCCTTCAATCCTATCCCAAGTTGTTCTTAAGGGGGGATGTTAGGATATTTAGACACTTAGGAGTTAGTTAAGATCTACTAGGTCTAATATGTCATTAGGTAAAAGTGTGTTTCTTAGTGTGTTTCTTTAGTATGAATTAGTATGCATTTGTAGTTAGAAAATCTGATAGTCACGATATGTTCCTGACATAGAGTGATCTGACGGTTCATACTCTCCTCGATATTAATGGCCATTGATCCATGGCTTAACACCCTATTGGTCCTTGATCTATATTTAAAGAGAATGGAGGGTCATTTGTTGATGATCAATTATGAGAAAATCTATTGTAAAATCTCTCTATAATCTTTTTCTTCGCATTAATAAACTGCTCCAAGTGGTCGCATTGGTTGGGGTCGTGGATGTTTCCCCGTAGGGGTTTTACCACGTGAAAAAATCAGTGTGTTGATCTTTGATCTGGTTATGTGAGTGGTTACTGAAGGTGTTCGTCCTCTGTTGGAATACCTGTGTTGTCGAACAAAAGATAGGACAAGAGAACCCAGTCATGAAGGTGTTGGTTGTGGAGCCTAATTATTTTCTTGATTCATAGGTATTTGTTTTCATTTGTGTTTATACCCCATCAAGAATTTACACCCCAGAAGAATGTACACTCCTCCACACGAGGGAGTGCAGAGGGGGGTTACCCCTTCTATGGGGTCTGGGGGAAAGCGGGCCCCTGGTGGGGGTTCAGGGGCGAAGTCGCCAAAGGAAAAATTTCCCTGTAAATGTATATTGTAATTTCATAGCAAATATGGACCGTTCATTAAGGTCACAGATATGATAGTAGAAGTTATGTTAGGGTTTTTTTTTCCCTAGAAGGAAACCCTCTTTTAGGAGAGAAATGTATTGCAACTATGGATCATTGAGAATATTGTATTATGAGATAGGAGACTGTGAGAGAAAGAAGAGGAAGTTTCAATGAGTGTGATGTAGGTTGTATCCCTTCATTTGCTAGATAATAATAAAGGAAGGACCTAGAAATTTCTCTAGTGGACGTAGCCCACACTGGGTGAACCACGTATGTCTGTGTCTTTATTGTATTGTGTATCTTTTGTTTTTTATTTCCACATTTATTTTATTTTATTGATTTGTGATCCTATTTTTCTAACAAATGGTATTAGAGAGAAAGGTAACTCATAGGAAAAGAGGGTTCATGCTTCAAGTGGGAGAAATGGTGGAATATGGAAAGTTTAGGGTCGAGAAATTTAATGGCCAAAACTACCAATTATGGAAGATGCAGATGGAATATTATTCATATCATAAAGATCTATTCCTACCATTGGGAGAAATAGAAAATAAGCCGACATCCATGAAGGACAAAGAATGGGAGGTTCTTGATAGAAAGGCACTAGGAATGATACAGTTGAGCCTAGACACATCAATGGATTTCAATATTTCGAAAGAAAAGACAAAGAAGGAGTTGATGGATGCATTGGATAAATTGTATGAAAAAACCTCGACATCCAATAATGTATTTCTAATGAAGAGATTATTTAATATGAAGATGTCAGAAGGTGGGTTTGTTGCAGATCATTTAAATGAATTTAATATTGTTACTAATCAACTAAGTTCTGTAAAAGTGGACTTTCATGATGAGGTCAGGTCTCTTTTAATTTGTTTCTCATTTTCATAAAGTTGGAATGGCTTGTTCATGGTTGTAAGTAACTCTGTCTCTGGTTCAAACAATTTAAAATTTGATGATGTTGTTGGTGTTATCCTTAGTGAGAAAATGCAATGGAAATGCACATGTGATACATCAAGTAATGCGTTAAACATGGAGAACAGAGGAAGACAAAAGGATAGAGGAAAGGGATCAAGGAACCAAGGGAATTGTAGGAAGGGAAGATCCAAATCCAGAATGGGAAATATAGAGTGTTGGAATTGTGGGAAGAAACGACATCTAAAGAAAGACTGCAGAGCTCTAAATAAACAAAGAGATGGACATGAGGAGAAAAATCAAGAAGCAAATGTAATAGGTGATGTGTTACAAGATTCTTTGATTCTTTATATAGATAATATTTATGAATCTTGGGTAGTAGATCCAGTAGATTCATTTCATTCCATACCCCATAGGAAACATTTTCTAGATTATGTTAAAGGTGATTTTGGATATGTTCATTTGGGTGATCATGCACCATGCAAAATTGTTGGAATGGGAAGGGTAAAAATAAATCAAATAAATGAAAACTAATGGATGTTGAAATAGGTAAGACATGTTCCATATCTAAGGAAAAATCTAATTTCAATAGGGAAGTTGGAAAGTGAAGGTTGTATATCCATATTTACAGATAAGGTGTGGAAGGTCATCAAAGGATCATTGGTTATAGCAAAAGGAAAGAAGGTAGGTACATTGTATTTATGTACTGGTAATACTGACTCTTATATCTCTTTAGATTCTACAGGAGTGGATAAAGCACTGTGGCATCATAACCTTGGACACATGAGTGAGAAGGGGATGCAGATACTTCACAAAAGATTTTTTTTACCAGATCTTAAGAAAATTGATTTGGATTTCTGTGAGCATTGTGTTTATGGAAAACAAAAGAGAGTCAAATTTCTCAGAGTTAGAAAAGAAAACAAGAGTGAAAGGTTAGAGCTTGTGAATACAAATGTATGGGGACCATCTCAGGTATCATCTCTTGGTGTTTCTCATTATTATGTTACTTTTATTGATAATGCAACTAGAAAAACTTGGGTTTATTGCATTTTACAAAAATCTGATGTTTTTGATACTTTTAAGAAATGGAAATATTTGGTTGAGAATGAGACATGAAAAAGGTTGAAGTGTCTCAGATTAGACAATGGAGGTGAATATTGTAGTAAGGAGTTTGATGATTATTGTTCATACCATGGGATTTGTAGAGAGAAGATAGTTCCAGGAATACCACAAGAAAATGGTGTGTTAGAAAGGATGAACATGACAATCATGGAGTGTGCAAGGAGTATGAGATTTCATTTTGGTTTTCCCTTACATTTCTGGGCAGATGTTGTAGATATTGTTTTTTAATTAATAAATATTGAACCTTCAAGCTCTTTGGTGGTAGAATTCCAGAGGAGGCATGGATAGGTAAAAAGATAAACTATTCTTTTTTTAATACTTTTGATTGTGAATCATTTGTCCATATTGATAAAGAAAATAGAACAAAGCTTGAGGCTAAATCCAAGAAGTGTACCTTTATTGGATGCAGTGTCAATTATTTTGTTTATCTATTATGGGATTATGAAAATAACAAAATAATTAGGAGTAGATATTTCATATTCAATGAGAAGGTCATGTACAAAGATCGGTTGCAGGGAAAGAAAGAGGAAAAATAAAAAGTAGAATACACATTGCTTGATGAGATTAATGAAAAAGAAATTTCAAAGGAACCAGAAGATCAAAATGTACAACAACATGAGCAACATGTACCTCAAACTCCTGCAAGTGTTGTTACAAGATCTACCAAGTTAAGTAGACCCCCTGAACGACACTCTCCTTCATTGTATTATTTATTGTTGACTGATTCTGGTGAACTAGAATGTTATGAAGAGGAAATGCAGGTAGACACTAAAAATAAATGGGACAAGGAATGAAAGAGGAAATAGATTCATTGGTAAATAACCATACTTGGGACTTGGTTCAGTTGTCTGCAGAAAAAATATCATTGCAGAATAATTGGGTTTACAATTTGAAGGAAGAAGATGGAGGAAAAAAGAGGTACAAGGCTAGACTTGTTGTAAAGGGGTTTTCACAAAAGAAAGGTATAGATTTTAATGAAATATTTTTTCATGTTGTTAAAATGMCTTCAATTAGGACTATTTTAGGTCTTGTGACAATAAAAKATTTTCATCTTTAACATTTAGATGTAAAAGAAACTTTTCTCCATGGGGATTTGGAGGAAGAGATTTATATGCAGAAACCATAGGAGTATGACRTCAAAGGGAAGGAAAATTTGGTCCATAGTTTGAGGAAGAGCTTGTATGGCCTAAAGAAATATCCAAGGTAGTGGTATTTGAATTTTGATAGGTTTATGACAGAACAAGGTTATAGTAGATGTCATTTTGATCACTGTGTTTATTTTAAAAGGATAGAAAATGGAAGTTATATTATCTTGTTATTGTATGTAGATGACATGCTTGTTGCAGGGTCTAATATGCATGATATAAATGTTCTCAAGAAGAAATTAGCTAATTCATTTTCAATGAAGGATTTGGGTGTTGCAAAGAAAATCCTTGGTATGAGAACAAGAAGAGACATGAAAAATCACAATTTGACATTGTATTAGGGTGAGTACATAGAGAAGGTGTTGGAGACATTTAGAATGCTGAATGAAAAACCAGTTAGTACACCTTTGTCTAGCCATTTAAAATTAAATAAGGAAATGTGTACCAAGACACAAGAGGAGATAGAATGCTTGTCCAAGGTCCCTTATTCATCAACAGTTGACAACTTGATGTATGCGATGGTTTGCACAAGACCATATATTGCACATGCAGTGGGAGTTGTGAGAAAGTACATGAAAAATACAGGTAAATAACATTGGGAGGAAGTAAAGTGGATTCTCAGG
Source organism: Picea glauca (assembly GCA_000966675.3). Taxonomy (NCBI): domain Eukaryota; kingdom Viridiplantae; phylum Streptophyta; class Pinopsida; order Pinales; family Pinaceae; genus Picea; species Picea glauca. The sequence continues at coordinate 101,497 of JZKD02S1613792.1, forward strand.
TATTTGAAAGGTACTACTACTCACGCATTACATTTTGGATGTTCAGACATTGTTCTATAGGGATATGTTGATTCTAATATGGCAGGTGATAAAGATATCAGGAAGAGCACCATAGGGTATGTTTTTACTATAGTTGGAACAACAGTAAGTTGGATTTCGAAACTGCAAAAGGTTGTTTCACTTTCAACAATAGAGGAAGAGTATGTTTTTGCTATAGAGGCTACTAAAGAGATGATTTGGTTACATAGGTTTATGCAGGAATTGGGAAAAAAGAAGGAGAATAGAAGGTTGTATTGTGACAGTGAGAGTGTCATTCATCTTGCAAATAACTCATAATTCCATTCGAATACTAATAATATACAACTCAGGTACCATTTTATATGATCCGTCTTGGAAGATGAACATTTGAAGTTGGAAAAGATACACACTAACCAGAATCCTACAAACATGTTAACTAAGGGAGTAACGAGGGAGAAACTGAGTTCCTTCTTAGTTTCAGTTGGTCTTCAAGAATGAAGGTGAATCTGATAATTTTTCTAGGTCCAAGATGGATCATAGTCCAACAGATACAACAACGGTGGAGTTGTTGATATCATTCTCCAAGTGGGAGATTGTTAGTTGTGGATCCTGCTTATATTCCTAATTTAGAGTTCTTTGTTTTTAGCCATGTTTATAACCCATGAACACTTTACACCCCATAGGAATGTACACTCCTCCACACGGGGGAGTGTAGAGGGGAGTTACCCCCTCTGTGGGGTACGGGGGAAAGAGGGCCCCTGGCAGGGGTTTAAGGGAAAATCCCCCGAACAAAAAATTGCCTTGTAAATGTATATTGTGATTTCATAGTAAATCTATACCATTCATTATAAGGTCACATATTTGACGATAGAAGTTATGTTAGGGTTTTTTTTTTCCTAAAAGGAAACCCTCATTCACGAGGGAAATGTATTGCGGCTATGGGTCATTGTGAATATTGTATTCTAAGAGAGGAGACTGTGAGATAAAGAAGAGGAAGTTACAATAGGTGTGATGTAGGTTGTATGTCTTCATTTGTTGGATAATAATAAAGGAAGGACCTGGAAATTTCTCTGGTGGACATAGCCCACACTGGGTGAACCACGTATATCTGTGTCTCTATTGTATTGTGTATATTCTATGTTTTATTTCCACATTTGTTTTATTTATTGGTCTACGATCCTATTTTTCTAACATAAGGAAGCACCATTCAAAGTATCCAAGAATATGAAGAAACAAAAGAAGAAAAATTCAAAACTAGATTATAGTTGTAGTGATGATTCAAAGGTAGATAAAGAAGTGGAAAACTTCGTAAGGAAATTAAAAAGAGGCACTGGAAAATACAAAGGTATGATTCCATTGAAATGTTTTAATTGTGATGGTATTGGTCATTTTTCTTCTAAATTTCATTATGCTAAGAATAAAGGTAGTGATGAAGAATAAGATCCTAAGAAGAAAAAGAAAAATCAAAAGGGAGACAAGAGAAAGAACAAAAAGAAATTCTTCAAGAAAAGTTTCTACTCAAAGGAAGACATCTCTTCTACAAACAAGGATGATAATAGTGAAAATCATTCAGAAAGAGTACTCTTCATGGAAGTAGAAGATGATGAAGAAGATTCCTAAGATTCCAAATAAGAAGGTGAAGTCGATCTTAGAGAAGAATTAACCAGTTCCTTATAAGAACTAGGGAAATAAATAAATAAAATCAAGTAACTCAAGGAATATTTAAAGAAGAAAGAAGGATCTCAAAATTCCAACTTAGAAGAAATCGAGCAAATAATCACAGATTTAAATATCCAAGTAGAATAACACAAAAGGATTGAAGAAACACTTCGAAAAAAGTTAGAAGATAAAGAGAAGATTATTGAAAGTTTGGTAGAAGAAATAGTTACCCTAAGAAAATATCTTCAGAAGAAAGATATGCAGTAGAATAACACCAAAATATTGGATGATATCATCAGTGATNTACTCAAGAAGAAAATAACAAAGGAATTGGACCACCTAGAAGTTTTAGAATGAAAAACCAACAATCAACAACATCCCAATAAGAAGAAGGATTCAAAAGAGAAACACCATTCAGAAGATCCCCTACATCTAGGTATCAAACTATTTTTCTTAGTTTATGTTATTCTTATAACAATTTTGGTCACAAAGATGAAAAATGTAGAGCCTATGCCAAGATCAGAAGCAAATATGAATTCTACCGAAACAAAATTTATCCTAGAAAGTCACATGAAGCACAAAATAAAAATCACAACATTTTTGGTTCACTAAGTAATGAAATAGACTGCTACAAGTGTAACAATTTTGAACAAATGACCAAAGATTGTAGATTTAAAATTCCTCCAAAGGAATCAAAGAAGAATAGAAATAGTCATAAGTAAGAACCACAAAGGATATGGAGAAGAAACCATGATCAATTCAACACTGAAGAATTCTCACTTTTCCTACAAGTGTAGCACAGGAAAAGTGGGTGGCATGTTGACAATGGTTTTTCAAAGAATATGACAAGTGACAAGAACATGTTTCTGACTTTTAAGAAGGAACAGAACGGATCAGTTTCATTTGGAAATGAAAACTTAGCTAGAACAATATGTAGAGGCACAGTCAATCTTGGAAGAAAAGATGCCAAGGAAAAAAAAATTCTATTGGTCAAAGATATGAAGTACAATCTTTTGAGTGTCAGTCAAATGTGTGATCAAGGACACAAATTTGTTTTTGACTCAAAAAAATGTGAGATGAGAAAAGAAGGATCATGAAAATTGGTGGGTGCAACTATAAGAACCCCAAACAACATATATGTCCTGAATGATATTGGAAAGGAAAAATGTTTCTTACGAAAGGAAAATGAAAGTTGGCTCTGGAACATAAGGATGGGTCACATAAACTTTGATAATCTTTTGAAAAATAGTAGAAATAAAGCAGTGAAAGAAATGTATAAATCTCAAATCCAACAAATACTCTATGTGATCATTGTCTACAAGGAAAACAAACCAGGACCACGTTCAAATCAAAAGAGTACTCCACAAAAAAACCATTGGAGATTGTACACACTGGTATATCTGGACTTACATTAACAAAGGGATTAAATGGTGAACAATAATTTATGATACTAGTTGATCACTACACAAGAATGAATGTAGTTTGCTTTCTCAGGAAGAAGCTAGAGGCGTTCAAACACTTCAAAATATACAAAGAGATGGTTGAGACCCTGATGGATTTGAAAATCAAGTGTTTGAGATCATACAATGGAGGATATTTTACATCAAATGAATTCATGGATTTCTATGGCGAACATGGAATAAAGAGACATTTATCAACATCCAGGACACCTCAGAAAAATTAAGTGGTTGAAAGAAAGAACAAAAAAGTACAGAAAATGGCCAGAACCATGTTGAAAGAGTTCAAGTTGAGTGACATATTTCAAGAAAAATCATTTCATACAATGGTTCACATACTAAACACAGGAATTCTCAAAAGTAATAGTGATAAAAATCCCTATGAGTTATGGAAAAGAAAACAGAAAAATGTGAATCATTTCAAAGTATTTGGAATAAAATATTATATCAAAAGAAAAGATGGAAAGCTTGGAAAATTTGACTCTCGAGTTGACAAAGGCATACTAGTTGGGTATTTAAGTAAAATAAAAGAATATAAATTCTTCGGTCCAAGAATCAATAGAATTGTGGAAAGAATCAATGTAACAATTGATGAGACAGATGTATTGAAGGACAAAGAAGGAAGAAAATACTTAGAAGAGCGGAGTGATGAGGAAGATCTAAAATAAGAAGTAGAAGAAAAAGAAAAGATATAAGAAGAACAATAGGAAGATGAGCAATAGATACCTCCTAACACATCTAGCCAACAAGTAGAGAAAAATCATCCACCAGAAAATATTATTGGGAATAAAGATGCAAGAGTTGAAACTCGAAGAATAATAATTTCACCAGAACAACAACACCTAGCATTTTTATTTATAATTGAACCAAACAATTTTGAAGAGGCCAAAAAGGATGAACATTGGATCAAGGTTATGGATGAAGAATTGGACTAGATAGAGAAGAATGACATGTGGGAACAAGTTCCAAGACTAAATAACAAGAACGTGATTGACACAAAGTGGGTTTTCTAAAACAAATGGAATGAGGATGGATAGGTAACAAGAAATAAAGAAAGGTTAGTCTGCAAAGGATACACTCATATTGAGGTGCAGATTTTGAAGAAAAATTTTCCCCAGTATAAAGGATGAAAGCAATCATATTAATATTAGCCTATACATGTTCCAAAAGAATTTGAAGGTGTATCAAATGGATGTTAAGTCATCATTTCTTAATGGATAATTAGAAGAATAATTCTACATCTAACTTCTAGAAGGATTTCAGTTGTTATAAAGAGAATATTATATTCACAAGTTGAAGAAATCACTATATGGTCTCAAGCAAGCCCCCAAAGCATGGTAATCAAGGTTGGACAGGTATTTACAAGAGAAAGGGTTCAGGAAAGGAAATGAAGACAGTAATATCTACATAAAGGTAGATCAAGATTGCATATTAATAATTGAAGTTTATGTTGATGACATTATTTTTGGAAGCGATGATGACAGGATGAGTGAGAATTTTTCTAAAAACATGCGGAATGAGTTCGAAATGTCTGCTCTTGGTGAGTTGACTTTATTTTTTGGACTTCAAATATATTAGCATGATAGAGGTATATTTATTTCACATACCAAGTATATCAAAGAACTGCTAAAAAGGCTTGGAATGGAATATTGTAAGCCTATAAGTACTCCTATGAAAACCACTATCAAGTTGAGAAAAGAACATGAATTGAAGGATGCACATCAGAAACTCTACAGATCAATGATTGGCATCTTACACAATGTGACATCATTAAGACTAGATGTGATGCAAGTAGTTGGATAGGTAGAAATAGTTCAAGCAACACCAAAGGAAACATATGTTATGGTAGTAAAGAGAATATTTAGATATCTAAAAGAAACAAAAGGCTATGGGTTATGGTATCCAAAAAGAAATGAACTATCTCTACTTGCTTATATAAATTCATATTGGGATGGAAGCATTAACGATAGAAGAAGTACAAGTGGAGAAAATTTCTATTTCGATGAGTCTCTGGTATCCTAGTTAAGAAAGAAGTAGTCGTCAATATCATTGTCTACAACATAAGAATAATACATTGTAGCAGCAACGTGTTGTACTCAGGTCCTCTGGATGAAACAAACTTTGCAAGATATAAAAGTGGAATATGATGATCACATTCTGATATTTTGTGATAACACCAGTTCTATCAGTATCTAAAAGAATCCAGTGATGCATTCCAGGATGAAACAGATTCTGATCAAGTATCACTTTCTATGGGAATAGGTTACAGAGAAGAACATTGAGCTAGATTACATTCGGACAAAAGAGAATACTACATATATTTTCATCCAACCTCTTTCATTTAATAATTATAAGTATCTTCGATAGAGACTTGGAGTAGTTTATGCCCCATAGTGAACATCACAACATTAAGCACAACATGACAATGAGAGAGAAGAAGTAAATATGACAAGTCATGAAGACTTCGAGTCAATAATTTTTTAATTATTTTCATATATGTCAATGATTTACATGAGGAAGCACCATGAAGAGAAAAAGTTAGCATAACGATATGAGGCTTGAATATAGGGGGAGAATCCTTATGGATAGAGAATATAGGGGGAGTAGCCCCAAGGAGAGTTTAGACATGGGGAACATCCCCAAGGAAAGTTCCCCTTTTCCATTGATGTCAAATGGGGAGAGAATGAGTAGATGTAGAGAAACCAAGAGAAATATTTGATTTATAAAGGCAGAGGGAGAGATGGTATGGTTATAAAACCCACATTTGATCAAGGAAAAAGGACATGAAGGATAGTGTAAATGTAGGTACCTGATTCATGGATGGAAAATATGTATCATGCCATTTCTGATGATATGTGGTACACCACGTGGTTCCCCATAGTTGAGGAGTTTAGGCCTTGTTGATGCCAACCCCCCTTCTCCTTGGGCCGTGTGACCTCCTGGTAAAGGATCTTCAATTCATGGAGTTGAATTATCTCTCTGAAACCTTAATGGTCTTGCTTGTAAATAACCACAGGTCTCTTCAATCTTTTGGTGCAAGTTATATGACACTTGTGACCTCTCTCTTCACACTACCAGGCGATTAGTGTTAAGGAACTAGCTCCTCCTCTGTTATCTCCTTCCTGCATATGAACTCGGGTTATATCCACACACAATTGTGGGCATGTTCTAAAGTGATTTGGGATCAATCCACTTTTCTCCTCAAAATTCACTACCAAATGCCATGCGTCCAATTTTTAATACCACGGTTTCTATCGTGGCCCACTCTCAAGTTTTTAAATCCCGAGCACTTTTCATCCCTGCAATTATTCATAATTGTCGATCTCACAATATCGATGGTTCTTCTGAACGCATGGCTAAGATCTGTCGTTTCCAAACCTACGGATCAGATTTAACCCTTCTAAATCAACGACTGTGATTTATTTTATGATTCGGACTTCGAGAGTTTCAAATTTCAACCTTTTATTTCCTCTGAAATACACAGATTTTTTTTGCGTGTCCTCATTAATCAGACGAATATAATTTACTTCGGACTATCTAACAGTCAACATTTAATTTGGCCCTCCGGATCTCCAGGCTTTGGACGTTTCAAGTCTCAATCCGTAAATCTCAAAGTGATTTCTTCGGATTTCATAATCTATCGCCACATATCCTTCTGGATTAGATGGTTTAGATATCCTTTAGGTATTTAGGTTTAGGCAATCTCAATTTCCCCACACTTTTTTTCTCCCAGAATCCATGATCTGGTGACAAGTATCCCTTTGCAGATCAACGACTCACGACTCTTTGATGATTCCGTTCTCTCCTTGGCCACAAACTCTTTCTCCAGAGCTGTGGATATTTCACCACCTATCAACCTTGATAATGAATGGTCCCTGGAACCTTATTACTTTGGGACTTCAGAGATCTCTCCTCCTATGTATACACAGAGTTTAAACTTCATGCACTTTTCCTAAATCCAACGATCTGAAATAATTTGGCTCCTATTGGATAGATATTCACCCTTGACCTTGCCCAACCTTCGCAAATTCTTCTTCTGAAATATTTCTTTGACACTTATTCGATTTTTGGTCCTGTGCACTCCTTGCAACTGACCTGTACACTTTCTTGCGAGAAAAACCTGAGTTATTTATCCAAGTCAAAGACTTCCCCTACGCTCTCCTTGTGATTAATATGCACACTCTACATATAAAAATTCCATGCTATCTATTTTGAGATCCAATTCGAGCAAGACTCTCTCACACATACTCCTTGCATTCAATATGCACTCCTTACATAACTTCCAGAAGAGAAAACTTGAAACTTATTCAATTATTCATTCTCCATGAACCTCATACATTAAAAAAACACATAACAACAGTCAAACAATATCANTACTCAAGAAGAAAATAACAAAGGAATTGGACCACCTAGAAGTTTTAGAATGAAAAACCAACAATCAACAACATCCCAATAAGAAGAAGGATTCAAAAGAGAAACACCATTCAGAAGATCCCCTACATCTAGGTATCAAACTATTTTTCTTAGTTTATGTTATTCTTATAACAATTTTGGTCACAAAGATGAAAAATGTAGAGCCTATGCCAAGATCAGAAGCAAATATGAATTCTACCGAAACAAAATTTATCCTAGAAAGTCACATGAAGCACAAAATAAAAATCACAACATTTTTGGTTCACTAAGTAATGAAATAGACTGCTACAAGTGTAACAATTTTGAACAAATGACCAAAGATTGTAGATTTAAAATTCCTCCAAAGGAATCAAAGAAGAATAGAAATAGTCATAAGTAAGAACCACAAAGGATATGGAGAAGAAACCATGATCAATTCAACACTGAAGAATTCTCACTTTTCCTACAAGTGTAGCACAGGAAAAGTGGGTGGCATGTTGACAATGGTTTTTCAAAGAATATGACAAGTGACAAGAACATGTTTCTGACTTTTAAGAAGGAACAGAACGGATCAGTTTCATTTGGAAATGAAAACTTAGCTAGAACAATATGTAGAGGCACAGTCAATCTTGGAAGAAAAGATGCCAAGGAAAAAAAAATTCTATTGGTCAAAGATATGAAGTACAATCTTTTGAGTGTCAGTCAAATGTGTGATCAAGGACACAAATTTGTTTTTGACTCAAAAAAATGTGAGATGAGAAAAGAAGGATCATGAAAATTGGTGGGTGCAACTATAAGAACCCCAAACAACATATATGTCCTGAATGATATTGGAAAGGAAAAATGTTTCTTACGAAAGGAAAATGAAAGTTGGCTCTGGAACATAAGGATGGGTCACATAAACTTTGATAATCTTTTGAAAAATAGTAGAAATAAAGCAGTGAAAGAAATGTATAAATCTCAAATCCAACAAATACTCTATGTGATCATTGTCTACAAGGAAAACAAACCAGGACCACGTTCAAATCAAAAGAGTACTCCACAAAAAAACCATTGGAGATTGTACACACTGGTATATCTGGACTTACATTAACAAAGGGATTAAATGGTGAACAATAATTTATGATACTAGTTGATCACTACACAAGAATGAATGTAGTTTGCTTTCTCAGGAAGAAGCTAGAGGCGTTCAAACACTTCAAAATATACAAAGAGATGGTTGAGACCCTGATGGATTTGAAAATCAAGTGTTTGAGATCATACAATGGAGGATATTTTACATCAAATGAATTCATGGATTTCTATGGCGAACATGGAATAAAGAGACATTTATCAACATCCAGGACACCTCAGAAAAATTAAGTGGTTGAAAGAAAGAACAAAAAAGTACAGAAAATGGCCAGAACCATGTTGAAAGAGTTCAAGTTGAGTGACATATTTCAAGAAAAATCATTTCATACAATGGTTCACATACTAAACACAGGAATTCTCAAAAGTAATAGTGATAAAAATCCCTATGAGTTATGGAAAAGAAAACAGAAAAATGTGAATCATTTCAAAGTATTTGGAATAAAATATTATATCAAAAGAAAAGATGGAAAGCTTGGAAAATTTGACTCTCGAGTTGACAAAGGCATACTAGTTGGGTATTTAAGTAAAATAAAAGAATATAAATTCTTCGGTCCAAGAATCAATAGAATTGTGGAAAGAATCAATGTAACAATTGATGAGACAGATGTATTGAAGGACAAAGAAGGAAGAAAATACTTAGAAGAGCGGAGTGATGAGGAAGATCTAAAATAAGAAGTAGAAGAAAAAGAAAAGATATAAGAAGAACAATAGGAAGATGAGCAATAGATACCTCCTAACACATCTAGCCAACAAGTAGAGAAAAATCATCCACCAGAAAATATTATTGGGAATAAAGATGCAAGAGTTGAAACTCGAAGAATAATAATTTCACCAGAACAACAACACCTAGCATTTTTATTTATAATTGAACCAAACAATTTTGAAGAGGCCAAAAAGGATGAACATTGGATCAAGGTTATGGATGAAGAATTGGACTAGATAGAGAAGAATGACATGTGGGAACAAGTTCCAAGACTAAATAACAAGAACGTGATTGACACAAAGTGGGTTTTCTAAAACAAATGGAATGAGGATGGATAGGTAACAAGAAATAAAGAAAGGTTAGTCTGCAAAGGATACACTCATATTGAGGTGCAGATTTTGAAGAAAAATTTTCCCCAGTATAAAGGATGAAAGCAATCATATTAATATTAGCCTATACATGTTCCAAAAGAATTTGAAGGTGTATCAAATGGATGTTAAGTCATCATTTCTTAATGGATAATTAGAAGAATAATTCTACATCTAACTTCTAGAAGGATTTCAGTTGTTATAAAGAGAATATTATATTCACAAGTTGAAGAAATCACTATATGGTCTCAAGCAAGCCCCCAAAGCATGGTAATCAAGGTTGGACAGGTATTTACAAGAGAAAGGGTTCAGGAAAGGAAATGAAGACAGTAATATCTACATAAAGGTAGATCAAGATTGCATATTAATAATTGAAGTTTATGTTGATGACATTATTTTTGGAAGCGATGATGACAGGATGAGTGAGAATTTTTCTAAAAACATGCGGAATGAGTTCGAAATGTCTGCTCTTGGTGAGTTGACTTTATTTTTTGGACTTCAAATATATTAGCATGATAGAGGTATATTTATTTCACATACCAAGTATATCAAAGAACTGCTAAAAAGGCTTGGAATGGAATATTGTAAGCCTATAAGTACTCCTATGAAAACCACTATCAAGTTGAGAAAAGAACATGAATTGAAGGATGCACATCAGAAACTCTACAGATCAATGATTGGCATCTTACACAATGTGACATCATTAAGACTAGATGTGATGCAAGTAGTTGGATAGGTAGAAATAGTTCAAGCAACACCAAAGGAAACATATGTTATGGTAGTAAAGAGAATATTTAGATATCTAAAAGAAACAAAAGGCTATGGGTTATGGTATCCAAAAAGAAATGAACTATCTCTACTTGCTTATATAAATTCATATTGGGATGGAAGCATTAACGATAGAAGAAGTACAAGTGGAGAAAATTTCTATTTCGATGAGTCTCTGGTATCCTAGTTAAGAAAGAAGTAGTCGTCAATATCATTGTCTACAACATAAGAATAATACATTGTAGCAGCAACGTGTTGTACTCAGGTCCTCTGGATGAAACAAACTTTGCAAGATATAAAAGTGGAATATGATGATCACATTCTGATATTTTGTGATAACACCAGTTCTATCAGTATCTAAAAGAATCCAGTGATGCATTCCAGGATGAAACAGATTCTGATCAAGTATCACTTTCTATGGGAATAGGTTACAGAGAAGAACATTGAGCTAGATTACATTCGGACAAAAGAGAATACTACATATATTTTCATCCAACCTCTTTCATTTAATAATTATAAGTATCTTCGATAGAGACTTGGAGTAGTTTATGCCCCATAGTGAACATCACAACATTAAGCACAACATGACAATGAGAGAGAAGAAGTAAATATGACAAGTCATGAAGACTTCGAGTCAATAATTTTTTAATTATTTTCATATATGTCAATGATTTACATGAGGAAGCACCATGAAGAGAAAAAGTTAGCATAACGATATGAGGCTTGAATATAGGGGGAGAATCCTTATGGATAGAGAATATAGGGGGAGTAGCCCCAAGGAGAGTTTAGACATGGGGAACATCCCCAAGGAAAGTTCCCCTTTTCCATTGATGTCAAATGGGGAGAGAATGAGTAGATGTAGAGAAACCAAGAGAAATATTTGATTTATAAAGGCAGAGGGAGAGATGGTATGGTTATAAAACCCACATTTGATCAAGGAAAAAGGACATGAAGGATAGTGTAAATGTAGGTACCTGATTCATGGATGGAAAATATGTATCATGCCATTTCTGATGATATGTGGTACACCACGTGGTTCCCCATAGTTGAGGAGTTTAGGCCTTGTTGATGCCAACCCCCCTTCTCCTTGGGCCGTGTGACCTCCCGGTAAAGGATCTTCAATTCATGGAGTTGAATTATCTCTCTGAAACCTTAATGGTCTCGCTTGTAAATAACCACAGGTCTCTTCAATCTTTTGGTGCAAGTTATATGACACTTGTGACCTCTCTCTTCACGCTACCAGGCGATTAGTGTTAAGGAACTAGCTCCTCCTCTGTTATCTCCTTCCTGCATATGACCTCGGGTTATATCCACACACAATTGTGGGCATGTTCTAAAGTGATTTGGGATCAATCCACTTTTCTCCTCAAAATTCACTACCAAACGCCATGCGTCCAATTTTTAATACCACGGTTTCTATCGTGGCCCACTCTCAAGTTTTTAAATCCCGAGCACTTTTCATCCCTGCAATTATTCATAATTGTCAATCTCACAATATCGATGGTTCTTCTGAACGCATGGCTAATATCTGTCGTTTCCAAATCTACGGATCAGATTTAACCCTTCTAAATCAACGATTGTGATTTATTTTATGATTCGGACTTCGAGAGTTTCAAATTTCAACCTTTTATTTCCTCTGAAATGCACAGATTTTTTTCGCGTGTCCTCATTAATCAGATGAATATAATTTACTTCGGAGTATCTAACAGTCAACATTTAATTTGGCCCTCTGGATCTCCAGGCTTTGGACGTTTCAAGTCTCAATCCGTAAATCTCAAAGTGATTTCTTCGGATTTCATAATCTATCGCCACATATCCTTCTGGATTAGATGGTTTAGATATCCTTCAGGTATTTAGGTTTAGGCAATCTCAATTTCCCCACACTTTTTTTCTCCTAGAATCCATGATCTGGTGACAAGTATCCCTTTGCATATCGACGACTCACGGCTCTTTGACGATTCCGTTCTCTCCTTGGCCACAAACTCTTTCTCCAGAGCTGTGGATATTTCACCACCTATCAACCTTGATAATGAATGGTCCCTGGAACCTTATTACTTTGGGACTTCATAGATCTCTCCTCCTATGTATACACAGAGTTTAAAGTTCATTCACTTTTCCTAAATCCAACGATCTGAAATAATTCGGCTCCTATTTGATAGATATTCACCCTTGACCTTGCCCAACCTTCGCAAATTCTTCTTCTGAAATATTTCTTTGACACTTATTCGATTTTTGGTCCTGTGCACTCCTTGCAACTGACCTGTACACTTTCTTGCGAGAAAAACCTGAGTTATTTATCCAAGTCAAAGACTTCCCCTACGCTCTCCTTGTGATTAATATGCACACTCTACATATAAAAATTCCATGCTATCTATTTTGAGATCCAATTCGAGCAAGACTCTCTCACACATACTCCTTGCATTCAATATGCACTCCTTACATAACTTCCAGAAGAGAAAACTTGAAACTTATTCAATTATTCATTCTCCATGAACCTCATACATTAAAAAAACACATAACAACAGTCAAACAATATCAWCATTGTACAATTGGATCAATTTTCTCTGTTCTATTCATTTCAAAGAAAAAACATGATTACAMCTCTATCTCTTACAGTCATTACAATTATAAAACTTATCTAAGGACCCAGATCTTCCTCRCTCTTCTTCCTTCTATCTAAGTTCTATCACCTTCTACTCTAGTAGTTACCTACTCAAATTAATTAAATGTAAYCTAATGACTAATAAGGGAAAATATCCTACACCTGTAATATTTTACATTCGTGTAAGGATTCAAAATCGCTCCGTCATTTCAAACCTAACTTTACATAGAACTAATTTAATTAACGAGAAATAAAAAAAATCTCCACACCGCTACCAAACTGGTTAAGAGTCAGTTTGGTTATTTCAATTCATGAAGTGTCAAGTTCTCTTCCACCTCCACTTTTCTTAATTTGATAGAAATGCTCCTGCATCATACTCCTCTAGCCAAAATATTCATGGACTCCTACCCATGAGTTCTTGCATTGTTTTTCCATACTTCAAAATATTACGTTCAATTACCCAACTTGAATCTTCCACTGGGTGATCCTTCCACTTCACTAAATATTCAGGGTGCATATTTCTTCTAGTTTTCCCTCCAACTCTTTGTTCCAAAATTTTCTCCATATGAGGATTTTCTACTATGGGCATCTGTTCTTCCCACTGAATCTCTTCTTGATCATCTAATTCTCCTGCGTCATCTCTGTTATAAGGATACAGGTCTACAACGTTGAATATCGGTGATATCCCAACATTGTTTGGAAAATTGATCTCTATTGGGCATAGGGTCAGACCCAGGGTTCATTGCTACAACAACACACCAACAAAAACCTAACTACTATCCCTTTCGGCAACACCTGTGAAGCAGATGAGGTCTCACTCGATGTAAAGGCAGGGGTTGTTGCAAGACTTATATGTCTGTAACCTTAGCTGGAACACCAATCTGTGATTACAACACCTTAACATAGAACTTAGCAGTTATAGTTCACATTATTCACTTCACAAAGAAAACCCTAATTACAGAGCAACGCATTATTCAACTAGATTTAACATATAGACACACTTAACATAAGGGAATAGATAAGATATAACATGTATTCACATTACTAAGTACTAAGATACTATATCAAATGCGTCTAAACATACATTACTGCATTAATCATATGAACAATAAATAGTCACAATGCACAAAGAAACCATAACACAACATATACGTGGTTCACCCCCAGCCTGGGGCTACGTCCACCAACTCTTCCTCTATTTATTTTCTTCTGTCAATTATCTGCATGCACAGAGCCACAAGAACCTACTCTCCATAGGACAAGAGATCTGCGTACACTCCGCCAGATCCTCCTTCCCCGAGCTAGGTCACAACACAATGCCTTTACACAGTCTCTTATAGTCACTTGCACTTAGCTCTGCAATTTCTCAACATAGTATGCACAAAGCATTCAAGACTATTCACACTTAGCTCATTATCACTTAGCTCTAGTGTCTAGTAGCTACTTCTTACATCACATAGACATTTATTTATACATTACAAAATGGGCCTAAACATGGGCAGAGCCCATGGGTCAATATCCCCATACCCATTACATAATGACAAAACCCAAAAATCATTGAAAAGGGGCCGAGATCCCACGATCTTCGCTTCCACTTGCGCTCTGCCTTCAACAGCCTATCTGTAATGATCCTAAGCCAAATTCTTTCTTGGAATCACTAACTACTACTAATTTATTGAGTTATTAAGTGAATACAAGATTCATCAACACATGGAGATCACAATATATTCAAGATGTAGAAGCACAAGNCATCATACTCCTCTAGCCAAAATATTCATGGACTCCTGCCCATGAGTTCTTGCATTGGTTTTCCATACTTCAAAATATTAGGTTCAATTACCCAACTTGAATCTTCCACTGGGTGATCCTTCCACTTCACTAAATATTCAGGGTGCATATTTCTTCTAGTTTTCCCTCCAACTCTTTGTTCCAATATTTTCTCCATATGAGGCTTTTCTATTGTGGGCATCTATTCTTCCCACTAAATCTCTTCTTGATCATCTAATTCTCCTACGTCATCTCTGTTATAAGGATACAGGTCTACAACGTTGAATATCGGTGATATCCCAACATTTTTTGGAAAATTGATCTCTGTTGGGCATAGGGTCAGACCCAGGGTTCAATGCTGCAACAACACACCAACAAAACCCTAACTACTAGCCCTTTCGGCAACACCTATGAAGCAGATGAGGTCTCACCCGATGTAAAGGCAGGGGTTGTTGCAGGACTTATATGTCTGTAACCTTAGCTGGAACACCAATCTGTGATTACAACACCTTAACATAACACTTAGCGGTTATAGTTCACATTATTCACTTCACAGAGAAAACCCTAATTACAGAGCAACGCATTATTCAACTAGATATAACATATAGACACACTTAGCATAAGGGAATAGATCAGATATAACATTTATTCACATTACTAAGTACTAAGATACTATATCAAATGCATCTAAACATACATTAATGCATTAATCATATGAACAATAAATAGTCACAATGCACAAAGAAACCATAACATAACATATACGTGGTTCACCCCCAGCCTGGGGCTACGTCCACCAACTCTTCCTCTATTTATTTTCTTATGTCAATTATCTGCATGCACAGAGCCACAAGAACCTACTTTGCATAGGACAAGAGATCTACATGCACTCCGCCAGATCCTCCTTCCCCGAGCTAGGTCACAACACAATGCCTTTACACAGTCTCTTACAGTCACTTGCACTTAGCTCTGCAATTTCTCAACATAGTATGCACAAAGCATTCAAGACTATTCACACTTAGCTCATTATCACTTAGCTGTAGTGTCTAGTAGCTACTTCTTACATCACCTAGACATTTATTTATACATTACAAAATGGGCCTAAACATGGGCACAGCCCATGGGTCGACATCCCCATACCCATTACATAATGACGAAACCCAAAAATCATTGAAAAGGGGCCGAGATCCCATAATCTTTGCTTCCACTTGTGCTCTACCTTCGACAGCCTATCTGTAATGATCCCAAGCCAAATTGTTTCTTGGAATCACTAACTACTACTAATTTATTGAGTTATTAAGTGCATACAAGATTCATCAACACATGGAGATCACAATATATATTTTTTTTAACGAAAGCGGTTATATTTTTTATTAGAGGGGTGGCAAAGCCACAAAATCAGTTACAAGTTGTGATGCATCACTGTTTCAGCATAAGATCCATCGCTGTTTCAACATAATTTCCAACACTGTGTTTCAGCATCTGTTCCAGCGCTGTGTTTCAGCAAATGTAACAAAACTGTGTTTCAGCATATATAACAAAACTGTGTTTCATCATGTGTAACAAACTGTGTTTCAGCAACTGTTCCAGCACTGTGTTTCAGCAACTGTTCCAGCACTGTGTTTCAGCATATGTAATAGCACTTTATTTCAGCTGTGGCAACACCGAGATTCAGCATAAGATCCAGCACTGTTTCAGCACTGTGTTTCAGCTTCTGTGTCCCAGCATCTCTGTTCTAGCATCTTTGTTCCAGCAACTGTATTCCAGCTCTATTTCAGCACATTACATAGCTTCTTTTTCTGTTTCTTCTCCTATTACATAATGCAGATTGCTCATGTGTTGCAGGGATGAAATGCACTTTCATCATTTAGGAGAAGCTGCCCTTTTCCGAGGGTGAAACCTTTGTTCACCAATAGATCTGATTCGTTGTTCGAGTTTCGGAGGATGTGGAAGAATTTGTAGGAGTCGAAGTCGAGCAGAATTCTCTTTAATCTGTTCATCGATTTGTTGAGGCTTGCATTGGTCAACCTTTTGTCT
>JZKD02S1613792.1:151852-169448 GCA_000966675.3 Picea glauca
AAGGTTTATGATTTTTTAAATTAAATGTTTTTATTGAATAACCAATCATTCTAACTTGATCTAGTGTGTTCTTTATATACACATTGGTGCTCTTAGGTTATCGCGGAGTATCGTTGTGCATTTTATTTTTTATAAAATAAAAAACGATAAGTTAGCATTTTTGATCAGGGGATCAAATTTTGCTCAATTTTCAAAGTGCTCAGAATGCGATGAAAACAATGCCATTGCGTCCGTCTCGTCTTCCTGATTTTGGTGGTATATTTACTTTCTCAAATGGAGTCCGTATGAAGGAGATATCGCGATCTGTCCGCCAAGCCAAACAGGCAAATTTTTTTGGATGCTGACTGTACCTGTCCGTACAGTCCGTACGGTGACGTGGCAGGACCGTACAGGCCGTACGGTGATGACATGGCAGTTATTTATTGGTTGGTTTCTGGCGTATTGGATGGTGACACGTGTCCAATTGATGGCGAGTAATATGAGGACACGTGGCCCAATCCATGGGTGCCACGTGTCCCCTTCATTTTTGTTTAATTGGTTATGTAAAATTATATGGGAAGTCCGTGGGGTTCGACCCCCGGACCTCCCCCAACACTAACGACTTCATAACTCTCCGCTAACCAAAGTACCGCCATTTGTTCCTTGTTCACTATGCCATAAAACATATATTTAAGTTTGAATGTTATGTCGAGCGGAAAGGGGGGCGGGCCGGGGCATAGCCCCGACCCGTGGACACATTACATATGACCCAAACGTTTATGTATTGGCCCGAATGTTTTGGCGCGCACGCATTCCGTTTATATTATATTGTATTGCAATACATTGCATTGCAATGTATTTTATATTTATATTATGTGTATGCGTGGGGTTTGAAACCACGATCCGCGTGTTAAATGTTGGCGCGGGGTCCCAACGAAAATTGCACGGTTTTCAAACGGTTTAACCACCATTTTGCCCAGCGCAAGGTCACATGGCCATATGCCCAAGTGCCGAGGCGATTAGGGGCTGGAGGCACCTTAACCGTCCTACGGTTTGCACCGTTGGCGCGGTTGCGCCCGGTGCTGGGTTTTTACGCTTAAAAGAGCGTGTGAGCCAGGTTCACTCAAGGGGAGTGTGAATTGTAGAACCAGAGACAACAAGCTTGGAGAAGGAGACTTCCAGGAGGCCTATCTTTCTCATTTTTCGACTGTTTCAGGTGCCGAAAGAGCCCAGATAGGGGTTTTGGGACGCTGGGAAGCCATTGGAGCAGTTGGTTTGTCAATTTGAGCATTGTAAGACATGTTTTTGAGCAATTTTGAGAAATTAATAATAATGATCCATTGGAAGCTGGACCAGGAGATGTAGCCCATAAGAGGGGTGAATTCCTTTATCAATTGTTGTGCACATGTGTTTATGTTCAATGTTTATGCTGCTGTCTATGTGTATTTTGCATAAGTAATCCTTAATTTATGTGTTGCAAATTGATCCTATTGCTTTANCGGGGCATAGCCCCGACCCGTGGACGCATTACATTACATATGACCCAAAAATTTATGTATTGGCCTGAATGTTTTGGCATGCATGCATTCCATTTATATTATATTGTATTGCAATACATTGCATTGCAATGTATTTTATATGTATTTTATGTATGTGTGGGGTTTGAAACCACGACCCGCGTGTTAAATGTTGGCGCGGGGTCCCAATGGAAATTGCACGGTTTTCAAACGGTTTAACCACCATTTTGCCCAACGCAAGGTCACATGGCCATATGCCCAAGTGCCAAGGCAGTTAGGGGCTGGAGGCACCTTAACTGTCCTACGGTTTGCACCGTTGGCGCGGTTGCGCCCGGTGCTGGGTTTTTACACTTAAAAGAGCGTGTGAGCCAGGTTCACTCAAGGGGAGTGCGAATTGTAGAACCAGAGATAGTAAGCTTGGAGAAGGAGACTTCCAGGAGGCCTATCTTTCTCATTTTTTGACCTTTTCAGGTGCCGAAAGAGCCCAGATGGGGGTTTGGGACGCTGGGAAGCCATTGGAGCAGTCGGTTTGTCAATTTGAGCATTGTAAGACATGTTTTTGAGCACTTTTGAGCAATTAATAATAATGATCCATTGGAAGATGGACCAAGAGATTTAGCCCATAAGAGGGGTGAACTCCTTTATCAATTGTTGTGCACATGTGTTTATGTTCAATGTTTATGCTGTTGTCTATGTGTATTTTACATAAGTAATCCTTAATTTATGTGTTGCAAATTGATCCTGTTTCTTTAAACACATAACATTTGACTTGCAATAATTATTTAAGTTTTTCAAGTCTTCTTCAATTTTTAGATCATATAGGGATTGAGATATCTCATGGAATCTATAACACACCACACTGACTGATTGGTGGCTTTGGGATTTGTTAGTGTCCTATAACGATAGGAGATATGATGTTTTAGGTATTATTTGTGGGTCTCATGATGAAGTTACTAGCTTGTTGGTCTTGTTATCTCCTGAAGTAAATTTTCCAATTTATGGTCATTAGGTGATAGGATGGTCATTATATGGAAGATCTCTTATTATTTTTGTGTTAAGTGTATTTAAGATGAGATTTAGACTTGTCTTTTCAAGAAGTGATGAGTCTGTACTTGTATTAGAAAAGCTCCAAAATTTCATTTTCAACAGCTAAGGGCCATTTTTAAAAGCATTCTAGTGCTTCCGAAAGATGTCACTTTTGGTAGCTAAAACGACATGTACGAGGTGCTCTAAGCTACCAGAAACAAAGATTTTTTCCAATGGTTAGCCTCTCCCATTGGACACTCAAACTGTCGGTAGTACATGTTGGGCCCAAGATATGATCAATTTATGAAAGTTATTAGACACTTTTTGTCGAATGTACATATGTGTTTTTCATGTTTTGAAGGAGCGTTTTGAAGAATTTTATGCTAAAACGCTATGATCTACACTAGGTACGTAGGATTCATGTTTAATGATAATATTAAGTATACTTCATCATGTTTTTATGCTTCCAAGGATATGATTCATGTTTTTTGGTGTTACAGGGGAAAAACGCATCATGTTTCTTCTTTCGGCACTCAGTCTGGTACTCCTTCCAACACTCAATCTAGTACCTGATCTGGCACTGCGTCCAGCACCACGTCCTGCACAAAAATGATGGGAGAATTGGTAGTTATGGTATTGGCGGCCAGTGGTGGGAGAATCGGGAACACGGGTTTTGTTCGTGCTTATCCCCTCCAGCTACTGAACTCTTGACAACTCAGTTTAGGTTGTTGAGCAGGGCAATTATTGGCTCACTCTATTTCGACAGTTAGGGCACCATTAATGTAATTTGTCACTTTTAAAAGTGGTTCAACCCTCCTGTGGTCGACCACTTGGTCTCTAAATCTTATAAATACCATTTTGGTGGTCATACAATAGCTAAGCAGTAGTAGACAAAGTAGAGGATAGAGATAAAAACGTTTTCCTTTGTTTTTGCATTTTTCAATTGCCAGAATTGTATAAGACTGTGTTTTTCAAGTTTTAATGGTGAAATCGCTTTGTTGAGCTCGTGGTGTGCATTTAAGAAGTGACCATGACTTTCTGGGGGGGGCACCAGCAGTATGGTAACTTTTCTATGTGTTATTTATGCATTTCATAGCTTAAATGTCTTTTATCTCATTTCTTGTACATGCATTGTTATTTTTCTTTTGTCATATAATTTGTTGTTATAGTTTAATTGTTTTAATTCTCTTTTGTGGGTTAGTATGAAGTTTTTTTGTTAATATGCATTGATTTTATAATTAGGAAGGAGTTTGGAAACTCATACACTAACCCCGTGTGCAATTAGATGTTAGATTGAATTGTATTTATGCTTTTAAAATCAAACTTAAAATAGAAGTTAAAACAAAGTAGAACATAGCTTTATTTCATGCTTTCTTTAACCAAGGCTTCGATGGATGGATAGGGTTAGTTTCAACTTTTATTGCCTATTTAATTGCCATTTAGATTTTTCTAACTAGTTGTTAATTAGTTTATTCATTAGTTTACTTGCCATATGCTAGAACCATGTTTTAATTTATGTTTTTAAGCATTTTCTTTCTTCCACTTTGAATTGTTAAGATAGACCTAGCATAGTTTGACTTTATGCAATTCCTTTCCTAGAATTATATTGCAATTATATTTCTTAGTTAATGATTGAATTTAATTACGAAGTTTGTTTACATAGCATAGAAGTACAATTTTGATCTCGTTATATTGTTGATGGTTAATAAATTCATGAATATATAGGGTAATTAACATTGTTTCTGTAATGGTTAAATTCTCATAGGATTGTTTAATCCATACCTTTCACTTTTCTTTTGAGATCAATGTAGAGCTTATACCACTTGAATTATCCTTTGTTTTCAAGTGCCATCGAGATATCATACGACACCGAAGACATTCACACAACCACCAACACTATATTTGAGTTTTCATAGGTTAAAATATAGTTTCTTGCTTTCGTAGATCAAAAGATAGTCTGTAGCTTTTTTAGATCAAAAGATATAGTTTCTCTCTTTCATAGATCAGAATATAGTTTTATTGTTGTTGTAGGATAGATAGTCTTTTCTTTGATAGGTTAGAGAGCAGTTTGCTTATCATAGATTAAACGTTAGTTATTAGTTCTTCATGCTTTCAATTAAATAGATTTCCTTTTATGAATTAGAAATAGTTTTGAAGTTTGATTTAAGAATATAGTCCACTTGCCTCTTAGGCCAGATAGTTGTTCAATGAGAATTTTTAATTAGATTACTTGCAATAGAATTTATCTTAGAGTAGTTAGTTGTTTATTTGCTTTAATAGGCTATCTAGTTGTTCTGCTTACTTGTTTACTTGCTTTAATAGGTTAGCTAGTTGTTTTGCTTACTTATTTACTTTCTTTAATAAAATAGTTGTTGGCTTGTTTATTTGCTTGCTTTCATAGGGTAGTTGCTCATTGAATTTAGGTTGGCAAGTTAAAGTAGTTTGATTTTGTTATTTGCTTATTGTTATGCTTAATAGTTTCTTTTGCTTATTGTTATGAACTAGTTTTCTTTACATAGGGTTTTTACTTGCTTTCTTAGAACTATCCATCAGCCCTTGGTCCAAAAGTACTTAGCTTACATAGTTTCAAGTTGCTTAGTAGGGTTTTCTCATTAGCTTTGCTTGAATAGATTAACCCTTAGATAACCACTTCCTTAGTTAGACTATACTACTACCAACCCTTCTACCTTGGCATATATTTTTCTACAACTCTAAGTTTAGTTACCCCAGGTTGACAATTTAATTGAGGGTTTTTAGTGTGTTTTTAGTGCATATAGAATACCCATCATGTTTAGCGTCATTGTTGGGAGTTTTCTCAAGGTAAGAAGTAGTTATGAAGTAGATCATTCCTAGACCTTAGAATTACATTGATGGCGGGGGAGCTTTAAGATGAGTGGCAAGATCCTGCGCATCTACTATTGTAGGCTCGCCCAAACCCAATGGTAGTTTTTATTTTTGTTTTTGTTTACTTTCATGAATAGACCTAGAAACCAAATGGTAGTTTTTTCTTTTGTATTTTCTTTCTTTCATGAATAGACCTAGAGATCCAAAAGGTAGATACATTAAATCGAAATAAGAACTTTCAACCAAGGTTCCTTCCAAACTTTTTTGGGGAAGCAACGTTCCACTCATAAGCTTCACAGATCGATACCAAAAAATAGGAGCTAGCTCAACTCAAAGAGCTAAAGCAGTCTCTGAAGAGACCAAAACAAGGAGCACTATAGAACAAAATTTGAATCATCAATAATAGTGGGACATGAGGCAAGACCACTCAAGCCCTCTACAGAACCAAACAATACAACCTTTGTTTTCTTACCACCATCAGGAGATCATAAATTTGTGGACATCATCTTTGTGTGAACCAAGTTTTATCAAATGGCAAGATGAACTCAGAAGCAACCATTAGCCTGAGGGAACTTTCTCAAATCCTAGTAGCAGCCAGGATTTCTTCTTTTCAAGAAGAACATATTTTGGTAGCAGCCAAAAGTGTATCTACCTCTCCGAAAATATTAGAATAATCAAGGTCCTATGAGCTACAAAATGATTTTCCTTGCCAAAATGTGAAGGAAGATGAAAAATTATGGACTACACCCAGTGGAGAGAAATCATTAAGACCTGAGATTGAAGAGTTCTCAACATCCATCTCAACAGACCCTTTATGTATTTCAGAAATCAATCATCCAGAAGAAAAGGATCTGCATAATATGATGAAGGAGAGCACATAAATTACTTTTGATGAACATCAATATTACATTGAAATTTGGTTTCAAGAGGTCATCAAGCCATAATACTATTCTCTTCTTCAACACCTTCTGATGCCAAAACAAGTAGGTTGGTCGGTTCTTCATATCCAGGTAATCACTATGGTATCTTTTTCATATATGGATATGAGTATGTTTCTTATATTTCTCCGCACATGGTTACATTGGAAGAGTTCTTACACTTGAATAAAGATTTTCCCTTTGTTTTTAGGTAGGGTAGGATAGTAAATAAAGGTTGCATGTTGTTAGTTTAGCTTAAAGTCTAATGCAACCTCATTTTACATTTTATTTTAGAAAAATAACTATGAGATACATGTTCCTATGACTTGATCTCATTGATCTCCTTAGTTTATTATATTTTAGAGTGCGGTTTTTGCAAACAGTTTTAGAGATATCTGTAGGTCTTTATATAACCAAGGGTAGACAATTCCAAGGAAATATAAAAGAAGGATTTTATTCAAAACATTGTTACACTTGGACCTTGTTGTCTACTAAGCATCAAATGAATAATGACTTGTTGTAGTTAGCCATGTTTTTGAAAAGATTTCATCTTCTTGTTTTTAAGGCATTTTAAAAAGAAGTTGCTCTTGAAAATATTCACCACTATATAAGGAAGTGATACTGTAACCATTAAGCTTAGAGGTCTCTCGTACAGTTTTTCCAAGAAACCTAAATAAGTAAGTAAAGTATGTTTATTAAAGAGTAACAAGGAGGTCTGATTAGTGGTTAGTCATGGAAACATCACAATAACTGAAAAGAAGAAAGTGAGTTAAGCCTAGAGATACCTTTCTGTTCTTTCTCAATGGTACCATCCACTACACACTAAATATCTTGATTATATCATATATTTAGATAGGTCACATCCGATTAAGTACCCCCTTACATAGGGAAAATCATTAAGTAATATAATAGAAAGTCATCCTCTAACATAAATACCATCCCAATAGAAAAAATGAAAGAAAAAGTTGTTTTCAGAGTTGTCCCCCCATCTTTTGCATAAAGGAATCTTATACTAAAATCTTAAAAGATGGAGGGCCAGTCTCTAAGGGTGTAAGAGGCTAACCCACCATGATATTGAACAGTTCTGCTGGCAGTGGGTATCAGCCTGTGGTATGACTAGGTAAACCCATCAAAGTACTGAACATGCTTGCTAGCAGCGAGGCATTCTACATAGAGAGGATGGTAATCTGACAAAAATAAATAATAAATTTAAACTTGTCCTGATGTAGGACATTACTTGCAGACAAAGATGACATAAATTATGTATGGTTAAGCTAAGGTTAATGACCTCCATAAAATTTCCATTGAGAACTAACTCTGAGACTATCTTGAAACTCTCTTGCCTATCTCTTCTTATCTTTATATAGGATCTCTTATCCTATAGGTGGGGCCATCTTTTAACCGTCTCATCAGACCAATCTGTGAAATTTATCTCTACACTTAACAAGCTGTAAATCTTCGGTTATTGGGAGAACTGTCTGGTTTCCTATATTTTTTATTGTGAGGTGTCACAATACTTAGGTGTGGGGTATGGATTCATGAGTTGGCAAATGATAACATTTCCTAGAAGAAGTAAAACTTTGTAAAAATTTATGTGTATTGTTTTCTTGATATAGGCTATTGCAACAGCAATCATTTTATTTTTGAAATGCTAATTCCATGTGTGTTATAAATTGTTGTACATCTCCTTAACATACAACTTAGTTGGTTTATTGTCATTACAGACTGTTCATTACAAAGTTATGATTACATGCCTTATAAAATGTGAGATAGAAGAATGAATTGTGTGAGCACGATGGAAAATAAAATAATAATGGAACACTCTTGTCTTGCCTCTGCTCCGATTCACTATATTCGGGGTCTCTGAGGAATCAATTGCCTCAACCACAAAGCTCCCAAGAGTTGGATACTGTTAGTTTAAACACCACCAGTTGCCAATATCAAGATATAACAGGGTTTTCAAACTTGAATTTCAGAACATCTCTGGAGCTAAGGGATACTCTAAAGAGTGGATAAAAGAGGAGCTAATATAACCCCCCTCTCAAAATAGTAAATACCTATTGCTAATTCATTCCACATAGACGTGCGATATATTTGTTCCGTGGTGAGTTTATTGAGATAAAAAAAAAATGCTAAGCACTACCCATTTGTATAGAAAAACCCATGAGAAGAGGAAGTAGGATTTCTGTCAAAATTCTATCATGCTGTCTTTTTACAATGTCTTGGGATATTATATCAACAATTGTTTGTATGCTAAATTATATACTTCTGACATCATTGTGTGTGTTATAAGATTATTGTGCATTTTTATGTTTATGCTATAGAATACTTTGTATACTTAACTGGCTCTTTGTGACAATTACAGATCAATAACACATTATTAAACTCACTACAGATCTCTGTTACACACCTATGAACATAGGAACAAGGTTAAGTGGCTCTGTATTAGGCTAGGTATTTATCTCAGTATGGTTTTGATTTGGAATTTTATGGATGATAATCTAGGTCTAGAGAGCTAGGTTAGAGTTTCCAAAAGATGATTTGGAAAGATAGAGTGGGGCAAGGTAGGTATACTCAGTAGCATTTAGGATTTTTCATTACGTATAGGGTAGATGCAGCGATTTAAACATGGGAATGAGATCATGAATCCATTCATAATAAGAATCTATAACATAACATGGCAGTTTCATCCAAAACAATGCAAATAACTTTGAAACAATCATAGGAAAACATGGAGGTGGCATCAAATTGTAACAGAAGAGAAACAAGTTTTGGAGGCCTTCCTCGATGATTTATTTAATGAAAAAGTTATGAATGTAAATATTAATATGTCCTCTACACTATGGAGTCACTAATCCAAGAAAAAATATGCATATAACCCCTTCACAATTGATTTGGAAACAAACTGTCCAAAAACGCAACAACTGTGACAAAAGCACAACAAAAAAATAGGGGTCAAAGACAGGGATATAACTTTTTAACCATAACACAGTTTAAAAAACTATGAGAGGGTTTTCTAGATAATGTTGTTCTTAAGATAAAATTCTCTCATTTTTTTGAAATTCATTCCCATGTTCTTGGAATATGTGCCACAACATAATTACTAAAATAGGAAATTAAATTGGGAATTTGATTTTCTGAGATGGGCCTCCAAGAAAGTTGAATATCTCCCACCATATGCTACATGTGTAAATAATGAAGGATTTTATTATTATTTGGTATTTCCTTAGAAAAAACCTCCTTTTCTTTTCTAAAATTCATCTTTGTTTGGTCAAAAATGTGTTTTGAAAATAATGACTTAAACAGGAAATTAAATTGGAAAATTTTATTTTCTGAAATAAGTCTCCAAGAAAGTTGAATATATACCAATATATGATACTTGTGTAAAACTTGAAAGAGGTTATTGTGATTTGGTATGTCATTAGAAATAACCTCCTTTGGTTTTCTAACATTCATCTTTATGTGGTCAAAAACATATTTTTACAATGATGACCAAAAACAGAGCCAAAAGCCTAGCGTGGTCTTGTAGAACACTTTTGTGACTTTTCCTGATCTATTTTTCTGATGTAGTAGTTCTTGGCCATGTGTCTCTGAAGCTTGATCTCCATGTTGGCCTTTTTCAGGGGCATCTCCAAGTTTTCATTGACTCTTCCAAGAAAATAGTCTTTGTCCTTTTCAAATCTTGTCGCAATKGTGCCTTCAATGTCCTGTTGACATAGTGAAGGTAGATACTCTGTTTTTTAAGATTTCAATTTTCAATTGTTAGCCCACTTTCAGTTCAATAAACAATTGAATTTTACCTTCTAWTTTTTAAAAKATMTTGGATAATATGTCCTCTCAAGTGAGGAAGAATGTAACCAACCCCCTCAACAACCTCTTTCACCATGGCCTTATCAAACTCCTTGTTTTAGCCGAATTGCAAACTTGGGATGCATYCATTTATCAATTTGTAAACCCTCATCTGACAATCAATACTAGMAAAAATACATTAGATCTAAGGAATATTTCTTCATCCAAATCCCACTCTCCAAGGACTCCAAACCCTCCTGCACAAGCCATTCCTTTACCGGAACAAAAATCCAAGAAGCTTGTTGAAATCCAACCACAGCCTCAGAGCACAACTAAAGCAACATAAGAGGCATAAAGTCTTCACAGCAAGAAGGAGAAGATTCCAAAGTTGATCCTCCTCAGCAAGCTTAGTCATGAGGGTTAGTTTCATTTTGTTTGCAGTGGGACTTGCAAAATCTTAAGTGTGGGGGTAATGTTGGGCCCGAGATATAATCAATTTATGATAGTTATTAGACACTTTTTGCCGAATGTACATATGTGTTTTTCATGTTTTGAAGGAGCTTTTTGAAGAATTTTATGCTAAAATGGTATGATCTACACTAGGTGCATATGATTCATGTTTAATGATAATATTAAGTATAATTCATCATGTTTTTATGATTCCAAGAATCTGATTCACACTTTTTGGTGTTACAGGGAAAAAACACATCACTTTTCTTCTTTTGACACTCAGTCTGATACTCCTTCCAACACTGGATTTGGTACCCGATCTGGCACTGCGTCTAGCACCGCGTCCTGCAAAAAAATGGTGGGAAAATTGGCGATTATGGTATTGGTGACCAGTGGTGGGTGAATCAAGAATGTGGGTTTTGTTCGTGCTTATCCACTCTAGCTACTGAACTTTGACAACTCAGTTTAGGTTGTTGAGTAGGGCGATTATTGGCTCGCTCTATTTCGGCAGTTAGGGCACCATTAATGTAATTTGTCATTTTTAGAAGTGGTTCAACCCTCCTGTCAATGACCACTTGGTCTATAAATCTTATAAATACCACCGTGGTGGTCATACAATAGCTAAGGACCAGTACACAAAGTAGAGGATAGAGATAAGAACGTTTTCCTCTGTTTTTGCATTTTTCAATTGCCAGAATTGTATAAGATTGCGTTTTTCAATTTTTAATGGTGAAATCGTTTTGCTGAGCTTGTGGTGTGCATTTGAGAAGTGACCACGACTTGTTGGGGGCCCACCAATAGTTTGGTAACTTTTCTATGTGTTATTTATGTATTTCATAGATTAGATGTCTTTTATCTCATTTCCTATACATGGATTGTTATTTTTCTTTTGTCATATAATTTGTTGTTATAGTTTAATTGTTTTAATTCTCTTTTCCAGGTTAGTATGAAGGTTTTTGTTAATATGCATTGATTTTATAATTAGGAACGAGTTTTCAAACTCATACACTAATCCTGTGTGCAACTAGATGTTAGATTGAATTTTATTTATGCTTTTAAAATCAAATTTAAAATAGAAGTTAAAACAGAGTAGAGCAAAGTTTTATTTCATGCTTTCTTTAACCAAGGCTTCGGTGGGTGGATAGGGTTAGTTTCAGTTTTTATTTCCTATTTAATTGTCATTTAGATTTTGCTAACTAGTTGTTAATTAGTTTATTCATTAGTTTACTTGCCATATGCTAGAACCATGTTTTAATTTATGTTTTTAAGCATTTTCTTTCTTGCACTTTGAATTGTTAAGATAGACCTAGCATAGTTTGACTTTATGCAGTTCCTTTCCTAGAATTATATTGCAATTATATTTCTTAGTTAAAGATTGAATTTAATTATGAATTTTTTTTACATAGTATAGAAGTACAATTCTGATCTCATTATATTGTTGATGGTTAATAATTTCATGAATATGCAGGGTAACTAACATTGTTTCCGTAATGGATAAATTCTCATTGGATTGTTTAATCCATACCTTTCACTTTGATATTGAGATCAGTGTAGAGATTATACCGCTTAAATTATCCTTTGTTTTTAAGTGCCATCGTGAAATCATACGACACTAGAGACATTCACACAACCACCAATGTTATATTTGAGTTGTCATAGGTTAAAAGATATTTTCTTGCTTTCGTAGATCAAAGGATAGTTTCTTTCTTTTGTAGATTAGAAGATATAGTTTCTTGCTTTCATAGATCAGAATATAGTTTTATTGCTATTGTAGGATAGATAGTATTTTTCTTTGAGAGGTTATAGAGCAGTTTTCTTATCATAGATTAAAGGTTAGTTTTTAGTCCTTCTTGCTTTCAATTAAATAGATTTCCTTTTATGGATTAGAAATAGTTTTGAAGTTTGAATTAAGAATATAGTCCACTTGCCTCTTAGGCTAGATAGTTGTTTACTGAGAATTTTTAATTAGATTACTTGCAGTAGAAGTTATCTCAGAGTAGTTAGCTGTTTATTTTCTTTAATAGGCTAGCTAGTTGTTCTGCTTACTTGTTTACTTGCCTTAATAGGTTAACTAGTTTTTTTTCTTACTTGTTTACTTGCTTTAATATAATAGTTGATGGATTGTTTATTTAATTTCTTTCATAGGGTAGTTTCTCATTGAATTTAGGTTGGAAAGTTAAAGTAGTTTTCTTTCGTTATTTTCTTATTGTTATTCTTAATAGTTTCTTTTGCATATTGTTATGAACTAGTTTGCTTTACATAGGGTTTTTACTTGCTTTCTTAGAACTATCCATCGAACCTTGGTCCAAAAGTACTTAGGTTACATAGTTTCAAGTTTCTTAGTAGGTTTTTCTCATTAGATAGCTTTTCTTGAATAGATTAACCCTTAGATAGCCACTTCCTTAGTTA
Source organism: Picea glauca (assembly GCA_000966675.3). Taxonomy (NCBI): domain Eukaryota; kingdom Viridiplantae; phylum Streptophyta; class Pinopsida; order Pinales; family Pinaceae; genus Picea; species Picea glauca. The sequence continues at coordinate 164,784 of JZKD02S1613792.1, forward strand.
CACTATACTACTACCAGCCCTTCTACTTTGGCATATATTTTTCTACAAATCTAAGTTTACTTACCTCAGGTTGAAAATGTAATTGAGGGTTTTTAGTGTGTTTTTAGTGCATATAGAACACCCATTAGTACACTTGCCATCATCATCCCAACTAATTCCGAAATTGACTGGAATTGGATCATGATACGAACTGGACAAGTGATGTATGTTTGATATAATTATTTGGTGAGATTTATTAAACCCTAATCTAATAGATCCGAGTTCTCTGTTGCCAACTAAGATAACCATAAAATCACATCATTTTCTTTTTACCTAATCTATCACATGGTTATCTGCCCTGGTTGAATGATGCAATCATCATTATGATTTGGGTTTCATTCTTTATTAAGGGTTTATTCCAAAATATTGTCATTCAAATATTTTCCCCATTTCATGCATTCTTCCTATGCTCGAGCTTCAATTTTCCCTCTATCAATGCCACTATGTCTCCCCAAGTTCAATTTTATTGTATTGCAGGTGTTGACAATTTCTTTTGTGAATGAAGAAGGGAGGGGCTCTGGTTAGGAAAGAGATTAATGATATAACATATCTGGAATATCACCTTGAGATTTGCGAGATGTTTAGAGATGTTGGTTTCTATAGGTACTGTGAAAAACTACAAGGTTTTCACCAAGGAGTAGTTGAGGCATTTGCCTTAAACTTTGATGGAGCTAAGGCCAAAGTGGGAACAATTGAGTTATCGGTTAATGAATCCACTATTGTAGAAACAAAAAAGATACCTAGGACTGGTGAAAGATGGTTTAAAACAAACATTACTAAAGACATCAAGTTCGGGTCTTATCTCAAGCCTGAACACAAATGTATTATTTGGAAGAAAGATAACCCTAGATCCTACTTGGAGGAAAAGTCGCAACACTTGCTCAAAGAAATCCAGGTATATATAACATGTGAAGTAAGATATGGTAGATTAATGTTCTACCATTTCAATCTCATGAACCATTTCAAGGTTAGATTTCCTTTGAATCTACCCTTCTACCTTCATAGAAGTTTGACAAAAATGACACACAAAGTCCAGGCCAAACCTAGCAAGGTGCAGGGTAGGATTTTCCATCACAGCCTTATCAAACTCATAGTTCTTGAAGAATTGAAGAGGAGTGATAAGAGTTGGAAGTATCTTCTTTTCTGGGGTGAATTTGAACCAGAACCCCAACATAAGGACAAAAAGAAGACTTCATACACTAAATATTCAACACCACGGAGTAGTAAAAGGAAAAGAAGAACCATTTCCCCAGTAATTGTAGAGGATCCAAAATCTTATTCTAAGTCTAAGAGAGCCAAAAATATTCTTGATTTTAGCCAAGTTACAGAAGGGAAAACTAGTGCCTCTGGTAAAAATGTATTGGCTCTGCTTTAAAAAGATTCAAAGGAGGAGGTAGAGATAATAGAAGAAAATATGTCTGAGAAAGCATCTCCTAAAGAAAAAACACCATGGATCCAAAGTTCTAAACATGAAGCCCTTGATTTTCAAACTCCTGAGGAAGCACCTTTCTCACCTGAAGCTCAAGATCTGGAGGTCCATGAAGCATCAACAAGAAAACACAGTAAGCCAGCGTCAAAGAAGATCAAAAGATTGAGAAATAAGTCATGGAACTGAAGTTACTAGAAAAGGTGGTCAAATCCCTAAATGAGACCATCACAAGGACATCATCAGAGGTAAGAGACTGTCTTCATAGATTAGCTAAAATGCATGTTAATTTGGAAAAGAAGAACAAAAGGATTCTTAAAGAAAATAAGAAGTTGCAGAAGGTAACTAGATGTTTGAAGGTGAAACTAAGGATCAAAGATGTAAATTCTATAGCTCATCTAGGCCTAGAGAATCTAACAGAGGCTACAAAGAACTTGAATGATTAAACTTGAAGTTTGAAAGACTGAAGGATTTCAATTTTGAAGTTTTGATGAAGATTTTCAAAGCTTGTGATTTCTGTAGCTTGCACAGGTTTCAAAAGGCGTTGTTAGCTGACGAAAGCTCCGCTTTTGATAGCTTACCCCTACAATTTTACACTTCTAAGCCACCAAAAGCGCAGGAACTGACAAAATACTCATTTTTTCTCAGATCGAGGATTTGTTTTTCCAGATCATGTGGGAATGGTTTTTAGGGTAAGATAAGAATTAAAGGGATACAGGTCATCATCATTTTTCATCTTTTGAGGCAGATGACAAGGCAATAAGACTAAGTGGCTTTTCTATTTTTGGCCAAAACTGCTCAGCTGTCAAAGAAGGAATTCAAAAGTGTTCTACTATCTTATGAAGACTACTAAGAAGATCACAGATTCTTGAAGACTTAGTATATAAGGGTTTGACCCTTAAAATCAGGACTAGATCCTATACATCATGTTATTTTGATCTTGTTTTATTTTTAGTATATCAGATCAAGTTTTATAGGATCTTGAACTTGTTTATAAAGGATATAAATCCTATGACTTTTAAGAAAGAAGGGGTTATATTGACAGGAAAGGATGGCATGGGAATGTCCCCATTCGTTGTAGAAATGTTTCAAAATCTGTAAATGACTTTTATGAATGAATATAAAGGTACTATATTTCCAGATTCTTGTGTTGTGTTTAAGTGGTGAAGTTTTCCCTTGTCACATTGCAACCTTACAAATAAGTGTTGGTTATTGCATTATGGGCTTCATCCACCAATAGGTGGTTTATGGATTTCTCCTATTCTTTTGTACATTGGCAATTGTATGACCAACATCCTTGGGTGTTCTCTAATTGGGAGGAAAAGTGATCAAGAGTGCATATTTACCAATAGCTATGTGTACCAATTGTACAAGGTTTGTCTTGCCCCAAGAAGTTGACTACTCATGATGATTTGGATACAGGTCCATATTGTGATTTATTGCTTCCATTATATTTAACTTCTATTGTGTATTTAAGGTAACATTGGTTATTCTATTTAAAGAGGAAAATCATGACTAAATTTGTTATTTCTTAGATAGAATAATTATAAAAAATCATCGTATTAGACCCATGAGAGTAGGTTACTCACAATAAACAATCCAATACAACCTATTGTTGTGGGCCTATTATGATGAAATTCCACAATTATGTATTCTTTAAGGCAACAAACTATTTAACCATAATTATCTTTTCAAATGATAATAATGAAAAAATGTTAGATATATATTATAACTTTAACAACAACAAAAGAAATAAATTAGTGCACTGAACTATATTTAATCACCTTGAGAAGTTCACCTCCTAGTGCAATTTAGGAATTCTATAGATAATATAGCTAGTGGTTTAGGAATATACACTTGCATGTGATTTTCCTCCCAACTAATGTATGACTAGTGGTATTGAAAAACCCCTTAGAACTAGGATACCAAGATCAAGACCAAAAACTACATAGTTCCTCATAATCCTCAACAAAAAACAGGCCAATGTCGAACAACATAAGTGTAAGACATGGACCTCCTATTGGGGGATGGATCCTCTATGCAACAATTAACTCTTCTCCATAGGGTTTCAATGTGACAAGGAAAAGATACTCTCCCTCAACTATGGTGTACACACCACTTGTAGGCTTATGGTTCTCCCACACCAATCATGAATAGGATGAACACATCCCATAGGATCTGGTTTATCCAAGCTCTATCTACCCACCAATGGAAATGGACAGTCTCTCTCTCCCATTTCAAGGGTCACTAATCTCGAGGAAAAATTCCACACAATGAAAATCCTAACAATAATATAACACAATTGATCCCTTTCACACACAAGGTCCAACCCCTCAAAATATCAATCTTAAATGGAATCTATCGCCTTCCTTAAATAGGTTAGAGATAGTTAAGGTTAGGTCTCATGATAGGAATTCCCAATGTGACATGACTGGCCCCCTGGGGCTAGAAACTCTAAAAATCTTTAATATCATACCCAAGGATATCCTAAGGTCACAAATAAAGGTATTGAGAAACATATCCCATTTTTGGAAGAGTGCATCATCTCCAACAACCAATCATTAATCATTCGATTTTCTCCTCACATCTAACAAATGCCAATGAAGGTCTCAAGAACTGAATAACTCAGTAACACTTCAACACTTGCAATGTTTTTAGTAGTCACATGTGTGTATAATAGTGTTTGGGTTTCTCTCTACAACTGATGAATTTTAGTGCAACTATCGAAGTAGGAAATATCCAACATTCATCCAAACTTATTAAAAGTAATGCTAACATATAATCAATGGAAATATGTCAAATAACAAAATGAACTCAATGATTAGAATTGAGTGTAATATAATTAATGTACATTACATTCTAATAATAAGTGAGCATAAGATAACTATGTGTGACACATCCTAGTCATAAGTGAGCATAACATAATCATGTGGAACACATCCAAATCATAAGTGATCATAAGATAACCATGTGTGACACATCCTAATCATAAGTGAGCATAAGATAACCATGTGGGACACATCACATGAACATCAATATATCAATCAGAAAGTTGGGAATGTATCTAGATAGTGTTAGCTCAAAAATTACCATAACTATCACAATAGTAAATGCTAAGTCAAAATGTGGGGTTTACTATCCCTCCCTTGAAAGAGTGATGTCCTTGGAGCTAAGTTGCCATATAGAAAATCTATCAAGGA